>CM019148.1:33342921-33517252 GCA_009733165.1 Naja naja | reverse complement strand
AGGCCAGTCCCAAAGAGGAGGCAAAGTCCAAGTCCAGGTGAATGGTGCAAATGAGCCAAACGTCCCTCAATGATGATGATAGGGACAAAATAACAAGATGGCAAGATGACATTAAAGAAGAAAAGAACAACGGACAATGATAAACCCCATAGTCCACATGGGGCAGCAACTGTAGCAGTCCAGGCAAGGTACAGCATCACATACTCCCACTCACAGCCACGGGCCCAGGGCCATCAAGGCTTATCTCTTCATGGGGGTCTTCACCAAGACTCCCACTCCACCCCCAACCAGGATAGAGCCCGCCCCACCCACGGGGCTATGGCCGTGGAGTGCCTCCTCCCGATCTCCAGGCCCGTGAGCCTCCCAGCCTCCCCATAGATCTTTCCAGGGCTTACATTTCTGGGGAAGGGAGGGGAGGCCTTCGGGGTGGGAAAAAGCCCCATTCCCACAAGGACACTTCCCCAGCCACAAACAAAGGAAAGGGGGAGAACCCACAGGCCGGTAGAACTATCCTTCAGACTCCACGTGGTCACCCCCATGGTGACCTGGCACCAAAGACCGCCACCACTATCATTCCGGATTGTTGTCCATATAGCCGCAGCCCGGCAGCAGGATCGGTTTATCACCACCAACCCTGCGCCGCTGGCGCTCTGTCGTCAGTGAAAACAGCTGGCGACCATGACCAGCAACGCCAGCAACGGGTCCTCAGCCAACAGGTCCTCAGTAACTCCAGCAACTCCAGCAGACTCGCCAGCATCTCCGCGCTGAAATCTTCCCGCACCAACACGAGGCCGTGAATAGAACAAACGGCTTTCGCCCCAATCTGGGCGCAAGCAGCCGACAGTCAAAGCAGTCACGGGGAAGCCTTAGCAACGCCTGAGCCACCGCTCAATTTTTGCCGGAATGGCTCCAGCGCATCCCGCTGACTCTCTAGGAGCAGAAACAGCTAAAACGGCAGTAAGAAAGCCTTCCTCTCCAAGAAAACCAACAAAACCTCCGACGCCGAATGCCTTAACGGTGGCCGCCATCTTGCATGTTTGGGTGTCTTTTATTGGTTTAATGAAGCATTTACAGTGTTATTCCCATTGGATTAGGCGAGTAATATCTCCATATATGGTCAAATTAATTTTAGCCAATCCTAGCAGAATTGAACCTTTTGGTGTCTAGGGTCTGCCTGTCTGTTAGCTGTTGTGCCCTTGGCCTAGTTCACTGCTGACGCAGCCACCGGACACAGCGCCTTCACACAGCTCCTACACACAGCCTACATCTCCTCTGTTTTGTTTAATTTTGCAGCCTACATCCAAGGCAGGTACTGCCTCCAAGGAGTTCCTCCCCTTGGCATGTCCCCCTTCTGATGTTTCAGCTACAGGGCAGCCTCCTCGTCTGAGGAATGCTGATAGGGAGCTTTCAGGAGCACAACTGTTTCGGGGCGCGAGGACCATTGCCTCCACGGTGGCTAGGTGAGTTTTAATGAACCAGGGCTCGATTAGGACACAAGGTGCAACAGCACAGACCAGAAGTAGCAAAATCAGGGGCCGCTATGGCGCTAAGCAAGGTTGTCAGCCAGGGGAGAGGTTAAACATATTTTGGTACCAGAATTGCTGTTCTGCACGTTCTTCCTTCATGGCTAATCCTCCCTTAGTTTTTCCATGGAGTCTCCCACGATACCAGAATGGTCCATAGAAACAGCACTCTTCCCTCAATGCCATGCAAAGACCCCTTCTGCAGAAAGAGAAGGTCCAAACCCCTTCTATTTTGGAGAACAACCTCAGATAATGAGGTCAAGGATTCCTGAAGATGAGTGATGGAAGTCTCAATCCTTTCTAGGTCAGTGTCTATATCTAGTCGGAGAGAATAATATTGTTGCCTTCCAGAGACTAGGGCAGTGATGCCAGTGCTGGCTCCCGCCACCCCAATCCCAGCAATACCGATAAGGTCAGGACTTCGCTGGAGGCTGGGAGAGCTATACTGTTGCAACATTTGGTCCGGAGGGTAGTATAGGATTTTGGCAGGATCTGAACCTGGATGCAAAACCCTTGTTGAGAAGCAAGAGTGGGTCCGCTGCACGAGGCGGTGAGCCCGTGGAACAAGCCCACCAGGAAACAGGCCCTGGGAGGAAGAAAAAGTCCCTAAAGCTGGCGGTAAAGTTCGCTCGGTGCTTATCAGAGTTGTTGTAGGGCTGCCAGACTGGCACATAATGCGTCCCATTGTACAGTTTGGTGGTATTATCACAGTAGGAAGAGTAGTTATGGGGAACATTTCCCAAGCAGCGGCCGGTGCCGGTAAGGGAATGGAGGGTTTGGGTGCCATTCCTCCATCGGCAATTACTGTCAGACTTATTCATGGAGGGGTTTTCGATACTACCTACAGCCTCATAAAAGGGGGGCACGGCCGAGGTGCAAAGCCAACAAGAAGTTGTCCAATTTGGCTGAGAAGCATTAAGGAATGAGAAGGTGGAGTTCAACAGGGAAAGGAGAGGGTGGGGAGTTGAGGTACGGGGTTGTAAGAATGAGTATTGTACAACCTTGGAGTTAGGTCCAAGCGGGGGACTAGGGGGGAGAGCAACTCTTCTAGTGATGGTGAAGATATTGCCATAATCATACCCAGCTGTATATCCTTCCCCCAGGTGACTCCCTTTCCCACCCTTCATATTTCCTGCCTTCTGATGTGAACAAAGCTTGACAGGGTTGCAGAGGGGCCAATCATCCCTCCCTGTGGAGTCATCGTCTTCCTCCCAAGTCCCCTACCATACCCTGGGCATGGCACGTATTCCGATCCCTTTGCAGCCTTATGTAGTCACCCTTCATAGGGGATCCCACCAGATGTTGCCAGATGACACACAGTCCCAATGTTTGCAAAAGTAGTCAGAAGCCCCCCATCTATATCTGTAGTCAGCGTTGGTCATGTGGCCGACAGACATAAAATGGTATTTGTGGACAAATCCAGGACTAGGGAGGGGCATCGCTACTGTGGTTATATGCAGTCACCCTAGCAGCATCTGTCCATAGTCAAAATATAGATCAGGGAACCAAGAATCAACAATAGTCCGATTAAAGGTAGAGTTCAGAGTTTGTCCATAAGCATCGGTGATGAGCCAGGATATATCGTGAGGTCGATGCTCATTGGCTATTGCTCAGGGAGCAAGGAGATAAAGGGCATGTCCAGCAGGAGAAAGAATAGGAAATCAGCATGGTCGTGGATTAATCTATTGCAGCGCAGCAGCAACCGCGCGGAGGAGCAGAGAGGATGTCGGTGGTCGATCAGTGAAGGTCTGCAGGTAGGGGGTTAAGACTTCCTCTATTATGATATCACAGAGGATTGTGCAGGAGATGCAGCAGATGCAATCGATGCAGTGAGCACAGCAGCAGCAGCCACAAAGGCAGTGGCAAAACCAGCACATCAATGAGGGATTCGTGTTAGGCAGGAAGGGGCGAACACAGCGACCTGGGACCCATAGCACTCGATCAGGCAGTTGTATGGCGCACTCGCCCCCAGGTGATGAGGCTGGCGGGGCCTTTCCAGGCCGGTCCGGGAGGTGACGGTAATAAACCTGTGGCTTAGGCTGATCTGCAGGGGAGAAGAAGGGAAATGGCTCTGCAGTGGTAGTTAGCGGTGGCCAGTTAGATTAACAAAATTCAAGGTATATAGGCATAAATTCAAGGTATTTTGTATCGCTGGGAGGCCAGGGGTTTTTTTCCCCTGTTTCAAATATCGATTGAGGGCATGTTTAAGTGTTTGGTTGGCGCGCTCTACCAAGGCCTGGCCCTGGCTGTTGTAAGGAATTCCAAATTTGTGGATAATGTCCCATCGATTGCAAAACTCTGACATAGCAGAGCTTGTATATGCAGGACCATTATCTGTTTTTAGCTCTTTTGGGCATCCCAGTGAAGCAAAGGTTTGAATACAGTGATTGATCACATGTTTAGAGGCCTTGCCTCTTTGAGGAGTGGCCATAATAAACCCTGAAAATGTATCAATGGAAACATGCATAAATTTCCAGGGGGCAAATGGAGCATATTGGGTAACATCCATTTGCCATATTTGGCAGGCCTGAGTTCCTCTGGGGTTGACTCCCATGGGAATGGCAGTAGCCTGCTGACTGCAAGTAGGGCATTGCTGCTGTATGGCTGCTGCCTCAGCAGCTGTAATGCCAAATTGCTTAATGAGCATTTTGGTGAAAGTATGAGTGGCTTTCCCAAGGTGTCACAGGTTGTAAAGGCAAGATCAAATGCAGCTGCATCGTCTGCCCTATTGTTACCTTCTTGGAGCATACCAGGGAAAGGTTGGTGGCTCCTAATATGAGCAACAAAAATGGACAATTTCGCTCTGCGATTAGGGACTGCAGGGTGCAAAATAATGCCAATAAGTCAGGTTCAATAGATGGTGATAAGTATGAGTCAAATATTGTGGAGACGATTTGAGAAACATACATGCTATCGAGAATCAAGTTAAGTGGGACTTTAGAAAAAGCCAAAATTGCAGCGGCTAATTCAGCACGCTGCGCAGATTTTTGTGGTGTTGTTTTTGTCTTCCAGATGCCCTCGTGTAGCCAGGCACATGCACCTTGTGTCTTGCTGCCATCAGCAAACACAGTGATGGCAGCAGGCAAGGGTTGGGCGGATATAAGAGGTTGCCAATTAAAGGGGAGAGCCCGCACCATCTGGAATCGGGGGTCAGGTGGGGGGGTGACAGGACACCTCTCCGTGCCAGTCCGCTAGGGCAAATTGCAGCTCTTGAGAGGTACGATACAGTGATTCCCAGATAAAAAGTGAAAAGGGCACATACAGGGTCCCTATTTCCATGCCAAGTAAGGCTACTGAACGATGTCTAATCCTTCCTAGCAATAGCCACCTGGGATTGGCGAGTAGTAATAGAGGCTCTCGGGTATGGGGAAGGTGGATCCATTCCAGGATGAGTATCTTACTCATTTTTGGAACAGGGCGCGTAAAGAGTTTAGGGGTGGCAAGGATTGTTATGGACAGGGGTGATTGGCCTGTGCCCTGTCTACCCAAGTGATAGACATTGCTTTGTTAATGACAGCGATGGCCCTTAACTGGGGTTGTTGCAAGACAATTTTATCGCTAGGATTTTTCTGAGGGTGAGCGCAAAGAGGGGGACAGTTCAGCAGTAGTCAGACCCAGGTAAGGGCGGGCCCAATTAATCGTGCCCAAATATTGCTGTAGTTGGACCAGGGTGGGGCGAGGGGTAATTCCAATTTTGGCAGGGAGGGGTGGCGGACTGTAACAGCTTATGACCCAGGTAGGAGTAGGGTGCAGCTGTCTGGACTTTGTCTGGGGCAATGTGGAGACCCCTGGGCAGGAGGTCAGCAAGCTGGGAAAAGGTAGCAGAAGCGGTCCCAGGGGACCAGGGGCGCATGAGAATATCATCCATGTAATGGTAGACTAGAAAGGAAGGATGGGCTTTCCTAAAGGGCTCTAACACCTTGCTCACATAATATTGACACATGGTGGGACTGTTCAGCATACCCTGGGGCAGCACTGTCCATTGAAAGCGATTAGAAGGATGAGAATTATTCAGGACAGGCATGGTGAATGCAAATAAAGGTCTATCCTCTTCAGAGGGGGATGGAGAAAAAGCAATCCTTGAGGTCGATGATGAGCAGATCGTAATCCCTGGGGATAAGATTAGGATTGGGTAGCCCTACTTGAAGGGGGCCCATAGGGTGCAGGATGGCGTTCACCGCTCTAAGGTCTTGTAATAAACGCCACCTGCCTGATCTCTTTTTAATCACAAAGATTGGGGTGTTATATGGGCTCACTGATGGTTCAATATGCCCTTTGGTCATTTGCTCTGATACCAATGAAGTGAGGGCTGTTACCTTATCCCTAGTCAAGGGCCACTGATCTACCCATACTGGGGTGGATGGTTTTAATTGTAACTTGAGCATTTTTTCAATCAAGTATGATTTTGGAATGGCACTGTTCCATGAGGTCCCGCCCCCACAGATTGACATGCAGGGGAGGATTACCGGCGGATAAAATGGGGTGAGATATGGAATCACCTGTGACTGGAAGCCAGTTGCGGCTGCGGATGGCTCTTGGATCCCTCCCACTCCTAACTGCGGGGCAGAGTCAGTGGGCCATTCGGCAGGCCAGTCTGTGGTGCGGATCATGCTGACGTCGGCTCCTGTATCAAGGAGGCCACAAAAACACGGTCAAGGATCCGCACCTCTAGCATAGGCTTGCCGCCGTGAGGGGGCGTTCTAGTGCCATGGCATCCAAATTGTCAATTGGGGGCAACTGAACAGCTGTGGCTACCAATTCCCCTTCCCTCATTATGTCCGGATGGCTGGCAATAGCTACCATGGCTAGGGAAGAGAAGTCCTCTTGTTCTCGCAAAAAAGGGGAGGTTAGGATACCTCGCACCATTCAATCTCTAATGGGGTAAACCAGCAGAGGTGTATCCGGTGGGGAAGGCGTGTCCGGGTGCAGTTTTGTGGGCAAGAAATAGACTGAGCCCGGAATGTCCATCTCTATATCCTCGGACATGACAATTTTTATTAATGGCTTGCTATAGTCAGCCTTGGGGGCGGGGGTAGCTGATTCCACCAGTTCTAGTTTCCCAATGGCTTGGCATCTGGGCATTGGTCTGCCCAGTGTTAGGCCTTGCGGCATTTAGGGCACGGTGTGGCAGGAATCGCCGGCCTAGGAGGACGAGGGCGAGGCGGGGCTCTACACTGTGCTCTAAAATGGCCTGGCTTCCCGCAGTTGAAGCAATTCCCGTGCGGGCGGGGCTGGTAGCCTCTGGGGGGGCGACCTGGAGAGGGGGGTGGGGACTGCGTGCCATGAGCCGCAGCCAGCCTCCATTTTATGTGCGGTGGTACCGATGATTCTGCACGCCTGCAGGAAGTCTGCAAGGGTCACCCCTGGCTTGTTGGCAATGGGCTGGAGCACCTTTTGGCAATCGGAGTTGGCATTTTCATATGCCAACTTCAGGGCTAACTCCTCCCTTGCCATGGCATTGTCAATTTGGCATTCCAAAGTGACTTGTAGTCGGCTGAGGAACTCTGAATAGTTCTCCTTAGGCTGTTGGTAAATTTTGGAGAATGTTTGAATGGGCTTCGAGGTGGAATCATCTACTCGTCTGATGGCAGCCAAGGCACACTGCCTGATGATGGGGAAGACTGCCCTGTCGGAGGACATCTGGAGCGCTGCAGTCGCTCTAGTGCCCACCCCAGGACGTCGTCCCTAACAACATTATATGGTAAACCCCCTTGTATTGCAATGTTTGCATATTTCTCGTACTGACCACCAGACCACGTACTGTGACGGGGTCAGAAGCATGTTAAAGAGCATTTGCCAATCTGCCACTAACATGTCGGTGGTGGCCGTAGTAAGAGCATTCAGTATGCCTTGAGTGAAGCGGGAATGCAGCCCATAGTCTTTCACCGCTTGTTTAATTTCTTTCACCATCTTAAATGACAGGGGATTGTAGAAAGGCACGGCATTTGCATCGGCCGGTGCATCAGCCGGCACTAAGAATGTAATGGGGAAAGCCGCGCAAGCCTCCATGTCTTCTGGAGACAGCTCACCCCGCTCTCTGGCGTTAAGAACAGCCCTAATTAAATGACCTCCCGCCTGCGGGGGATCTGGGGCCGAAGGGGGTTTACTCTCCAGAAGAGCATTGGTCGGGCATGGAGGTGTGGGTTCGTTCAGCACGGGCTCATATGGGGGAGGAGCAGAACCCGTGCCCTGTGGAGTGGCATACTTATGGTGGATCATGAGACACTCCATTACAACTCACCAAGTGGTTAATATCTGTCCAGGAGCTCTAGGCGGTGCATGCAAATATTCCCCCAATTTCCTCCAGGTTGAAATTTTTAAATTGCCCTTTTCCGGGTAAGACGGGCAATTTTGCCAAATGAAAGTCAAAAGGTTCACCAAATCTTTAGTTTTTGGTCGGGGAAGAGCTCCATCCCTGTTATTTGCCAATTTGCAGGATGTCTCGGTTAGCCTCCCAACCTCCTGCAGGTGTGTAACCTGCTCTTGGGACAACTTTCCGCCCATACTCACCAATCCCTAAAGGGACGCCGGCCGGCTCTCAGGTGTCGTATAGGGGCCCGATAAGCTGAGAGACTGCCTGGTGCAGCTCGACCGCAGCCGGCGCGTCTCAGGCTGCTCTCACATTTGTCCTTCATGTGTCGCTTTTTGCGATCACGTCAGGGTCACCAGTTGCGGATTTGTTCCGCATCCAGCGGGTCGCTCACTCAGGGGTCAGAACGCATCAAGAAGACAACACACTCAGAAGTCTACTCAGGTGAGGCGGCCCCTAGCGAGGTTTGGGTGCCTCTTTTATTGGTTTAATGCGGAAGCGTTTACAGTGTTATTCCCATTGGATTAGGCGAGTAATATCTCCATATATGGTCAAATTAATTTTAGCCAATCCTAGCGGAATTGAACCTTTTGGTGTCTAGGGTCTGTGCCTGTCTGTTAGCTGTTGTGCCCTTGGCCTAGTTCACTGCTGACGCAGCCACCCGGACACAGCGCTCCTTCACACAGCGCTCCTACACACAGCATTCCTACATGCCATGACCGTGCTACAGCTGCCACCCTTGCCTTTGCTGCCACCACCATCGCAAGCCCTAATCAACTCCTGATTTCAGTCCCAGGCCAGCCTAGGCCACCACTGCCATGCCACCACCACCCTCAGCACTCGTGGCCTAGCTAACTTCCCACCCAACCTTCCTTGTCTGGCTTGCTAAGCTGCCAGTGCCGCGGCTCCATCCCATGTGGCACTCACTCACCCCCTCAACTGTCCCCAGTCTCCAGTTTGCCTGGCTTGCTGGTGGCAGAGAGGAAGGCAAGCCATGGATGATCCATCGCCACTCAGGTCCCCACCAGCCTGCATCTTGCCCCCTGCCTGGATTCTCTGCAGCTGCTGGGCCTTGCCTGCTAGGGGTGGGGGTGGGGGGGACCAGGAAGCATGATGCTATGCTGCCACATTGCCCCTTTGTCTGCTGCCCCTTCTCTCTGCTGCCCGCCGGCCTGTGTGCTTTGGCTGAGTGTGGGCCTTTGCTGTGATGACACAGGGTGAGATACAAAATAAACAAGGTGAAGCCCCTTTTATTCCTTCAACCCAAGTTCAAAGCTCCAAATATCCTTGACTGGAGAAAAAAAAACCTCCCCCCACAAACAGTTACGAAAAGGAGGAAATGCCATTTAAACTAAAAATGCCTATAAATTATAAATAGCAAAAACAACACAAACCACACTGAAGCAATTAAGAGAACCAGGCAAGATAAGGACTTGAAGACATCCACAGATATCGGAATACACACTGGGAAGGATGCCAAACTCAGATAGGAACAGAGAGACTAGCGATATTTTCACACTTTGTTTCCAACACTGGCCCATATGCATGTCCGTCCTTTTGAACAGTTCTCACAGCTGCAACCCATAAAGAGAATCAAGGCCCTTTCCTCCCCTGTAGACCATGCCATTCACATCTCTCCCTTATCCTCTCCTCTCAGCATGCCCTAGGATGGAGAGGGGATGGGCCTGGGTCTTCCTCTGACTGCCCAGCTGGCCTCTGCCCTTCCCCAGCTTCCTCCACAACCTCTGGAGCCACTCTTCCACTCCCTGTCAGCTGTTCCTCCTCTCTCTCAGAGTCAGACTCTGACATGACAATCGCTGTGAGAATGGTGCAAGTCAAGCTTTGCCAGAGTGGATCTTCCTTCCCTGCTGTCAGCCTTACCTTCCAGCCCATGGAGCTCATACCATTCTCACAGCGGCGGCCCGCACTCAGCTAAAACGCTCAGCCCAGTGAGGGAGGAGCAGTTGGCAGAGGGGCTATACGGGTGGCATAGTCTCGTGCTTCCTGGTCACCTTCGCACCCCGTCCTGGTCGCCTCCCACAAGCCCCAGCAGCTGCAGAGAATCCAAGCAGGGGATGAGATGTGGGCTGGCAGGGAGCCAAGTGGTGACAGCTCTGCCCTGGCTGGCTCACCTTTCCCTCTACCACCAGCCCCAGGAGGAAGGTAAGTTTTGCAGGCAGTCAGGAAAGCCAAACTGCTGCCTAGCCCAGAGCTGCTGGTGGGGTGGGTGAGGTTGCAGTGCACACCTTGCTTGAAGTTTCCAGCCCTTTCCTTTCCCAAAAAGAGGGAGGGGAGGAAGTCCTGCCCGTGGCCCCTTTGTTGGATCCGGAACCTTGCCTGCTGGCTTTTTCAGGCAATGTGGGACTGCGTGCGAATGGACAACTGCACTTGGTGCCTGGGGCTCTGGGAGACTGACTGGGAAGAACTGTTGGAAGTGTGTGTGTGTGTGTGTGTGTGTTCCAGGTGGGTTTCCTAGCTTTAGAAGGACAGAGGGAAGGAGGAAGGGAAGGGATAGAGAGAGAGACAGAAAGAAAGAGAGAGGGAAAGAGAGAGGAAGAGAGAGAAAAAGAAAGAGAGGGAAAGAGAGAGAGAGACAGGGAAAGAGAAAGAGAATGAGAAAAAGAGAAGGAAAGGGAGAGAGGGAAAGAGAGTGAGAGAAAGAGTGAGAGAAAGAGAGGGAAAGAGAGAGAAAGAGAGCAAGAAAGATAGCTCAGCTCTTGTACCTCCCCAGAAGAGGAGCAGCTGCCACAGCCGCATCGCTTGCCGTCATGGGGCAGTTGACTACCCAGCCAGCAAATGCTCATAGGAGGAATGCTGGGGTAACAGGTGCGCTAGCCGGGAAGCAGTCATGCTCCCTTGGCAGAAGTGGAGCGGGGGGTTTCTGCTGGCTTGTTCTCCATAGCAGGCTGGAGAGGGGTGTTTCATTCCGGCTAGAGTTGGGGCAAAACTCTGCCACCTGCTGGCTCCCCAACCCAAGCCCCAAGGAACATGATGCCCCTTCCCTTCGAGGCCAGGAAGGGGCTCCAGCTTTCCAGTGCAGGGAGGCGGTATTCCCCACCCAACTTTTTCTCTCTGTCCAGACTGTGGAACTGGGTCATTGGTGGATATGCCCCGCCATCCCAGGGGGCAGGCAGGGAGGTGCAAGGACCCCCAAAAGGCCAGGCAGAGCCAACGCATGCTCACTGGCCAGCTGGTCTGCGCATGCGCACCAGAAACCGGAAGACAAGACGCACAGGAAACTGGAAGATCATGTGTTTTTTTGATTTCCATCACGCGCTCACTCGCGCACTCACACATGTGCTCCCGTTTTGGCACATGGTGCCAAAAAGGTTATTCATCACTGAACTAGACATACCCAACTCCAGCAAGTGTTCCTTATATGTTTTAGCCTCCAGTCCCCTAATCATCTTTGCTGTTTTTCTCTGCAATCTTTCTAGAGTCTCAACATCTTTTTTACATTGTGGCAATTAAAACTGAATGCAGCATTCCAAGTGTGGCCTTACCAAGGTATTACAAAGTGGTATTAACACTTCACATGATCTTGATTCTATCCTTGAGTTTATGCAGCCTAGAACTATGTTGGTTCTTTTGGAAGCTGCAGCACACTGCTGGCTCATATTTAAATCACCTGTGCATTTTGTTTTTCTTACCTAAATGTAGAACCTTATCTTTTTCACCATTGAATTTCATTTTTTAGATAGCACCCAATGTTCAAGTCTTTCAAGATCCTTCTGTATCTTAAGCCTATCTTCTGGAGTGTTGGCTATTCCTGCTAGTTTGGTGTCATCTGCAAATTTGATGAGTTCCCCATCTATCCCCTCATCCAAATCATTGATGAAGATGTTGAAGAATACTGGGCTTAAACAGAGCCTTGAGGCACCTCACTGCATACTAATTTCACATTGCTTTTCAACATTTGCCTGGGACACCTATTGTTTTGGGCTACCAGCTAAAGGAGGATTGCAGCAAGAAGAGCAGCAAACAAACTTAATAAATAAGTGAAAATAAAAAGAAATAAAATATATTCATGTATTCTTCCCACTGACTCTTTTATTCAACTGCAAGAGAACTGCTATAGTAAAGGGAAAACATTTGAGAGTGTTTCAGACTAGTCCATCTTCTTCTCTTCTCCCTGTCTGTGGTACAATTGCTCTGAGAAAGGATCCTAAGAATGAGGGATGAGAAGAATAGAAAATATGCCTACTCAAAACATAACAATTGATATAGACTCTGGACCTGGGTTAGGATCATAGAAAAATTTAAAGAAGAAGAAATAAGGAAAATAAAAATTCTGGTGGCCATCCAAAGAATTAAAAATGGAGCTTAAAAGTATGAAAGAACTGCTACAGGAAGTGTCTGAACTAACTTGGCTTGTTGCAGAAAACATGGGCATTCAAATGCTGAATAAAGAAGAAGAAGGAGCCTTGAAAGGAGGAGCCAGCACAAGAGAAAGCCATCTTAAAAAGACAATTAATACAAAGATTAATACAAATAAAAGGGAAAGGAAGGGTGGCTAAAAAAACGGAACCAAAGAAAGTATCTAAAAAGGGGAACATTTATGAAATTAAGCATGTTAGAAAGGTTCAGAAGGAAAGGAACAGAAAGGTAAAGAGAGAGAGAGGGATTCAAACTGGATAGAGAAGGGGAGAGCAGGATAAAAGGAGGAGAAGGGAGCCAGCACAAAGAAGTAACACAAAAGAAACAAATAAGAAGGGTAATTAAAAGGAAAGGAACATTTATGAAATTAGGCATGTTAGAAAGGTCCAGAAGGATAGAGAGCAGAAAGGTAAAGAGAGAGAGGATTCAAACTGGATAGAGAAGGGGGATAGCGGATAAAAGAGAGGAGAAGGAACAAGAAACAAGAACAAAAGATAGAGAGACACGGAATTACATAATGAAGAAAGAAACTTGTTTGCATACAGATAATGGCTAATGTATTAAAAAGGGGGCTGCATGAAGAAATGGTAATAAGAATATATTGTAATTATAAAAGTGTAAAACAATAGGGGTTACTGACAATTTTACTGGTAAAAGGTCACATTTTTTATTTTATTTACAAAAGAAAGGCAAATGATGATTAGATAAATTGAATTAATTGAAATGATTTTAGAAAATGCCTAAAATGAGATTTGTCAATAACCAAGATTAGTTATTTTATTATTATCTTAGAACCATAAATAAATCTTAGGGGGATATGTATTGCAGAACCCGATCGATTAGAGATATATTGTAAGGGAGCTTTTCTTTTCCTTTTTCTTTTTCTTTCTCTATCTTTCGTTTTAAAGGGAATGATTATGATTATGCTACTATATTAACCACTGAGGTATCACTTTCAAAGTAGTAAGGGGGCAAGTCTAGGTTTTTTTTTCTCATTCTTTTAGTGTTAAAATTTGTACGGATTTAGAATTATGGAGAGAATATGTGATGAAAGGGCAAATCTGACGGACAAAAGAATTCTGTAAATGATAAAAGAGTATTAACAATGTGAAGATAATTAAAGGATAGACATGGATGAACTTTATCTTTAATATGATGGGCAAATATATTGTTATTTGTAAGATTTATAAATGATGTTTTTAAAATATATATATATGTTTGCAATTAATTTGAAATGAACTGGGGGGTTACACAGATTGAGATTAAGATTTGAGATTAGGATTAATTTCTTTGACCCTTTGTCTGTTAAAATGGAATAGAAGTGAAGTTAAATGCTTAAAATGAATATAGACCTACTGTCATATTTGCATGTAAAAGTGACGACCCGGGAACATGCTGTCTACTGAAAAGAGCTGTTTAAAAAAATTGTTAAAAATTGAATAAAATTTGTTTAAAAAAAAAACATAACAATTTCTGTATTATCATACAGAAATAAAAATACAGAAATTGTTAAGTAATCAAGAGATAAAAAAATTGCTGCAGTGAAAAGCCTGGGTGGTGGTGGAGAATGGATAGGAAGTGGATTAAGGTTACATTCCTGGTACTGAGTGGAAAAGATGGTTATTGACCTTTGCTATGAGGGTTGGAGCCTATTTCTGTCCCCCACCCCAATCAAATAGCCTTCCTACAGGACCTCATAAAAAGTAAATATTCAAAATTAGAAATAAATTAACCACATGTACACTAAATAGTATCAGTCCAAGTGAGACTGAAAATGGTAAAATTGGCAGCTCTGGAAAGAAAGGAAATCAATATTTAATAATGTGGGGTTTTGCTGAAAAACCACTGAGAGCCATTAATGAGGACACTCTGGAAGTCAATTGCATCTCTAAAAGTGCCTTGAAACCTCTTAATAATGTAGAACTCCTGCTATTACCCAAGGAATGGTGAATTACCTTATGCAATGAGTGGGTGCAGCAACGGTAATGAGGAAACCACAGATACAAACTGACATGGTATTTGGTAATCAAATTAGGTAAAGAATAATAAAATAAGTGGAGACTATTACTTATTTAGGCTAAGAAATAATTGAGAAACACTGTTTGAAAAGAAGCCTTGCAAATTTTTGTTTGAAGAAGTAGATATTGTTCTGGCAATAGTTAGAAAGGCATTTGAATTGAGCAGGGCTTTTATTAAATATTCATACTTATGTCATTTTGTTCTTTGGGACTAATGGTTAGACTTGGGAGAAGGAATTTTTAGGTTCATTTATCTCAGTTAACTTGCCACATGGAAAATGAAGCTATGATACAAAATGCAACAATATTTGGACAGATTTCTTTTGTACTGGCCTCATGATTCCTTAAGTTTTGTCTTCGTGCAGTGGTGCACTCGGCCCTCTGCCTCTTCCCAAATTCCTGGGGATTCGGGATCTAGGACCCTGGGCTCTGACTGGTGTACTTTAATGCCAGGTCCATGGCTAACAAGGCAACCCTCCTCCGTGAGGTAATTGAGGAGGAGGGCAGACCTGGCTTGCATCACTGAGACCTGGGTGGGCCCAGAGGGTGGAGTCCCTCTGGTTGATTTATGCCCCAGGTTTTCAGGTGTTGCACCAGTCACGAGCCCAGGAGGGGTGGGGGTGGCTGTTGTTATTCAGGAAATCCTGATTCCAAGGGAGGTCTCTGTTTCGAGATAGGTGGGTGAGGCCCTCCTCTTGAGGTGCAGGCCTGAGAGTCAGGTGGGCTTGCTGCTTGCATACCTTTCCCCAGCTATGTGGCAACTGCCCTGCCTGGGCTTCGATGCCGCCCGGGGTGGCGGTGGAGTTCCCAGAGCTTATCGTTCTGAGTGACTTCAACCTGCCCTCTCTTGGGGCGCATCGGGTTTGGCCCAGGAATTCATGGCCTCCATGGCGCCATGGGCCTGACTCAGGTGATTGATGGCCCGACCCATGAGGGGGTAACACGCTTCGACCTGGTTTTTGTCTCAGAGCAGTGGCGTAATGATCTGGGAGGTGGTGATTTTATTGCCCATCCTGTTCCATGGTCAGATCATTATCTCCTATGGCTGGTTTTCCAACAAGCTGCCCCACACTGCTGGGATGAGGAACCACTTAGATGGTTCTGCCCCAGGCCTGATGGACCCTGAGAGGTTCCAGGCGGAACTGGGGTCTTTTCCTACATCCCTTGTCCACAGCTCTGCAAGGCCTGACTGCTGCCTGGCAACAGGCAGCCACAGGGGCCCTTGACAGAGTTGTCCCCATGCATCCCCTTACTTGGCGCAGATCCCGGGTAGCTCCCTGGTATACCGAGGATCTCCGGGAGATGAAGTGCCGTAGAAGGGGCTTAGAGAGGAGATGGAGGTCGACCCGTTCCAGTTCTGACCGAACCCAGTTAAGAGCCTATATTAGGACTTACCTGGTAGCTATGAGAGCAGCGAGAAGGGTTTATTTCTCCGCTCTCATAGTATCCACAGATAACCACCCAGCCGCCCTGTTTAGGGTCACCCGCTCCCTCCTACAGCCGGGGGTTGCAGTGGATCCATTGCAGGGTAGAGCTGAGGAATTTGGTCAATATCTGCAGGATAAGATCACTCGGATCTGGGAGGGGTTGAACTCTAGTTTGCAGTGGTCTGATGTTGGGGGTGCAAGTAGTCTGGCCAATGTAATCTGGACTGAGTTCGATCCTGTTTCTGAGGATGAAGTGGACAGGATTATGCAATGACTGAGTTCCACCACATGTTTGTTGGATCCGTGCCCTTCCTGGTTGGTATATGCCTCCAGGGAGGTCATGTGCGGCTGGCTCCGGGCAGTGGTCAATGCTTCATTAAAGGAGGGTGCCTTCCCTGCCGCCTTGAAAGAGGCAGTGGTGAGGCCCCTCCTGAAGAAGCCTGCCCTGGACCCAGCCAAACTGAACAACTTTCATCTGGTCTCCAACCTTCGCTTTTTAGCAAAGGTTGTTGAGAGTGTGGTGGCTCAGCAGTTTCAGCTTTTCCTGGAGGAAGCAGACTACCTGGATCCATACCAATCGGGCTTCTGACCTGGGTATAGCACGGAGACAGCATTGGTCACACTGGTTGATGATCTCTTGAGGGCTCGGGAAAGGGGATTCTCCTCTGTCCTTGTCCTGTTAGACCTCTCAGTGGCTTTTGATACCATTGACCATGGTATCCTGTTGCGGTTTCTTGGGGGGCTGGGAGTGGGAAGCACTGTGTTACAGTGGTTCTCCTCCTACCTCTCGGGACGCTCGAAATCGGTGTTGGCAGGGGGGTAGAGGTCGACTCCAAGGGCTCTCACTTGTGGGGTCCCCCAGGGGTCAGTCCTCTCACCCCTGTTGTTCAACATCTATATGAAGCTGTTGGGTGAGATCATCCATGGCTTTGGGATGAAGTATCATCAGTACGCTGATGATACGCATTTGTACATCTCCACCCCAGGCCACATCAGTGATGCCCTCTCCGTGGTATCCCGTTGTCTGGATGCGGTATGGATCTGGATGGACAGGAACATGCTTCGGCTCAATCTGGCTAAGACAGAGTGGTTGTGCATACTGACATCTCGGTCCAGTCAGGAGATTCCACCTTTGGTCATGGGGGGAGAGGTGTTGCCCCCCTTGGACAGGGCACGAACCTGGGGTCCTTCTGGATTCACGGCTCAGGTTAGAGGAGCAGGTGGGAGCTGTGGCCAGGGGCCTTTGCCCAGGTCTGGCTGGTTCACCAGTTATGCCCATATCTGGACCGAGATGCCCTGCGCACAGTCACTCAGGCACTTGTCACCTCTTGACTCGACTACTGCAATGCTCTCTATTTAGGACTGCCCTTGCATATCATCCGGAGGCTTCAGCTGGTGCAGAATGTAGCCGCGCGGGTTGTGATGGGAGCCTCCCGGTACTCCCATGTTACACCCCTCCTGCGTGACCTGCATTGGCTACCGGTTGCCCTCCGGATGAGATTCAAGGTTTTGGTATTAACATTCAAAGTCCTATGAGACATGGGTCCGAGTTATTTACTGGAGCGTCTCCTGCTGGCATCAAATGCCAACTGCCCTGTACGAGCGCACAGGCAGGGACTCCTCGGGGTGCTGTCTGTGACTCAGTGTCGTTTGGCGGTGTCCCGGGGGAGGGCCTACTCTGTAGTGGCTCCCAATTTATGGAACCAACTACCCCTGGGGCTCCATTTGGCCCCCGATCTCCACACCTTCCGCCATGATTTAAAAACCTGGTTGTTTGAACAGGCTGTGCTGTGCTGACTTCTTGGAGGGGTTGGTTTTATATTTTAAATTAGTAATGGGTTTTTAGTCAAATTTGGCTTGTTTAATTTTATTTTATTTTAGTTAAGTAATTTATTGTACTGTTTTTAGTTGTGAGCCACCCCGAGTCCTTTTTGGAGAGGGGGTGGCATACAAGTCAAATAAATAAATAAATAAATAAATAAATAAATAAATATTTATTAATTATTTATTTATTTATTGCTGAGACAGTGTTTTAATATTGACAATTGTTTCTTGGGAATCTGGCTTGGTAATTGCACTGATGTCATATAGGCAACAGATGAAGGTAATTCAAGAAGTACCTATCATTCAAAAAATGGAACATAGTGCAAATTTTCATAGGACATTTTCACAAAACCTGCTTCTACCCTGTAATCCCTCAAATACATTTTTAAATTAACCAAGTTAACCTCTGTGGTACTGTGAAGAATTTGTGGTTCTTCTTTATCTAAGGAGAGGGCAGTTTAATATGTCTCATGCTTCCTCCTCCAAATCTCTCACAAAACTGTTTGAATTTGATCTCTGATTATTCACACTGTAGTGCAGAGAATGTGAAGAGAACACCATAAAGTGCTCAAACCTGACCAATAGGAAGCTGTGTTTGTTTATTGGCTTGCTAAGTATGTTTCATGAAAAACTATGTGACAGCAAGTTGATTACCCAACACCTAAAAAAAGGACATTAAATGACATCTAGCCCAATCCAAGGCCAATCCAAGCCCCAAATGCAAGCTTTAGCATTACTTCAAATTACAAATCCTGTGCTTCTGAAGGTGAAATGATGGCATGTCAACTATTCTTCAGAAAGGCACTTTTTACCTTTGAGTCCTGGCTGCATAAACCTGACTGACTAGAAATGCTAATTAGAATTTAGTTTGATTAGTACTTGGATGGTGGATCTTAGTGTACACATGGGTAAACTTGTCACCTGCAAACTATTGTTGTATATATGATGAAAAACTATTTGGATGTGGTCTTAAAATAGAGAAACACACACATACTTCAAACATTTTTGAATGACATTTATAAATAGTTTGTTAGTTTTTAACCCTTTCCAAGAGGCAACTACTATTTTTCAGTATGCTGATGATGGGGTGATTATTCTGAGAAAGAAGCAGTCATTGTAGCCTAGAGGAAGATTGCAGAGTGAATGAGAAGACTTCAGATTCACTCTGCAGTCAAACTGCTTGGTGAAACTGTTTGGTGAAACTGTTACATTTATAGGCCACATAACATCAAATGGCCATAAAACTATTCTTCCTGTACATCTGAGGTATTTATTTATTTATTTATTTATTTATTTATTTATTTTTAAAAAAGGGTTATAGCAGACCATACATTTTGTAACTCCTGAGAATGCTTCACAACCAGACCTATGAAGGGGCTGAAACACTAACTCAGAGGTTCAAGTAATACTAGGCAAGTGAAGGAATTCATACAGAGGCACAGCAGACAGTTGTCAACTGTGCAGTTTGTTTATCCTCTGCAAGGGAAGAGGACTAAGGCTGGGTTGGTCCTAACTGCCTAGAGTTACCCTTTCCAGAGGGTGCAAACTGACTTTTTGGATATGCCTTCATGTAAACAGAAAAAGCACCTCTTGGTTTTCATACCCCTCAAGTAATTATGTGGGAGATTTTGCTACTAGAAAAAGGTGTGAGTGCCAGGAGCCCTTCATGGAAGAGGTTTTGCTATTAGAAAATGAGGTGCCAGGAGCCCTTCTTGTAGGTCATGCCGACTATGATCTAGGATATGAAAGTTCTCTTGATGACACCAGCTTTTTAAGCCAGTGGTTCTTTGGTCCCTCATTGGATATTGGCCTTTTGTTGGAAGTATAGATGAAAACACCAATTAGGAATGCTCCTAATTATTTAACTTCCTTCCCTAGTTGTTTGTAATCTCTTGTTATTGTTTTCATATTAATTGCTGTGTCATTTGTCCCCGCTTGTAAGAGAAGGAAGAGGTAATAATCTGTGGGATTGATTATTTTAGAAAGGTACTCAGTTACATCTTTGATTTTTCTCCAGGGAGACAGCATACCTGCCTAGGTTGACTATCTGGTCTGTTCCTCTAAGAATTGAATCTCCTATCACCAATACTCACCTTTTTCCCTAGGGAAGTCTGGGATACTTTTCTTCCTGTTGCAGGAATGCTGGCTAAATAGTTTTTAGAAACTATTGATGACTGCTCTTTTATAGATGTCTGCACATTTTCTTCCAGAGGGAGGCTATGAAAATAATTGTTCCGTTTCTTTGGATTGGGCTAAGTCAGATAGCAGGTTTTTTTCCTCTTGGTTGTTGTTTTCTTCTAAAAGTGACATTTTTCCATTGGTCTTTTTCTTTACATTCATATATAGGGTCATTTTTACAGAAGCTGTTGTTCTCTGTTGTGTTCAATTTGGGTGTATCAGTTTTGTACTTTAGGTTCAGATATAGCAGTGGTGTCAAAGTGGTGGCTTGTGGGCTGAATGCTTCATACGTAGGCCACACCCACCCCAGCTCCGCAAATTCAAAAAACGTCACGATACGTCATGATACATCAATGTGACCCGATTGAGTTTGACATCTGTGATATATAGGGTCATTTTTACAGAAGCTGTTGTTTTCTGTTGTGTTTAATTTGGGAGTATCAGTTTTGTTCTTTAGGCAGGGGTGGCAAACTCCATTTTATTGAGGGCCGCATCAGGGCTGTGGTTGACCTCGGTGAGCCAGGCAAGCATGGCCAACTGGGTGCTTGTGACCAACTGGGTGGACATGCCAAGCTTGACACCACTCCCCAAACTGTTGGCCTGATGTTTCCTCTTCTCATTGGGTAGACCGGCCAAGCGATGCGGGCCAGACCCTTTCATTTTCTAGGATGGCCCTGCAGGCTGGTTCTGACCACTTTGTAAGCTGGATTTGGCCCACGGGCCTTGAATTTGACACCCCTGATACAAGGGGTTGTTTTTTTAAGAAACTCTTTGTTTCCTATTGTGTCTAATTATGGTATGGTCTTCTTGCTTAGGTTGGGGTATCTCGCTTTGTTCACTAAATTTCAGAGTGGCTAGAGGTGCTTCTAGACCTTTTACTTTTTCTTCTAGTAATTCATGTAGTTTACATTTGATACATTTGTAGTTTAGGTCTTCTGTGGGCATAAGTTCAAACATATGACATATTTTACATGTCACTATAATGTCAGTGTCTTTTCCATGACTTTTTTTAGTTCACTAAAACATTAAAAATTTCTAAAAATTAATATTATCCCTGGTGTTAAGTGTCAGTTTACAATATTTACAAAAGTTCTTAGCCCTTTATTCTCTGTCTTGAAAATGCATCACTATGTTCCCTGTTTTGAAATATTGCTCTTTTTCTGTGATTTTTATTTGGTTTCTCTCTTAGATATTTAAGAATTTAAAATTTCTAAAGAATTTCAATTAAAATTTAATTTAATTAAAATTAAAAACTGCTTTTTCAAATTTTGTAATTGAAAAAGGAAATTTAAAAATTTAAAAATAATAAAGTATTGAAAGAAGTATTTTTAAAAAAATGAAAACATAAATTTGAAATTGAAAAAAAATATAATAGTGAAAAAAATTAAATTTAAAATTTGAAAAAAGAAATTGGATTTTTTTTCAAAATTGAAATTTTTTTTCCAATTTTGCTCAGTTATGCTGCTGATAGTAATGATCTAAGTGCTAGAGCCCACTGTAACTACATAGCCAAAAAGGCATTAAGAGTTGTTAACCTAATCCTACATAGCTTTTTCTCTGGTAATATCACACCACTAACTAGAGCATAAAAAACATTTGCTAGACCAATACTTGAATACAACTCATCAGTCTGGAACCCACATTATGTATCTGATATTAACACAGTTGAGAAAGTCCAGAAATATTTCACAAGAAGAATTCTCCATTCCTCTACTCGTTGCAGAATACCTTATGCCACCAGACTTGAAATTCTAGACCTAGAAAACCTAGAACTACGCTGCCTTCGGTCCGATCTAAGTATAGTATATAAAATCATACATTGCAATGTCCTACCTGTCAATGAATACTTCAGCTTCAGCCATAACAATGCAAGAGCACACAATAGATACAAACTCAGGGTTAACCGCACCAAACTTGATTGTAGGAAATACGACTTCAGCAACAGAGTGGTCAATGTCTGGAATACTCTACCTGACTCTGTGGTTTCTTCCCCAAACCCCAAAAACTTTAACCTTAGACTTTCTACTATTGACCTCACCCCTTTCCTAAGAAGTCTGTAGGGGGCGTGCATAAGCCCACCAATGTGCCTACCGTCCTTGTCCTATTGTTTCTTTTTATTTTTCTTACATGTATTCATTTCATGTATTCATAACTATGTTTATACTTATACCTATTATCTTATAATCACTTGACAAATAAATAAATAAAATTAAGCTACAGTTCAGTTGTGCACCAGTTGAATGGTCTAAAGGCAGTCTCATATACAGGTAGTCCTCAACCATAATGGAGCCTGCCCATTACAGCCAAAAGTACTTGCAATTATTAAATAAGGCATCCACATGATTGCCACACTGAACAACCACTGTCACAACCCTTTCAGGTGTAGTCACTTTACAAATGGAGTACAAGAGCTGCCTGGTGAAAGAAGTCAGACAGCTCCCCCTAATGGTCTAAACCAGCTTGCTGGGGTGGAGAAAGAGAGACTGGATCCCTCCATAAAGGATCATTTTTATCTAGCCTCTGAGAGCAAAATGCTGCTTGCCAGTCTCTCCATCAGGGAGCTCATTGAGGAGCTCTCAGTGAGGCTGAGTGAAGAAGTCCCTCTGTGAGGCATATTTTTTCTGCGTCCTCTTTGAGAACAAAATGTGGCTTGCACGAGAGAACTTTGGGATCCTAATTTCCATTCTCAAGCACAGACAACAAGTTTCCTTCCCTTCCCTGCATTAGCTAACTTTCTGCCTGGAAAGCCATTCAATGATATATATTTCTGAAAAGGGGAAATGCTTTTTTTCAGTCTGTGTCTTTGAGAATGACAGAGCTGCTTGGAGGTGGGACTGTGCCCCACACTTAGGGCACAATTCATCTGGCCATACTCAGGAGGTTAGCTGAAAAAGGGTTGTCCCCCAATGGTTTTAATGGACCTTTTTCAGTCAAACACCAGGAAATAGAGGGAATTCTGAAGCTATTGCTTGAGACCTCCCCTCCTGGCTTTGATGTTGACTTTTTGAGGAAGCTGGCAGGGAAGATTACAAATGGCAATCACGTGATCACAGAGGGCTTGGCAACTTGTGTGTATGTGAATAGGTTGCCAAGAACCTAGACTGCAATCAGGTGAATTTGGGGATGCTCCAACAGCCGTAAGTTCAAATGTTGGGAGGGGGTATTAAGTTCTTTTGTTCAATGCTGTAGTACTCTCATATGGTTTCTGAACAAATAGTCGTATGTCAAGGACTATCCATGGTGATTATTTAACTTATATGCAGAATTCCAGGCTGAGTGAATCAAAAAGTGGAATTAACATTGCCAGGAGAAATATCAACAACCTCAGATATGCAGATGATACCACTCTAATGGCAGAGAGCTTAGATGAACTAAAGAGCCTCTTGATGAGGGTAAAAGAGGAGAGTGCAAAAGTTGACTTGAAACTCAACATTAAAAAAAATGAAGATATCACTTATCACATATTCGGTCCCATCACTTCCTGGGAAATAGAAGTGGAAGAAATGGAAGCAGTGACAGTTTTTATTTTCTTGGTCTCCAAGATCACTGCAGGTGGTGACTACAACCATTAAATTAAAAGATGCTTGCTCCTTGAGAGAAAAGCTATGGCAAAAGTAGACAGCAGATTAAAAACATCACCTGGCTGACAAAGGTCTTTCTAGTTAAAGCTGTGATTTTCCCATAGTAATGTATAGTTGTGAGAGTTGGACCATAAGAAAGGCTGGGTGCCAAAAAAATGATGCTTTTGAATTGTGGTGTTGGAGAAGACTTGGACTCGGGAGGCAGAGAATAGATGGGGGCAGGCCAGTCAGAGGTGGTATTTGCTGGTTCTCCGAACTACTGAAAATTTCTGCTACTGGTTCTCCAGAACTGGTCAGAACCTGCTGAATATCACCTCTGCCTTACAACATATTGTCTGTCTTCACAATATTATGAGATAGTTTTGTAGTCAATGTAGTCTTAGATTCAATCTACATAAAGCTGTCCAACATTTACCTGGGACATAATTATGGGCTGGCAGCTGAGGGAACTGTGCATTTGTGTACTGTAGCAACAGGCTTAGTTCCTTGGATCATCAGGAAGATCCAGTAGGTATAAGAATTTTTCACTCTTCTATTGGAGGTAAGAGAACATTTCAGGGTTCATTAGACCAAAACCACCTTTCTCCTCCCTGCCTGTCATAGAATTGGTCTTAGAAAGGGCTCTTCACCTTGAGTGTGGAGCCCATTTCTATGGATTCTCCTCTGCCAACTTGCCACAGGCCCTTATGAAAGATGAACATGTAAAAACAGAAGTGAATTAACAACACGTAAACTGAATATTAGTGGGTCAGTGATGGCAAATGGCAAAACTGGCAGCTCTGAAAAGAAAGTCAGTGTTTAATAATATAGTTATTTGCTCAAAAACCACAGGAAGCAGGTAGAGGCCATCTGTTGAGCTCCTGGTATTACCCCTGAAATGGTGAATTATCTTGTATAATGAGTGTGTGCAGAGAGGAAAATGAGGACATCTCAGGGACAAACTGGCATATTGTTTAGCAATAAGGTAAATAATAAAATAATATTCACCATATTATGATGCAGCCATGCAGTTCACCTACTTTTTGATCCATACAAATATGGCATTTCAATGTTTACCTGAAACATAATTATAGGCTTCCAGTTGAGAGAAGTATGTATTTACTTGTTGTATCAACAGACTTGATTACCTGAATCATCAGAAAGATTGACTAATTGTAGGAATTACAGTTGTAGGAAAGTTGGACCATAAGGAAGGCTGAGTGCCAAAGAATTGAGGCCTTTGAACTATGGTGCTAGACAAGACTCCTGCGAGTCCCTTGGACTGCATGAAGACCAAACCGGTCAGTCCTAGAGGAGATCCACCCTGACTGCTCTTTAGAAGGCCAGGTCCTGAAGATGAAACTCAAATACTTTGGCCAACTAATGAGAAGGAAGGACTCACTGGAGAAGAGCCTAATGCTGGGAATGACTGGGAGCAAAAGAAGAGATGGGAACGATAATGAGGTGGCTGGATGGAGCCACTGAAGCAATCCATGTGAGCCTAAATGGACTCTGGGGGATGGTAGAGGACAGGAAGCCTGGAGGAATGTAGTCCATGGGGCCACGATGGGTCGGACATGACTTCCCGACTACCAGCAACAGCAACAACAATAACAACAACAAGAAATTCCACACTCTTCCCATGGACTCTTTTATTCAAACAAATTACAGCTGCTAGAGATGGAAAACACATTTTGAGGTATATTAGACTATCCCATCTCCTTTGAACTCCATGTTGCAATAGATTTGATTTGAGAAAGGACATGAGAGATGAGGATAAAAGTGGAAAAGGGAAATTTAGCTGAAGTACTAACTCAGTAATTTCTGTGTTACATGTACCCTGCCTAGGTTGTAAAAATGTTGCAATGAAAAGGTAGATAGATAATGGATATGTGTAAACTATTGCTCCTAGAATTACAGTAGTAATTTTTTTTATTTATTTATTTTTTATTTTTAATTACATTTATATGCCGCCCTTCTCCGAAGACTCAGGGTGGCTTACAATTTTTTGGGATACAACCCAGTGTGCTCAGCAATAGCCTTCATTCCATTGTATATGCCTGCTTATTACTAAGCGGCATTTTTACAAAGTCAGCTTATTGCCCCCAACAATCTTGGGTCCTCAATTTACCTACCCCGAGAGGATGGAAGGCTGAGTCAAACTTGAGTCTGGTGGGATTCGAGCCTACAGTAATTGTAGACAGCTGGATCTTAAGTGCAGGCATTTAACAGCCTGAGCCACCAAGGCCCTTAGACTCTTTGGATTTTAATAATTCTTTTCAGTGAAATCTGATTCATTGCTGAGATTTTAACATGTTATAGAATGATTTGTGTCACAAGTTAAATATATCCCCTTATAAATTTAGACACTGTAATAAAGGAGTAGCAGAAAGTATGTGAATTAAACTTGAGGGGGGGAATTAAATATGTTCAGGATTGTATGGATATTGGTTGTACAAATTATATTTTCACACACACACACACACACACACACATATATATTTAGATCACACCCCTTTATTAGCACAATACTGTGCACAGTAGTATCCCTCACTTGTTGGCTGTGTTTGTCTGCATCAGGTCCTATCTGACGCACCCTCTGATCATTTGATTTTATTGTGGAGTCTATCTATTTGTTTATCCTGGTAAATAAAATAAATAAATGTTATTACACATGTTGGTCTGTCTATTTAACAAAAAGAATGGTCCAGGAAAAGATCCTTCCTCTCATGCAGATTTCCTCTTGCTGCATCTTCTTTTCTTTTGTCAACACTCAACCTATGCTGATATTGATTCATTGGACAAAGTCATTCTTATGCTAAGTAGTATCCCAAAGTATTTAATACAAACTTAAGTAATTCTTTTTTGGGGGGTCCTTTCTGAGGTCTTAGCTAAAAATTTGATTTTATCCTACTTCTGCCCAAGCAATCCTATCAGCTGGAAAACCTCATTGGCAAAGTGGCCATTACAATAAGTAAACAGAAGGGGAAGAATGAGACTGTGTGAAATTATAACATAACATGTGGTTGAAAAGCAGGTGACACCTTTCACACTGAAATGTAGGCAAAGAGATGCCCCCATCCCGCTCCCTCCCTACACCCCCCCCTCTCCCTCCTTCTCTCTCTCATAGGAATATAATGCCCCAGGTCTCTCTTAAAGAAGTTGCATAACATCTGCAATGCTCATTTAGCTTTATTTGAAGGAGTATTTGCCAAATTTTATTTCAATGCATAAATGTTTTGGAGTTTGATAGAAAGCAATTTGATTCTTTTAAAGAAAGATAAAGTGATAGTAGGCGGTAATCTCAGGTCATTCATTGGCCATATCTTGAAGACATCCAGGGTGGTGGATGAAGATGGCATTATTTTCCTTTCCAGCTGCACAAATGAGATAAAATAATAAGTTGATCAAAGTGAGTTTGAAGTAAATTCTGTGCTTTGCAAAGCTTTGTGAATGCAAACAATATCAGGCAGAATATCTCAATTTAGTATCTCTATTAGAGGAGAGTTTTCTTACGGTCTGCAGCACTTCCATCTCCACGGACAGTCCCTTTGGCCAAGGTCATCATGGCGAGGACGACACCGATACTGATGGCATCTTCCTCCTTGAGAACCACAGAGGTGGTGGGCATTTCCTATGAAAAGAAAAAGAGGAGACAGGTAAATGGTGAATAAAGATTCCTTAATATTTAAATACATTTTTCCTTCTAAGACACTACCTTCTTCTACAGAATTGCAGGATTCCTAGGACTACAGCAAGTTTTCTCTGACCAGAGGAATCTATTTCTGCTGATCTCCCTGCAGCAGCTCAAATACATCAGCTATTAACCCAAGTATGAAATCTGGTTCAGAGATGAATTAGCTGGTAAGCCTACATCTATTAAGGTAGGGGAGAAGAAATAATCTGGTTCACTCGAAGGAAAGCCTTTGCTGTGATATATTTCTCTCCAGTATTACATGGATCCTTGCTTGCTGGAAAATAATGCTGGGTTACAGTGGCCGGTTCTGCTGGGTGAAAACCTTGAGTGAGAAGTGTTATGTATGTAGGTTTGAATGTTATTGGTTTATTTGAACTGTTCTTGTAAAATGTCAAATGGTATTGGTTTAAATAGTGCGGGAAGAAACCCTGCACTCCCATTGGCTGGCAACCACGGCTGCAGGCTGTAAGAGGCAGCCGTAGCCAAGCCAGGACAGGTCCATTCAAGCTGTAGTCACTTAATAAACTCTGCTGGAACTCCTCGCGTCTGACTCTTCATGCAGACTTAAGAAGAAGGGTTAACTACCTTTAAACTTCAGGGCCAGATTTTCCTTTGACTTTCTCCTTCTTCTCTTAATGTTTATTTTATTTCACTGCTCTTTTCTGCTTTTGAAATGCTGTGCATTTGTGATATTTTGCTGCAATTTCTTCTCTTTTTCCCACATTAAGTACAAACATATTCACTAGATGATTAATATTTATCTTTTATTTTTTCCATCTTTATTTTTAAACAATAACTCAAAATGGTGAATTCTTCCTCCTCCTTTTGTCTCCACAACAGCAACATCATGCAGAGCTTCGGTCTGAGAGAGAGAGAGACCGACTGGTCCATATAGACCCAGCCGGCTTTCATCTAATACTCTTTCATCGTTTTATTTTCTGCAAAGCACCAAGACTGTGAGAACATTCAGCCTGAGAGGAAGAGACTGGTCCAAATTCACCAAGTCAGCTTTCAGGCCTAAGGTGGGACTGGAATTCAGTTTCCAGATTTGTAACCTTTTGCTTTATTCATTAAATCAAACTGTTTCTCTATTTTGGCTTCTTATTAAAATAGAGCATATTTTTGTGAGAATTGGTAAACCAATACTAAAAGTGAAGCAAATCAACAAAAATAAACTACAACAACAAAATCCCCAATAAAGTTCTTTTGAGAATCAATGAATTAATTTTCCAGCCCCTCCTCGATGCCTGATAATTTACTGGATCTCAAGTTTTAACGCAAAAGAAAAACCAACGGCATGTTTTTCAAATGTTTGGAGGCACATATTGTCAATAGTCCACACAATTCAAAGCTATTTCTATAAAGTAAAATGAAAAGAAGATGTTGAAGATTAGCCTGCTTTCAGTGATGATCATACTTCTTTAGAAAGTAGTGAGTTATCAATCCTTGTTAAATTATCGCTAATTTTGTTTCTTACCTGGTTCAGACAGGAATGCAAGGAAAAGAAATGCGAACAAGAAATAAAGGATCTTCATGCTGGGATTGGTGTGGACCAGCTCTTACTCCTTGGACAGAAACAGCTCTCTATTTATAGAATTATAATGATTGCATCATATCACCTCAGTGAACTATTGCAAATATTCTTAGGTGATACTTTTTGCAGTTATTACAAAAGGCAATAGTGCCTCTTCCTTGTATTGAAACACTCCTGTGGGTTTGCTGTTGCAAAAGTCCTCGGAAGAGCAACAGACTTAGCTGAACAGTTAACCTGCTATGGTTGTAAAAACTGTTTAGGACTTGCCGTGTCCTATTGGGGCAAAGAAAATTCCTTACTGAATTGCTGCCCAAACTCTTCCAGTCTACGATGATAATGCTCAGCCATATTCACTAGCAGCTGGAGTTTTGGAAAAGCCCTTAGAACTAAATCATAGAAATTTGGGTCTGACACTTTTTTATGGGTGGGTTTTGTTAAAACAGCTGCTCTGCTTTTTGGTTTGTGTTTGTGGTACTCAGCTGAAGCGCAGGCTTCTTTGGCTTTCATTGTAGTTTTCCTCTCTCATGCCGGTGATTTCTATTTCCCTGAAGGCAGAGCATATGTGTAGTGTTGGAAATATTCCTGTAGCCTTAATCAAGAGTTATTAGGAGTCCTGTGGGACCACAGAAGATTAACTGAAATTCAGAAGGAAAGCTGGGTTCTAAAAGCTGTGTATTCTGTGAGTGTTGATTATATTGAATGTTTCCTGTTGCTTCAGCTACAAAGGATCTCATGGGGCAATACTTTTATTACTTATCTCTAAATTTCAGTGGTGAGAACAATATGGCTTTACACTTAAGCAAGAAAAAATAAGCACAGCTATAGAAAAGGTGATATGTGGCTCAATAGCGGTAGCTGTGAGAGGGATTTATTTTTATTTATTTATTTGTTTGTTTGTTTGTCAAACATGTACAAGATAACAAGTATAAGCATGAACACAAACAAGAACAAAGGAAGTAAATACAGTTAAATGGGGACAGTAAGACAGGGACAGTAGGCACGCTGGTGCGCTTATACATGCCCCCTTTAAGGACCTCTTAAGAATGGGGTGAGGTCCACGGTAGACAGTTTGAGGTTAAAGCTGAGAGGGGTTGAGGCTGTAACAACAGAATCGGGTAGGGTGTTCTAGGCGTTGACCACTGTGTTGCTGAAGTCGTATTTTCTGCAATTGAATTGGAGCGGTTTACCTTGAGTTTGTATTGGTTGTTTGCCCATGTATTATTGTGATTGAGGCTGAAAAAATCATTCACAGGCAAGATGTTATAGCAGACAATTTTGTGAACTATGCTTAGATCAGACCACAGGCAGTGTAGTTCTTGATTGTCCAGGCCCAAAATTTTGAGCCTGGAGGCATAGGGAATTCTATTGTGAGGGGAGGAGTGGAGTACTTTTCTCAAGAAATACCTCTGAACCCACTCAATTGCGTTAATGTCTGAATGAATGAATGAATATAACTTTATTATGTTCTTAGACCAGCAATAGACATCACTATTTACAATATACATAAAAATACTGACACATTATAATACATTAATAGTGGATAAAAACATCTGTTAAGAAAATACATGTTCTCAAACAGTTAGGGGCACTCCCTGGTTTATATGAGTGGAGAGCCAATAAGTATGTGTGTAAATATCATTTTCCAAAGTTTGTTCTATCTCCAAAAATTGTCACAAATTGACAGCTATCATTCTGTAATCAATTTTTTTGCAGCAATACAGAATTTTGCCACTGCACGCGTAACAGCTGGGTTTGAATTCTGGAGGAGAAAGTCTACATAAAAATTGTCTGCCCTCCCTGGCAATCTCTCTAATAAAGGGAGAATATACAATGACCTATAAACTCTGTTTAGCTCACAGTACAATAAAACATGTGAGATATCTTCAACTTCTCCTTTACCACATATACATACCCGTTCTGCTATTGGTGTTTTCTTATACCTGCCCTGAAGAAGTGCTGATGGGAGAGTATTAAATCTGGCTCTGAAGAAAGCTATTCTTTGTTTTGGGAAGGTCAGATCATTCAGATATCTTCCCGATTCCTTGTTTGATTCTGTCCCTGCTGTGGCGAGCCAACCTATTTATTTCTTCTTGGAACTCCATGTCCTTCATTCTATTGATTACTACTTGCTTTGCTTGGTCAAAGCCTAGGGACATTAAGAATACTAGTGAAAGTCCAAAGGAGCCCAGGTTGTGGTCTATTGCCTGCTTCCAGGGGGAGGGGTAGTTATCAATCAGTACTAGAGGGGTCAGTCCCTCTGGGAAGAAATGCATTTTTAGCCAATGAATGATCATCATCTTCCAGGCTCTTACCTGAATTCTATTGTGAGTGGAGGAGTGGAGTACTTTGCTCAAGAAATACCTCTGAACCAGCTCAATTGCGTTAATGTCTGATATACAGTGTGGGTTCCAGGCGGACAAGCTGTATTCAAGAATTGGTCTGGCAAAAGTTTTGTATGCCCTAGTTAACAATTCAATTTTGCCGGAGAAGAAGCTTTGCAAAATAAGGTTAACAACTCTTAAAGCCTTTTTGGCAATGCTGTTACGATGAGCTCTGGGGCTTAGATCATTTGAGATAAGTACTCCCAGGTCCTTGACAGAGTGAGGGTCGTCTATGAGATAGTTTCCACCTAACTGTATTTGGTGGTCTGATTTTTTTTTGCCAATGTGTAGGACAGAACATTTGTTAGTTGGTTTCAGATGCCTAGTGATCAGCCATTTACATGTGAGCCAGAAGTGTGGTGCAGGTACCAAAACAAACAAACAATAAAAAAAAAACAAGGCTTCATTAAGGGAGGGATTTTATCAATGTTACATGAAATATTAATTGTTTTATACTGCTTTGCTAAGAAAAAGCTTGGAATACTGTATCCAGCTTTGGATATCATGATAGACATTTTAGGAAGGGTGCAATAAAGTGCAGTAAAAATGATTAGGGGGCTGAAGGCTAAAACAGGACAAGTGATGGCAAACCTTTTCTGCACTGAGTGCCCAAACTGGAACGTGCATGCATGTCCACGTGCTGGAGCACTGGAAACCTAAAGGTCAGCTGGCCGCTATGCACATGCCTGTTTTTTGGCTGTTTTGGGCTATTTTTGATCCATTTTCAGGCCTTTTTTTGCCCAAAAACCAGCCTGAAAATGCCCCCAAAATGGCCTGAAAATGGCCCATAAAACAGCCTCTCCAGTGCTCCAGTGACCGCAAAGATGTGCGTGCCAGAAACCAGAAGAACAACGGGCGACTGTACGCATGCCCACAGAGAGAGCTCTGCATGGCACCTCTGGCACGCATGCCATAGGTTCTCCATCATGGACGTAGAATGCATGGTTGCAGAAACTGGGTGTGTCCAATATAATAAAGGGAAGGACTAGGAGTGACACGCTAGTAGCCTTCCATTATTTGAAAGGCTGTCACATAGAAGGGGGGGTCAGAGGTGGTATTCAGCAGGTCCTGACCAATTCTGGAGAACCGATAGGGGAAATTTTGCGTAGTTCAGAGAATTGGCAAATACCATCTCTGACTGGCCCCGCCCCCATCTATTCTCTGCCTCCCGAGTCCTAGCTGATTGGCTGGGTCTTCTTTGGTTGCCCCGCAGAGGAGAACGGAGCTGGAAATCAGTTTAGTGGGGTGGGGAGGGAATGGGGATTTTATACCATCCTTTCCCTGCCATGCCCACCAAGCCACGCCACGCCCACCAAGCCATGCCTGGAGTAAAAAATTTTTAATCCCACCGGTGGGGGTGGGGGTCAACCTAATATCTAGAGAACTGAGAGAAGGATGGATGGAAACATATCAGAAAGGGATCCAACCGAGAATGAAAGAGAAATTTGCTGAGGGTGAGAACAATTAAGTAGTGGAACAGCTTTTGGGTGCTCTATCAGTGGAGGTTTTTAAGAATAAGTTGGAAAGCCATTTGTCTGGAATGATATGGGGTCTCCTGCTTGAGCAGGGGATTGGACTAGAAGGTCCCTTTCAACTTGGGTTTCTGCAAGTTCTGTTGTTTCTGAAGTGTCCCATCCAGTTGCCATGGATGCTGTAGAGATTTAGAGATGATTTCAAAGTGAAGCACAACCATTTTCCCTTACCCTGGGTGACATGGTAACTTAAAATCTGTTTTCACAAAACTAAATATTCAAACTTAGTTACATAGCTATCCAAACTAAATATGACTCTTCAACATTTGCCTAGGACACCTATAATTTTGGGCTTCCAGCGAAAGGAAGATTGCAGCAAGAAGAGCAGTAAACTTAATAAATAAGTTAAAATAAAAATAAAATATATTCATGTATTCTTCCCACTGACTCTTTGATTCAACTGCAAGAGAACTGCTATAGTAAAGGGAAAACATTTGAGGGTGTTTTAAACTAGTCCATCTTCTCTTCTCCCTATCCAGGGTACAATTGCTCTGAGAAAGAATCCTGATTGCTGTCGTGGAAGGGCATACTGAAAGGGTCCTTCATGGAGTCAATTACTGAGCCTTGTTTGTGGTGGGCAATGGATAGGAAGTGGATTAAGGATACAACCCCAGCAATGACTGTAAAAGGTGGTTATTGGGCCACATCTCCTAAGCTTTGCCTTGAGGGTGGGAGTTTATTTCTGTGGACTATTTATGTATTTATGTATTTATTACTTGGACTTGTATGCTGCCCCATCTCCGAAGACTCAGGGCAGCTCACAACTAAAATCAAACAACAATAAATTAATTAAAAGAAAATTAAACGAACACAAGCCCAGTATAGCTAAAAATCCCAGTTAAGATTAAAACATTGAGAATTTAAAATTTAGAAAATCCCCTCCCCCCAGGAGATCAGCACAGCCCGGCCTGTTCGAATAACCAAGTTTTCAGATCGTGATGGAAGGTGCGGAGGTCGGGGGCCAGACGGAGCCCCAGGGGTAGTTGATTCCACAGGGCAGGAACAGCCACAGAGTAGGCTCGACCCCGGGGCACCGCCAACCAGCATTGGCTCGCCAACGGCACCCAGCCCCTGCCTGTGTGCTTGTACACACAGGTGGTTGGCACTCGATATCGGCAGGAGACGCTCTCGTAAATATCCTGGACCCATGTCTTGTAGGACTTTGAATGTTAACACTAAAACCTTGAATCTCACCCAGAGGGCAACCGGCAGCCAATGCAGGTTGCGCAGGAGGGGTGTAACATGGGAGAATTGGGAAAGTCCAAAAATTGTAAGCCGCCCTGAGTCTTCGGAGAAGGGCGGCATATAAATTAATTAAAAAAAACTCCCATCACCACCCGCGTGGCTGCATTTTGCACCAGCTGCAATCTCCGGATGGTATGCAAGGGCAGTCCTAAATAGAGAGTATTGCAGTAGTCAACTCGGGAGGTAACAAGTGCATGAGTGATTGTACACAGGGCATCTCGGTCCAGGAATGGGCATAGCTGGCGAACCAGCCGGACCTGAGCAAAGGCCCCACTGGCCACGGCCCCCACCTGCTCCTCCAACCGGAGCCATGAATCCAGGAGGACCCCCAGATTCCGTGCCCTGTCCACAGGGGGCAACACCTCTCCCCCTATGACCAACGATGGAATCTCCTGACTGGACCGAGATGTCGGTATGTACAGCCACTCAGTCTTGGCTGGATTGAGCCAAAGCATGTTTCTGTCCATCCAGATCCATACCGCATCCAGACAACGGGACATCACAGAGAGGACATCACTGACATGGTTTGGGGTGGAGATGTACAACTGGGTATCATCAGCATATTGATGATACCTCACCCTGAAACCACGGATGATCTCACCCAGCGGTTTCATATAGATGTTGAACAAGAGGGGCGAGAGGACCGACCCCTGGGGGACCCCACAAGTGAGAGCCCTCAGAGTCAACCTCTGACCCCCCACCAACACCGATGCGTGCGAGAGGTAGGAGGAGAACCACTGTAAGACAGTGCCCCCACTCCCAACCCGGAGGCGCAACAGGATACCATGGTTGATGGTATCGAAAGCTGCTGAGAGGTCTAATAGGACCAGGACAGAGGAAAAACCCCTGTCCTGAGCCCTCCAGAGGTCATCCATCAGTGCGACCAATGCCATCTCCGTGCTGAACCCGGGTCGGAAGCCCGATTGGTATGGATCTAGACTACAGATAATCTCCTCCTCTTTGAATAGCCTTGCTACAGGACCTCATAAAAGATGAACATGCAAAATTAGAAATCAATTAACCACAGGTACACTAAATAGTAGCATACCAAGTAAGATTGAAAATGGCAGCTCTGGAAAGAAAGGAAATCAATTTTTAATAATGTGGGTTTTTGCTCAAGTACCACAGAAAGCAGTTAATGAGGACACTCTGGAAGTCAGTTGCATCTCTAAAAATGCCTTGAAACCTCAAAATAATGTTGAAGTCCTGCCATTACCCAAGAAACGGTGAATTACATTATGTAATGAGGCAGCAACAGTAATGAGGAAACCTCATATACAAACTGACTTGGTATTTGGTAATCAAGTTTAATAAGGTAAAGAGTAATAAAATAAATGGGGACTATTACTTACATTTAAGCTTAGAAATCATTGAGCAATGTTTGATAAGAAGCTGCCTACATTTCTATGTGAAGAAGCTGATATTGTTCAGCTGCTGTTAGAAAGGCATTTGAATTGACCAGAGCTTTTACTTATTATTCATGTTTACGACTTTTTGTTGTTTGGGATTAATGGCTAGGCTTGAGAAAAGGAATGTTTTAGTTTCAGTTATCTCAGTTAACTTGCCCCATGGAAAGTGAAGCTATGATACAACATGCCCTAATATTTGTACAGTTTTCTTCTGTACTCAGCCACATTATTACATACATTTTTCTGCTGAGATATATTTTTAGTATTGGCAATTGTTTCTTGGGAATCTGTCTTGGTAATTGCACTGATGTGTTATAGGCAACAGATGAAGGTAATTCAAGAAGTATTTTGCAATTTTACCATTTTTATTATCTTGAGTCTTTTATCATTCAAAAGATGGAGTGTATTGCAAAGTTTGCAAAGTGCAAAGTTTCATGAGGACACTTCCCATATCCTGCTTCCACCGAATAATCCCTCAAAGACATTTTTAAATCAACCAAGTTATCCTCCTCTGTGTTACTGGAAAATATTTGTGGTGCATCGCTCTCTGAGAAGATGGCAGTTTAATATGTCTCATGCTTCCCCCTCCAAATCTCTCAGAAAGCTGTTTGAATTTGATCCCTGATTATTTACACTGTAGTGCCAAGAATGTGAAGTGAACATCATATGAAGGGGAAACTGCATTTATTTAGTGGTTTCCCAAATGTGTTTCATGAAAAAGTTTGTGGCAGTAAGTTGACTACCCAAAATCTTTAAAAAAATGTCCTTAACTAGATTCCATCCATTGTTTTTTGCCTTGTGTTGTGGTGCTTTGGAAAATAAGTTGACGTCCTCCCTTTGGCAGCCCCTGAAATACTGGAATACTGCTATCATGTCACCCCTAGTCCTTCTTTTCTCTAGACTATATGGATATACCTTGTGTTTTCCTAGGCCTCACAGCCAAAAGGTGTTATATGGTATCTTGTGTTTTCCTAGGCCTCACAGCCAAAAGGTGTTATATGGTATCTTGTGTTTTCCTAGGCCTCACAGCTAAAAGGTGTTATATGGTATCTTGTGTTTTCCTAGGCCTCACAGCCAAAAGGTGTTATATGGTATCTTGTGTTTTCCCAGGCCTCACAGCTAAAAGAATTCGACATACCCTTGTTAAGAGCTACAAGATAACAAATGCCTGACACAACTGATGTATATTACTCCCATTGCATTCCTTTCAGAGCTGCAAGATACCTAGTGTCTAACAGACTTGATTTATAGTACCCAATTGCATTCCTCCTCTAATTAAGTTTTGTTTTCCCTGAGCTTAGGTTTCTATTCTGCTGGAATTTACGATTTCCTGTAAACCAGGTGGTGTTTTGTTGATACGCATGCTCAGATTCACGCTGTTTGGTAACTTTCCATACACTGCTCCCCTCCTTGCTGTAGTTACCCCTCCCTGCTAAATCTGCTTAATAAAAGAGACTGTTGCGATCTGTTGGGGACACATCACCCCAGGCACTTCGTGCTCTCTCATCTTTAGAAACTTCTTGTGTGGTGTCTCTTATTTGGCTTCTTTCGTCCTTGCGAGGACCCCCTAAATTGTCTCGGCGAGGGCTGAGACTTCGTTCCTCTTGGGAACCCAGGACAACATCAGCAGGGAACCTAGGACAACGAGTAAAGTGCTGTGGACTTGCTGCAGCATCTGGGGGCTCGTCCGGGATCCTGCTGAATTGTCCAGAGGCGTGATCATTGTCTAGTGATGCGTCACCTTCACCTTCATTGCTTACCCGTCCGGACGCGACACGTGCACACGTAAGTAATGAGCTCCCCGAACTCGAGAGTCTCGTCAAAGCATAGGGATGAGCTCTATTCTCTGGTGAAGAAGACTAATTGTTTGCAAAAGGTTAATGGCACCACTGTCTATCCTCTTTCTAAGAAATCTCTTACTTCTTTTCTGTCCTATGTTCATGAGCTGCTCCGCTCTCTTCTATTACGGAGGAATCCTTGCCAAAGGTCTCTCCACCTCCGTATGAGTCTCCTACTGTCCCTGAAGTTGCCTCTGCTCCCCCAGCAGACACAGCTCTTTCTGCTCCTGCAGCGTCTTTCCCTCCTTCAGAGGATACAGACATGACTGCAGGAACTTTTTCTGCCTTGGTTGCTTCTTCCTCTCTTTCTCTAAGAACTGAACCTCCGCTTTCAGCTTACCCTATGACCATCCCTCCGGGGAGGGGTGCTGGACTCCATGAGAACATCAATGTGCGGATGCTTAAAAGTTTAAAAGAAGCTGTTACTTCCTACGGTATTCACTCTCCATGTAATGCTTATGTAACTAGAATACAGGCAACTGCTCTCTTCTGATGCACTGGATGGCAGAACTTAAAGTGGAAGGCATGCCCTATTGATTTCAATAGTCCACAATTAGATCTGCTGATCAGAAGCATGGAATGAGGCACAGATCTGTTAGGAAGCCCCTCCATACAGTACAATGGGGCTGTTCAAAGATAATATGGTTCATTTACTGTTATGTGTTAGGAAGAACTAAGAGAAGATGAAAATGTTTACTATTCTTTTCATGATGTGATTTTCATTAAAACTTCTTAGATGTGATGTATAATAATGTATAATAATTGCATGCAGAATTGAGCTTAGCTGTGTATGTATAATAATGTAAATAAGTGTATGCAGAATTGAATAGGATTGAATTGAAGAAATCCTTTACCTGTGTATAGCCCTAATTGGAATTGCTAAAGTTCAAAATAAATTAATTGTAACATGTTTGGCAACCAGAGAATTAAATTGGCTTTTTTGGATTGGACTTAGAGTTGTGGGAGGCAGATAGACAGTGGTTCGGGCCCACAATCACCTTTGTGATTGGAACCGCTCCTTAAGTTCTCCCAATGCTCTGAGAACAAACTACAGGTTTATAAAAAATAAAAATGTGTGGAAACTTAAAGGGACAAACCCTCCCCAGGTGTAATCATTTCCAGCCCTGGAGGATGAGATCCTCTACAGTGGAGCTTATTGGCTCTCAGAAAAGAATTGTAAATATGCAAGCCGTATGATTACAGTGTAAATGTGTGAGTATGTTGATGGTAAAAAAGGTGGTAGAAATGTTTGTGTATTGACCCCTATCCCAGATTGAAAGGAGAGAGTGAGAAAGGTGGACCTGAGAAAGATAGGATTATTTGTGTGTGTTTTGTGTGTGCTTTACTCATGATGACATGGATGAGATTTATTCATTCCCCCTTCTTGTCTTCGCTGGTTGTTGTAGGGGTGGAGGCGGGGGAGAATGAGGCTTTGATCACTTTAACAATTTTTTTCTCTGCTTTGAGTTTTTCCTTGAAAAAGGCGAGGTTAGAAAATAACTTTTATAGGTTACATAGCTTCATCTCCTGATTTTTTAGAGATTTTCACACAAAGGAGCCTCAGATAGATAGGCTGAGCTTGGCAAATTGCCTGGAACGTTATCTGTAAAGGTGGCTCGGTTCCCAGGTGGGCAATTTGCCCGGATCTTTGAAGATGACTCAGTTCCCAGTTTCAGCAAAGGGAATCAAAATTTAAAACTAGCTGCACTTTGTACATGCTCTTAATCCATATTCTGATTAAAGCAGAGAATTGACACTAAAATTTGACTCCATCTGGAGGGTTTACAACAGAACTGGAGAATGCATGGCTATTGCCAGCACAACAGGTAAAGTCATGAAAGGTTTACAATGGGCTTTGCAAATAACTTTTTCTTCTAATTTTTGATAAGTACAGTAAGGTATAAATGGTGGAGTTATGTAAAGTCTGATTTTCAATTTTATTTTCAGAATAACTTATCTCTTCAATGTCCTTTGCCTGACTATCTAAGCTGTATTGTTTGCCTAAAGAACTTTGGCTTGCTTACTTAATGACTTCTTCCTTTACAAGGATTCTCATGATGATACCTGGAAAGTGTCCTGCTATTTTAACTTTCAAAACTTTTTCTCAACAGCCTTTCAACTTAATCTCTGACTCTCATTATGTGTGTCAAATTATTTTTAATCTTCCAGGTGCTTATATTATGCCCAGGATTTACCCTAATCATGATCTTATTTTTAATTTTGCAACAGCTACTACAAGACCGAAGATATTTCTTACATAGGTAGTCACTTGACCCTTTCTGGGCCTCTTTCTTAAGGCTATTGCTTTGTTGATTTTTTCAATCACTCTTTTTCATCAAACTGCTAAAGGCCTGGCACAAGCTTGCCATATTCCAGTTACTCAAACAAGCAGAATTGTCTGCCTTCAATCTTGCTCTTTCAATGTTTCTCAATCAGCCCCTTAACATTATTACAGATAGTCTGTATGTTTCACATCTGGTCTCTTGTATATCGATGCTTACATTTCTCCCTCAACCCCTGTCCCTTTAATGAGACTTTTTTACAGCTCCAGGATTTGTTACATCTCCGTGCTCATCCACTGTTTGTAGCACATATTAGAAGTCATCAACATCTTCCTGGATTTTTATCAGAAGGAAATCATATGGCAGATGAGGCATGTAAAACCAACCCGTCCTCCTGTCTGTATACCTTAACAGCAGGAGAAAGCCATGACTATTTTCATCAGAACAAAAAGGCTCTTGTCAAGCAATTTGGTATTACCCATCAAGAAGCCTCTGCCATAATTCAGCAATGTCCAACATGCAGTCTACAGGCATCTGCAATCCCACAAGGGGTCAACCCCAGGGTACTAGTGCTTGTGAGACATGGCAAATGGATGTAACTCAATATCCATCCTTTGCCCCTTGGAAATTCATTCATGTTTCCATTGATACGTATTCAGGTTTCATCATGGCAACCTTGCAAAGGGTGAAACCAAAAACAAGTTATTAATCATTGTATTCGGACTTTGTAACGTTGGGATGTCCAAAACTCTAAAACTGACAATGGACCAGCTTATACGAGCTCTGCCTTTGCACAATTTTGCCATCGCTGGTCATTAATCCATAAATTCGGCATTCCTTTCAATAGCCAGGGCCAGGCCATTATAGAGAGGGCAAATTTGACTCTTAAACGGGCCTTGGACAGACACTTGGGGTCAAAAGGCATCAGCCCCCGACACTCCGGCGTTGCAAAATGTATTAAATGTTAGCTTGTATTCATTGAATTTTCTTAACCTCACTGGATCTCCTGCCTCCACTGCTGCCTCGAGACATTTCTCCACTCCTCCCCTCCCCTCTTCTCGTCCTCTGGTTTATTATAGGCATCTTCCAGATCCAGCTTGGAAAGGTCCAGCTCAACTGATCACTTGGGGAAAAGGCTACGCAGCAGTTCAATTGCCTGATCGAGTTTTGTGGGTTCCGGCTCGCTGTGTCCGCCCCTGTCATCTCGATCAACCAAAAAAGAAAGATGAAGATCCTCCTGATCCTATCCCTGATCTCTCTTGCCTCTTCTGTCTCTAATGCCTCTTCCTCTCTTCCTAAATGTACTCTCCTTGAACGTCTAAGTGCTTATATAAGAGTTCCTCATTGTAGAGTGCAAACCCCTCTTGGGGTCGTCGAACTTGTTTGCAGACAACGCCATCCCTTCCTGCATCCAGCTCAGTGGACTTGGCTAAAGAATGGATATCCTATCCATCCCTCTAACAATACTTACATTATATCCTCTCCCTGTTCCACTTCTCTGTTAATTTTTAACATTTCATCTGAAGACTACGGCTCTTATGCATGCTCCCTGTTTTCCCAAAGCAAGAAAGATCTTTTGATATGAAAGTTTCCCTTCTCTCCTTGCCTTTTTCCCATGTTTCTAGCTGCGCTCCGCTATTCCAGCATACAGCAGAACCTGCATCGTCCCGCTAATTATACTTGGACTATTTTGGACTTCCAAGGAAGCATCCTTCATTTCATCTCTAATCGAACTCTGTGGCCTTGGTTTCCTACACTTTCCTTTGACTTTGCTGAAATGCTGGTGGCCCATGGATTTAAACATAAAACAAAATGTGATCCTTCCCTCGGGATGTCTGGAGCATTGGTCCAGGCCTGTATATCTGCCCAGGACATCTTACTGATCTCTCCCACCTAGACATATGTGGAACCATCTCTGATTGGTACTGCAAGTCCTGGCAATGTGTGTCAACTGGAAAGATTTGGTGGACTGCTCCCTATACTACTGACTATATCAAAGCTGTACTAGGCCCTGATAACAATTTGCCTTGGCATTCCTGCTCCAATTGGGCCTGCTGCGGTGTTCGCCTTAATCCTATGACTGTTACTTTTACATCTCATGGAAGAAATCTTCCAATTACTGAATGGTTTAATGGTAAAAAATGGGGGGGAAGGATGAACGATAAGTCCACAACCAGTCATCCAGGTAATATATTCATAATCCGTCTATCCATGTCCTTAGAAACATCCCCACCCGTGGGCCCAAACAAACAAGTCAATTCACCCTTTTTAAAGCCCTTGACTAAAAGAAACAATCCATTGGTGTCCTTGGTCTCCTCTGCATGATGCCCTTGTGGCAGCCCATGCTTTTCCTAACAATGATAGTAAGTGTTGGCTGTGTTTGTCTTCTCAACCCTCTTTTTATGAGGCCATAGGTTCTGCCTTACCTTTTGCCAATAGCACCTCAGATGCTGGTTGCAGGTGGTCTAACTCTTCTATAACGGTATCCTCAATTGAAGGTCAAGGTTGTTGCCTTGGGTATGTACCCTCTAACCTTTCTCACTTTTGCATCAATGCCACCTCAGATGCCTATATTTTCTGCACAATCTATTTACCAAAAGAAAGGCTAGGGCTTAACGCTGAAGGGTGGGCTGTTATGTACACTACTCTATCAACTGCAAACCTTTTCAAGCGTTTACGGTCAGTTCTTTATTCCTTCCAATGGCTCTATTTGGGCCTGCTCTACAGGTGCTACTGCATGTGTCAGTGGAGACATTTTACACACACAAAGAGCTTTTTGCATTCAGGTTTATCTTCTCCCTAAAATGTCTGTTTTTCCAATAATGAGTTCCTTTCTCATGGAAACACCCCAGTACTTTCCACGAACCAAACGGGAAATGGTTACTACCATGACCTTGGCCCTTCTCCTGGGCCTAGGAGCCGCTGGTGCGGCAACAGGGATCGCAGGAATGGTTGTGGCTGACCAAAACATCCGCAAGCTCAGTGCTGAAATAGATGATGACCTCGAACGCATTGAGCAATCTATGGTTGCCCTCCAAAAGTCCCTCACCTCTCTTTCTGATGTAGTTCTGCAAAATAGAAGGGGCTTGGACTTGCTATTCCTTAAACAGGGCGGTCTGTGTGTCGCCTTGAAAGAGGAATGTTGTTTTTATACCGACAGTTCGGGCATTGTGCTTGACTCTATGGCTGAATTAAATACCCGATTAAAAGATAGAGAAAGAGAGCATTCCCAATCCCACACGTGGTACCAGGAAATGTTCAACTTCTCTCCCTGGTTGACCACCCTCCTCTCGGCCCTAGCCGGTCCTCTGATTTTGTTGCTCCTTGCATGTACAATTGGCCCATGTGTCATGGGGAGAGTTCTAGCTTTCTTGAAACACCGACTAAACGGTATTAGTGATGATGTCCTCTTGCTAAAGCACACTGTTGAAAATGAATTCAAACAACCTCTTTTAGATTTAGCCTCTGAGTCTGATGAAGACTCTGAATCAGAAACTTTTCCTTTGGAAAAGCGTACTGGCTCCCTGCGGGATCTCCCGGAGGGGGGATTCACTGGGGATGTCGTAGCTTTAGAAGGTTATTAACCATCTTAAAAATAATAAAAACAGAGGACATATGGATATACCTTGTGTTTTCCTAGGCCTCACAGCCAAAAGGTGTTATATGGTATCTTGTGTTTTCCTAGGCCTCACAGCCAAAAGGTGTTATATGGTATCTTGTGTTTTCCTAGGCCTCACAGCTAAAAGGTGTTATATGGTATCTTGTGTTTTCCTAGGCCTCACAGCCAAAAGGTGTTATATGGTATCTTGTGTTTTCCCAGGCCTCACAGCTAAAGGAATTTGACATACCCTTGTTAAAAGCTACAAGATAACAAATGCCTGACACAACTGATGTATATTACTCCCATTGCATTCCTTTCAGAGCTGCAAGATACCTAGTGTCTAACAGACTTGATTTATAGTACCCAATTGCATTCCTCCTCTAATTAAGTTTTGTTTTCCCTGAGCTTAGGTTTCTATTCTGCTGGAATTCACGATTTCCTGTAAACCAGGTGGTGTTTTGTTGATACGCATGCTCAGATTCACGCTGTTTGGTAACTTTCCATACACTGCTCCCCTCCTTGCTGTAGTTACCCCTCCCTGCTAAATCTGCTTAATAAAAGAGACTGTTGCAATCTGTTCGGGGGACACAACATCACCCCAGGCACTTCGTGCTCTCTCATCTTTAGAAACTTCTTGTGTGGTGTCTCTTATTTGGCTTCTTTCGTCCTTGCGAGGACCCCCTAAATTGTCTCGGTGAGGGCTGAGACTCGTTCCTGCGGGAACCCAGGACAACATCAGCAGGGAACCTAGGACAACGAGTAAAGTGCTGTGGACTTGCTGCAGCAAGACTAGCCATACCTAATTCCTGTAACCATTCTTTGTATGTTTTTGTCTTTGGGTGTTTAATGATCTTAGTTGTTCTTCTTAGCATTTTTTCAGAGTCTCAACATCTTTTTTGCAATGTGGTGGTCAAAACTGGATGAGGTATTCCAGTTGTGGTCTTACTAAGGATTTATAAAGCAGTACCAATACTTCATGTGATTTTCATTCTATTCCCCTGTTTATACAACCAAGATATTATTAGCCTTTTTGGTTGCCGCCACAGACTGCAGGCTCATGTTTATATGATTGTCCATTAGGACTCCAAAGTGCCTCTCACTGTTACTGTTTTGGTACCAGGGTTCATCTAATCTGTACTCGTACCTTTGGTTTTTCCCGCCCAAATGCAATGCCTAGCTTTTCTCCACGTTCCATTTCATTTTGTTGGATAGGGCCCATTGTTCAAATCTGTCAAGTCCTTTTTGGATCCTGAGCTTGTCTTCTGGAGTGTTGACTATTTCTGCCAGCTTAGTGTCATCTGCAAATTTGGTGAGTTCTCCTTCTATTCCCTAATTTAAGTCATTTATGAGGATACTGAAGAGTACTGGGTCTAAGACGGAACCTTGTAGTACTCCACTGCTTACTTCCTTCTATTAGCTGGGCGCGGAGTGAAGAGGTGGACATGTGAAGAACAGGTAATTTCTTTATTTGTGCTTAAAACACAAGCTGTGAACCTGCAGCTGGCGCCGGCTTATGTAGCCAGCGCTGTCCAATGTTTAAGCCACTGATGGGACTTTATTCTTCCCGCCAGTGTCTGGGCCAATTGGGAGAACCTGACATCAGGCTCCCTCGGCTGGCCATATAAGGCAATACTCAAGAACCCTCCTAGTCATAATTCCACCAGTCCATGCTTGTGTGCCGCACATAGTCACGCAGGTAGGCGAGGTTTCACGGGGTGCAACTGAATCTGTGCACCTCATTCATTTGATGGATGGTGGCCTGTTCAGATGGGTCTGCCATCACTCCGAGCCCCATTGGTGGAAACATCTCGAATTTGTCTTGGCACATGGAGTCCGAGGGACTCCTTCAGTCACAGTAAAGTTCCCCCCGGGTTTGAGGCTAGGTGGCCACCTCTCCTTGAGTGGTCCTTGGGTCTGTTGTCAACTAGGGTCAGTTCTTGTGTTGCATGTCGGGTTTCTGACTGGTCATTTTGACTTACCACCCACCCTCCGAGTTGGTCTATGTGTCTTTCCCACAGCTTCCCCCCATTGATTTCCACTCAGTATGACCTGGGCCTAGTGATTCCTCTTACTTCTGCTGGGACCCATAATGGTCCCCTGGTGTAGTTTTGGGCATAGACCAGGCCCCCTATGGCAAAGTGCCTGCATTTCTCAGGGGAATCTGTGGAGGCTGCAGTGTGTGGCGGAATGGGGTGTGATGTGCTGTGTCAACAGCATTCTGTCTATGCTTTCCTGCCAGTCCCTGGGGCCCATCCTCTTTTGCATCTCTTTGGCTGATCTGACCATTCTCTCTGCCTGCCCATTGGTGGTGGGTGTGCTGGTGCTGATAGTGTGTGTAGGATTCCCAGGCCTGCCAGGAATCCCTCAAACGGCTGTGCAGTAAATTGCTGGCCGTTGTCGGACACCTGAATGTCTGGTAGTCCATGGGTCATGAACAGTCTCTTCAGGGCCTGGATAGTTACCTCGTTTTCATGAGGATGACCTCCAGCTACTTGGAGTAGGCGTCCACCATGACCAGGAAAGTTTGCCCTTGGCAGGGTCTGGCAAAGTCAATGTGCACTTGGGCCCATGGGGCTGTTGGCATCTCCCATTTTGTGGGGGTTGTGGCGGGGGTGGTGGTTGAGATTCCTGGCACAGGATGCAGATGACAACCCTGGCCTCGACCTCCTTGTTGATCCCCAGCCACCAGACGTAACTTGGGGTGAGCGCTTTCATCCGGATGATCCCAGGGTGACCCTTGTGCAGTAGTGTCAGAATTCTCTGCCGTGGTGGTGGAGGGATGATCACTCTCTCTCCCCACAGTAGAAATCCCTTGAGCACTGATAGTTCTGTTTGCCTGGTCTGATACAGTCTGACATCGTCCCTCTCTATGGTTCCTGGCCACCCTCTCCATACCCAGTTTAAAATCGGTGCCACTGTTTTTTCTTTGGCGGTGAGTCTTGCGATCTCCATCAACGTCATTAGTCCGGGACGGAGGCTCTCTACCAGCAACATGGACATGGAAGGCACTGGGTCTTCCACAATGCCTAGAATAGGGCAGCGGTTTAGGGCATCAGCGTTGGTGATCTCTTTGCCAGGTCGATGGATTAGGCAGTAGTTGTACTCTGCCAGGAATACAGTTCATCGCAGCATGCGGGGCAAGAGAATGTTTGGTGTTGGCTTGTCTCCAGCAAGGATGCCCAGCAATGGCTTGTGGTCTGTGACCAAAGTGAAGTGCTGGCCATAGAGGTACTCGTGGAAGCATTTTACCCCTTCCATGGCCACGAGGATTTCCTTACCGATTTGTCTATAGTTCCGTTGTGGCTTTGAAAGATTTTTCAAGTAATAGGCAATGGGGATTCTCTGCCACTAGGAAGAGTGTGGCTGACGATGGTGCCAATTCCGTAGTGGGAGGCGTCGCATGTCAGAGTTAGTGGTAGTGTCTCATTATACTGGATGAGGACTCTGTTGGATGTCAGCAGGCTTTTGATTTTGTTAAATGCGGTGTCCTCATGAGGTCCCCAGGCCCAGTTGGTTGCCTTATCCAGCAGTCTATGGAGCGGCTATGCAGTAGTCGCTTTCTGGGGTAGGAAAATATGGTAGAACTTGAGCAACCCTAGAAAGGCTTGCAGTTCTCTGGGGGGGGGGTAGGGCATCCCTGATAGCTTTCAGTTTTTTGGTTGTGGGACGTATGCCCAACTCATCAATGAGGAAGCTGAGGAATTCCACTTGGGAAACGGCCAAGTGGCATTTATTCCTTTTTAATTTTAGTCCGGCTTCCTGGAATCTGCCCAGGACAGCTCGTAGCTTTTCCATTAATTGTTCTTGGCTGGTTGCTGATATTATGACAACAAAATATGGTATGATCCCCCAGGATGTTGTGTAGTAGCCTCTCCATTATACGTTGGAAGAGGCCAGGAGCGATGCTGACCCCGAATTGCAGCCAGTTGCACTTGAATGCACCCTGGTCGATCCACCCTGGTGGATCATTTGGGCCTCCGCAGTCACCTTGTCAACGGGCAACTTCTGGTAGGAGCTTTGCTGCAGGGCATTATTCAGGGTCGTTTTATAGTCTACACAGATTCTTATGGACCCATCTTGTTTAATTGGGGTGACTATTGGGGTCTCCCACTTGGCATGGTCCACTGGTATTAAAACCCCCTGGATGATTAATTTGTCCAGTTGTTCTTTGACCTTGGGCTGGAGGTGAAGGGAACTCACCATGGGTTCAGGCAGATCAGGGCTATGTTGGGGTCTAGGTTAAATAAAATTGAGGTCCCTGTGTACTTGCCCAGCTTGTCATCGAAGACATCCCCGAAGTTGTGCTCCAGGGCCGCGATTTCGTCCTCCAGGGATGGGGGGTGGCTCTGCTGGTGTGTAAGTTGGTGATCTGGATTTGTAGGAGCTTGAACCATTCACGTCCCAGCAGGCTGGATAGGTCCTGGTCCACAATGGTCAGTGGCAGGGTCCCTCTGAAAATGCCATAGTGTATTTCGACTACTTTCTGGCCCAGGATGGGTGTGCGGCGGCCTTGGTAATCTTTTAGGATTATCGGCTGTGGCTCCAGCTGGTTGCACCATGTCTGGGGCTGCAGCTTCCATAGGGTGTCCCACAAGACCATAGATATGTAGGACCCCAAGTCCACCTCCATTTGGCACAGCCTGCCTTCGATGCTTACGGTGGCCATGATTTTGTGGATCTTGTATGCATCTGTGCATTGCACTTGGGCTTGAGCGTAGCCCACAAAGGTAAAGTATTATTTATTTATTTATTTATTTATTTATTTATTTATTTATTTGACTTGTATGCTGCCCTACTCCCTAAGGACTCAGGGTGGCGAACATTAAAACAGAGCAAATTTACAATAAAAAACAATTAAATAAAACAAGCCAAATACATTAAAACATTAAGAAAATTAAAACCCTCACCCCCCCGGGTCATTCCAGGCCGGCCTGTTGAAACAACCAGGTCTTCAGGTCTTGGCGGAAGGAGCGGAGGTCGGGGGCCAAACGGAGATCCACGAGGAGCTGATTCCAGAGGGCAGGTGCTCCCACGGAGAAGGCCCTAGCCCTCGGAACCACCCGCCGACAATGCCTGACTGATGGTATCCCAAGGAGGCCCCTTCTATGAGAGCAAACAGGGCGATCAGTAAGTGATGCTGGCAGGAGGCGTTCCCGCAAGTACCCTGGACCCAAGCCATTTAGGGCTTTATAAGTTGTTACTAGCACCTTGAAGGCGACCCGGGAGACAACCGACAACCAATGCAAGCCGTGCAGGAGGGGTGTAACATGGGAGTATCGGGATACTCCCATCACAGCCCACACGGCCGCATTCTGCACCAGCTGTAACCTCCGGGTCATCCGCAAGGGCAGCCCCATGTAAAGAGCGTTGCAGTAGTCGATTCTGGAGGTGACGAGTGCATGAGTAACCGTTCGAAGGGCATCTCAGTCCAAATAAGGGCGGAGCTGGCGAACCAGCCGAACCTGGGCAAAAGCCCCCCTGGCCACAGCTCCCACATGCTCCTCCAAACTGAGCTGTGAATCCAGGAGGACGCCAAGATTCCTCGGCCTATCCACGTGGGGCAACACCTCTCCCCCCATGACCAAAGGTGGTACATCCTATAAAGACCGAGATGCCTGTAAGAGCAGCCACTCAGTCTTGGTGGGGTTGAGCTGAAGCCTATTACTCCCCATCCAGACCCGTACCACCTCCAGACACCGGGACATCACGGAGAGAGCATCACTGATCTGGCCTGGGGTGGAGATATAAAGCTGGGTATCATCAGCATATTGATGATACCTCACCCCAAAAACCTCGGATGATCTTGCCCAGCGGTTTCATGTAGATATTAAACAGGAGGGGCGAGAGAATGGACCCCTGAGGCACCCCACAAGTGAGGGGCCTCAGGGCCGACCTCTGCCCCCATGCCAACACCGACTGCGAACGGCCCGAGAGGAAGGAGAACCACCGCAGAACGGTGCCCCCCACCCCCAATCCTCGGAGCCGCTGCAGAAGGATACCATGGTCGATGGTATCGAAAGCCACTGAGAGATCTAACAGGACTAGGACAGAGGAAAAACCCCTGTCCCGAGCCCTCCAGAGATCATCCATCAGTGGGAACAATGCCGTCTCCGTGCTGTGTCCGGCCCTGAAGCCCGATTGATATGGGTCTAAATAATCAGCTTCCTCCAGGAACAAGGGAAGCTGCTGAACCACCACACTCTCAACAACCTTCGGTAAAAAGTGAAGGTTGCAGACTGGACGATAGTTGTTCAAAACGGCTGGGTCCAAGGCAGGCTTCTTGAGGAGGGGCCGCACCACCGCCTCTTTCAAGGCGGCAGGAAAGACTCCCTCACTCAAGGAGGCCTTGACAACTGCATGGAGCCAGCCGCGTGTAACCTCCCTGGAGGCATAAACCAACCAGGAAGGACACGGGTCCAATAAACACGTGGTGGAAGACAGCCTCCACATGATCATGTCCACCTCATCAAGGGAGACCAGGTCAAACTCAACCCAGATGGAATCAACCAGACCCGTCGCCACCCCATCACCAGCTTTGGTGGCTCAGGCTGTTAAATGCCTGCTCTTAAGATCCAGCTGTCTACAATTACTGTAGGCTCGAATCCCACCAGGCTCAAGGTTGACTCAGCCTTCCATCCTCTCGGGGCAGGTAAATTGAGGACCCAAGATTGTTGGGGGCAATTAGCTGACCTTGTAAAAATGCTGCTTAGTAATAAGCAGGCATATACAATGGAATGAAGGCTATTGCTGAGCACATTGGGTTGTGCTCCAAAAATTGTAAGCCGCCCTGAGTCTTCGGAGAAGGGCGGCATATAAATGTAATTAAAAAAAAATAAAAAAAATAAATCAGACCCCTGCCAATCAGAGTCCAAGCCGGCAGGAATTCGAGCAACCTTATCCGCCAGATGTAAACTAAATTCCTCTGCTCTGCCCTGCAAAGGGTCATCCCCCTCCCTCAATTGAAGGAGGTAGTGGGTCACCCGAAACAGGGCCGCAGGGCAGTCATCGGTGGACACAATCAGAGCGGAGAAGTAAACATGCCTCGCTGTCCTAATCGCTTCCAAATAGGTCCTAATATAGGCTCACAACTGGACACGGTCGAATTCGGAGTGGCTAGTCCTCCACCTGCTCTCCAGGTGTCTTCTCCACCATTTCATCCCCCGGAGCTCCTCAGAGAACCAGGGAGCCCACCGGAGTCTATGGTGGGGAAGAGACCGCAAGGGGACAACCCGGTCGAGTGCCTCCAAAGCTGCCTGTTGCCAGGCGGCCATCAGCGTCTCGGCCGGGCTGTGGTCGAGGGAGGCGGGCAAGAACCCCAGTGCTGTCTGAAACCTCTCAGGGTCCATCAGGCACCTGGGGCAGAACCATCGTATTGGCTCCTCATCCCAGCAGCGAGGGACAGCCAATTGAAAGACCAGCTGCAGGAGATAGTGATCCGTCCACGATAGGGGTAGGGTAGATGGAGAACCCTCCCCCAGATCACTACACCCCTGACCTGAGACAAAAACAAGGTCGAGCGTGTTCCCCCCCTTGTGAGTGGGCCCATGAATCACCTGGGTCAGATTCATGGCTGCCATGGATGCCATGAACTCCTGAGCCAAACCCGACGCCCCCTCCAGAGATGGCAAGTTAAAGTCCCCCAGAACTATAAGCCTGGGGAACTCCACCGCCACCTCCGAGAGGACGTCAAGAAGCTCAGGCAGGGCCGCCACCACACAGCTGGGGGACAGGTACGTTAGCAGCAAACCCAACCGACCTCCAGGGCCCAGTCTCACGAGGAGGGCCTCACACCCGCCTATCTGCGGGACAGTGACCTCCCTTGGAAACAGGGTCTCTCTAACAATTATGGCTACCCCTCCGCCCCTTCCCTGGGCCTGGGACTGGTACAGCACACAGAAGCCTGGAGGGCATAAATCACACAGAGGGACACCCGCCTCCGGGCCCAACCAGGTTTCTGTAATGCATGCCAGATCCGCAGCCTCCTCTTCCATGAGCTCACGGAGGAGGGATGACTTATTGGCTACGGACCTGGTGTTCACATACACCAGCCTGAGCCCAGAGACCATGTCTCCCAAGACCCCAGGGGAGTGGGAGGCGACCTGGGGTGGAGCGCCACCGCCAGTAAACACCGGGGCGTGCTCAGTAACATAATTTGGCCCCTGTCCCATCCCCCCTGCCATAACTGATCACCCTGGAGATGGTCAACCCTGCCCTCTCCCCGCCAGACCCGAGGCCCCCCCACCCAATCCCTCCATACCAAGACCAGTAGCCGGCCTGGAAGGACACTATTGACCCGCAATTTGATCACCCATTCCCTTCCCTAACCCATTAAAACAACGAATTAAAAAATTTAAAAGCTTCCCCTTCATGCCGGATTTAAAATTTGGCCCCTTGGTTGTGCCATGCCACCTCTCAGAATCCCAAGATCTGTCATTGAGGTAGGCTCTCGATAACCCAAAGGGCCACTCCAAAGACAGGGGAACAGTCTGGAGGGCCCGTAACTCCAGCGATGAGTAGGCTAACATAAGATATCCCGTTTCAGGGGGATAGCTAGGCGACCGCCGAACAGCTGACAAGTCACCGTCACAGCCGCCGAACCTCCGCCACCATAGACGCCGCAGCCAATGCTGCCAATGCCAACAGGCCACCGGACAGCTGACGAACAGCTGACGAGCCGCTCCTTCGGGTAGCTGGCTACCTCCATCGCCGACGCCCCGACGCCGCAGAGGCCGAGAGAGCGAAGCTCTCAAAAACACCATGCCACCAGCCAAATTCAGCTGTAAGTGGCACAGACAGCCCCCCCAGGCCCTCCAGGGAAACCCTGGGAAGCTTGCAGCATCGGGGGAAGCCCCTACTCCCCGAAAACCACGACAACCCCCGATCCCTCGAAAGGAGCCTACTCAAAACACGCCCGCCATCTTGGGCATGCGCAAACCACAGTGGGCATCTTTTTCTCTGGTGTCATCTCTCCGTTTGAATTTCCCACTGAAACTCTTCCAGCTTCCCCCTTGGTGACTGTATTGTCTGGTGGGGGAGGATGCTTTCCGGCCTTGTCTATTGACCAGCTGGCTGGCTCTGCAGGCTTCCGCGATGTGACCCTTGCGATCGCACTGCCTGCAGATGGTGTCTTTAAAGTGACATATTGATCAGGGGTGATTCCCCCCACAGCCCCCACGTGGTCTGGCCCCTTGCTTCCCTGCAGGCTTACTTGATTTGACTTGGTGGTTGTCATCCTCATCACTGGTTCCCGAGCTGGATGCATCATGGGCTGTGCGGCGGTCATCCTGGGTGGTGTGCACCTTCTCAGCTCCCTTGATTCGTGCTGCAGAGCTGTCTGAGGATTCTACGGTGCGGGTCTCGATTGCCTCCTTAAACGATACATCTTCCCTGGCCAGCAGGCATTTCTGGAGGTGCAGGTCCCTCATTCCAAGGACTAGCCAGTCCTGGTTCATGCCCTCGGCATCAGCGAACTTGAAGTTCTTTGACAACTTCCCCAGTGCAGCCACGAATGCATTTATAGTCTCTCCTTCTCTCTGGCTCCGTGTATAAAACGTGTGTCAGTTTGCCAGGTAGGACGGGGTCAGATTGAAATGTTCCTTCAGTGCCCGCTGGAGCTCATCCTAGGATACATTTTCGATATTGTTGGCTACAAGGGCTTCCACCAGCTCGTATAGCTCTTAATCACAGTACGTTAGGAACAAGGCTCGCTTCTTTGCTTTGGGGGCTGCCTGAAGCCCCTTCACTTCCAATTGTATTTGGCATCAGCCCATGTAGGAAGACCATTTCTTCCTCGCCGGATTGTAGAGAATGGACATTGGTCGGTGTGCCATGTTGCTCTGCTGGGTTGCGATCGATGCGGTGGTCGATAAAATGGTGGCCGATGCCCACGTGTGTCCTTGATCTCTTCTTCTAGGATCCCACCATCATCACCAGAATTAGATGGATGTGGAGTGAAGAGGCGGACACGCAAAGAACAGGTAACTTCTTTATATGCACTTAAAACACAAGTCGCGACCCCGCGTCTGGTGCCAGTTTATGTAGCCAGGGCTATCCAATGTTTCAGCCACTGACGGGACTTTATTCTTCCCGCCAGTGTCTCGGCCAATCGGGGCAGCCTCAGCTGGCCATATAAGGCAACACTCAACATCCTCCATGTAGATTTAGTACTATTAAGGTACTAAGTATGATTTGTTAGCCAGTTACAAATCCATCTGGTGGTGATGCTGTCTGTCTCAAATTTTTCTAGCTTAAGTATGCTTTGGTCTAGTTTGTCAAATGCCGTACTGAAGTCTAAGTATAGTATAACCACAGCATTTCACTGGTCTACTAATTTAATCACTTCGTCAAAGAATGAAATAAGATTGGTTTGGCATGATCTATTTTTAACAAATAATGATGGCTTCTAGTTATAACTTAATTTGTTTCTAGATGTTCACAGACCTATTTTTTATTATCTTTTCCAGTATCTTCCCAGGTTTTGGGGTTAAGCTGATTGGTCTGTAGTTTCCTAGGTCTGCACCCCCCCACCACTTTTTGAACATGGGAATCATGTCAGTTCTTTTCAAGCCGTCCAGTAGTTCCCTTGTGCTCCAGGATTTTTTTTTTAAATGATATAATAATTCTGAAATTACATCTGCCAGCTACTTCAGAACTCTGGGATGTAATCTTTCAGGTCCCAGTGATTTGCAATCATCAATTTCAGACAGATGTTCTCTTACCATATTCATGATTATTTTAATTTATATTTCTAGTCCGTCTTTTACAGTTATATTTTTGGTAGTTGGGCATATTTTTATTGCGTGAAGACAGATGCAAAGAATGAGTTAAGCATCTCTGCTTTCTTGCTACTCCCTGATAGCACCTTCTTTCTTACATGGACTTACTGTTTCTGTGTCTTTTTTCCTGTTATTTATATGTTGAAAGAAGCTTTTAAACTTATTTTTGACCTTTGTTGCAATTCTTTGTTCATTCTGAGTCTTCGCTTTTCTAACTTTATCTTTGCAGTGATATCTGCTGATATTCTGCCTTAGTTATGTGTCACTATTTCTATTTTTTGTACTTATTCTTTTTGTCTTTCAGTTTATCAGAAAGAGTATTCCTGGCTCCTGGGCCATCTGGCTTCTTCCAGGCAGCTCTTGCTCTGGCTTTCAGTGCTAGCCACCAAAGATGAGGTTTTTGTGGGCAGAAGAGTTTTCCACATCCACCACGGCCCAGATACCCTCGCTTTCCCCAAATTCCCCAAGCATTTCTTTGCCTACCTGATTTCCAGCTCCATCGCATTTCTTGCCATCATGTACAGGGAAACAAAATTTGTGTGGAGCTAAAAAAAATTTCTATCAATCAATTCCAATTTCTCATGAAAGAAACATATATCACGAAGTTGAAATTGATTGAATGAATTTTGTTATTTTAGCTCCACACAAACTTTTCTTTCCTTGCACATGATGGCAAGAAACGTGACGAAGCTGGAAATCAGATAGGCAAAGAAATGCTTGGGAGAAGTGAGGGCATCTGGGTGGGGATGGGTGGGGAAAGCTCCATGACATGGCACTGCAATGGCAATATGGGCAACGGAGCGGCTGGTGTGAGGTAAGGAAGAGGAGGCCGCTTTCCTTCTCTTTTCCCTGCTCCTCCTCCTCCCCTTGTGTTGGCTGCTCCATTTCCTGTTTCTACATTGCAGCGTAGTGCCCAGGATCCACTTTGATAGCCTGGGGGATAATATGCCAGGCCAAACTAACTCCTCAGTATCCTCTACAGTGGGCTCAGCAGCAGCTTCAATCGGGTCAGTTAGTTGGTCGGTGGCTCCGTAGGCAGTGAACAAAACAGCCCCATTGTGCCACACCTCCTCCTGCCACCAAGCACAAGTACATGGCCTTTCCTTCACTTGTTCCACTTCCTGCCATTTCCTGCTTGCTTCTGAATGCTGGCTGAATGTACCTCTCCTCCCAAGGCCTCTTGCCGATGGCTTCCAGGCATTTCTTCTCCTTGTAACCCTGAGCTTTTTGGCTTTTGAAATCCAGTGCCACTTTTCTGGCTGCCGAGCCCAAGCAGTTGATCCTAGAGTGCTGGATTTCAAAATCCAAGGAGACGGAAAGCAACTTTTCAAAGCAAAGGAGGTGAAGGAGGGAAAAAAGGGGACATAGCAACTGCAGTATTAATCAAAAGTTAAAAGGCATCTCATGATTAAAATCACCACCAACTTTCCTAAAGTGATTTGAAATAACCTCGAGGGTGGGATGGGGTGCTACAATGAAGCTTCTAAACTGCTCATGCTCTCACCCACAAACCGCATTCCCCAGCTTCTTGGTAGGATCTCTCCAGGCTCAGCAGAGCCAATTTAATTCATCTGTACAAGCTCACATCATTCTCCCCAGTGTTGCTTGGTGGGCCATGCTCCATGTCTTTTTAGTTATGCTAGTGCAAAAGGGCTGGTTGCCATGGTGACAGAATGTGGGGAAAGGGCGTGGAACTGTGGGTATTCACGGCCATGACTGGCATTCTGTGCGATTGGCTGAATCGGAAAGTGAAGCTCTCGTGGAGACTGGGTGAGTCCAAGGAAGCGGGGTGTCATTTTTTGAGGCACCACCTCCTGGTTCCCCACAGGCTCCTCCAACAGGAGGGATCATTCATATAATTTTTTTCCCAGCTAGTCTCAAAACAGATCACGTCTTTTCCCTTGTAACCGAGCCCTGCTTCCTTCCTTTAGGGTGGGAGAAAAACACCAAAGTGTATGACATTTTAGATATGCTCAGAGGCACTGCGGTCTCCATCATGCTGTTTTTGGTGTTTAGTGTCTGCCACAGCCTTGGAAAATGGGTGCGTGAGTTGACCCTTCTGTCTGCCTTTTATCTGCTGCATTAAATTAGAAAATAACATGAGGGACTTTTGAGGAGTAAGCCCTGCACATTTGTGGTGTTGGAATGGATTATACATCAACTCTTAGTGACCCTTTAGATTTTAAATGTTGGAATTAAGCTCTTGGAAACTTTTGGAAGTATTCCGTTTTGGTGACTGAGAGCAAACGGCATAAAATGGCAGTATGTTAGAAGTACCTTAGAATTGAAAACAGCTATTTTTGGCAACAATGCTTTATGAAAATAAAAATATTGGACCCTGTTTCCACACAATTACTTTGTGTTATATTTAAATAAGCACATGTGATAACTTTTCTTACAAACTGTTCATGTTGACTATTTTGATAGGCTCTCTGAATTTGAAGAAAAGGTCTCTGAGAAAGGTGGATTTGCAGTATTAAAAAAGAAGACTGAGAATGGTGATTTAATGACTACTGGATCTCTATATATTCTACAAATTATCTGAGGCCTGGGTCCCCATTTGTACCACCCAGAGGGCCGATGTAAGCCTGTACATACCTCGCTACTTGCTTGGCAATTTATCTATTCCACCTGTATCTATATATTCTTCAAAATATGTCTAAACTTTTTTAAAAATGGGAAGCAAAACAAAGCAAAACATCTTCCTCCAGAAAAACCATTTATTTCTTTATTTATATTCCGTCATTTTTATAAGTAATTCAAAGCAGCAAACATTCTAAATATCCCTCCTCCTCCTATTCTCCCACCACAGTCCTGTGAGGTAGGCTGGGCTGAGAGAGGGAATGACTGGCCCAAAATCAATCAGTTGTTAAGTCACTGAGCCGTTTCTGAACTTTCCTGTAATGTGAAAAAGAGAGCTATCTGCAGCAAGTGTTTTGTGCACATGTCTTGAAAAGGCAGAAAAATTGTAAGTGTAGGACTGTGCATTGCTATAGTGGACAGGGATGCATTTGTCTGCAATTCTTTAAACAAAATATGGCCTTTTGGGAGGAAGAAAGGCAGCTGCATAATCCCAGGAAACTGCATAATCCCAGGAAAAAAATGCAGCTGCCTTAAAGAATTGTGAACAGGTGCAGCATTCCTTTTTCTGTGCTCTCCCAAAAAATTTTTTTTTGTATTTGAATCCAAAATGCAGTGGTATAGTACAAGAGGGCAAGTAAGAATACACAATCAATAAATGTTATTTGAAATAGGTGCTTTGTAAATTTATCTGTAGCAAGTCTTCCCATCAACTGTTTTGCAAAAGCATTCACAATAATAAATATCCATTAGAATCCAAATACAGGGTTCCAAATTTAGGTGACTTTTATGGTTGCCTATTTTGTTTCTACTACTAGTAAAGAAGTGAATGAGAGATCATAACTTTTATAATTATTCCTGAAGTGGAAGAAACAATTATATGAAAGCCTTCAAATTTAATTTAATTATATAATTACAATTAAGCCAAAGATGTAATTCCAGTAAATTAGAATTTGCTCACAGAAATTCCCAGATTAGCTCATGACATCTCCACCAAGGAATAGGAAAGCTCTTTTCGCACCTAAGGCTCAGAAGAAATAGTACTGAGTTAAGGAGACTATAAGCATAAAGATAAAATATGATATATGCAGTGTTATCTCCATTTTAGATGTCAAAAGGGTTTTGTGGCTCCTGGTGTTTTCTTTTCTGTGGGAAACAGGCCCAAACAACTCTTTGAGTGTTTAAGGTTGCAGATCCCTGCTCTGGGGTCTGTGTGTGTGTGTGTGTGTGTGTGTGTGTGTGTGTGTAAAGGGCAGCACTGATCACTTATCATAACAACACAAGAATAGGCACTAAGCACCAGATCCATAGAAGCAGGGATTTACCGCATTAGATAGAACCCAAGGCAAGGGTGGGATTCTACTAGGGTGAACCGGTAGTTCCAGTGAGCATTTGGCCCCACCCCCTGTTCTTTATTTCATTGTACAGCTGATTTGTGTGGCAGAGCAGTTTGTCGTGCCTCAGCTGTTTTCTTCACAGGGGCTGCCGTAGAATGTAAGTATTACAGCTTTTTTAAACATGAAGTACGTGCTCACCGAACCAGTTGTTACATCGGTTGAATCGCACCCCTGACCCAGTGTCTCTGTTATCTGTTATCACAAAACAAAATATTCAAACTTAGTTACATAGCTATCCTGGTTTCACAAACTAAATGTGACTCTTCAACATTTGCCTGGGACACCTATAATTTTGGGCTACCAGCTGAAGGAGGATTGCAGCAAGAAGAGCAGCAAACAAACTTGATAAATAAGTTAAAATAAAAATAAATAAAATATATTTGTATATTTTAATAATATGAATATATATTATTTATTCTTCCCACTGACTCTTTTATTCAGCTGCAAGAGAACTTCTATAGTAAAGGGAAAACATTTGAGGGTGTTTTAGACTAATCCATCTTCTCTTCTCCCTATCTGGAGTACAATTGCTCTGAGAAAGGATCCTAATTGCTGTAGTGGAAAGGCATACTGGAAAGGGTCCTTCATGGAGTCAGTTATGGAGCCTTGTTGGTGGTGAGCAATGTATAGGAAGTGGATTAAGGTTACATTCCCAGCAATTAGTGGAAAAAGTGGTTATTGGGCCACATCTCCTAAGCTTTGCCTTGAGGGTGGGAGTTTATTTCTGTGGACTATTTATGTATTTATGTATTTATGTATTTATTACTTGGACTTGTATGCTGCCCCATCTCTGAAGACTCGGGGCAGCTCACAACTAAAATCAAACAATAAATTAATTAAAAGAAAATTAAACGAACACAAGCCCAGTATAGCTAAAAATCCCAGTTAAGATTAAAACACTGAGAATTTAAAATTTAGAAAATCCCCCCCCCCCAGGAGATCAGCACAGCCCGGCCTGTTCGAATAACCAAGTTTTCAGATCGTGATGGAAGGTGCGGAGGTCGGGGGCCAGACGGAGCCCCAGGGGTAGTTGATTCCACAGGGCAGGAACAGCCACAGAATAGGCTCAACCACGGGGCACCACCAACCAGCATTGGCTCGCCGACGGCACCCCGAGAAGCCCCTGCCTGTGTGCTTGTACAGGGCGGTTGGCACTCGATATTGGCAGGAGACGCTCTCGTAAATATCCTGGACCCATGTCTTGTAGGACTTTGAATGTTAACACTAAAACCTTGAATCTCACCCAGAGGGCAACCGGCAGCCAATGCAGGTCACGCAGGAGGGGTGTAACATGGGAGAATTGGGAAACTCCCATCACCACCGCTGCACCATTTTGCACCAGCTGCAATCTCTGGATGGTATGCAAAGGCAGTCCTAAATAGAGAGCATTGCAGTAGTCAACTCGGGAGGTAACAAGTGCATGAGTGATTGTACACAGGGCATCTCGGTCCAGGAATGGGCATAGCTGGCAAACCAGCCGGACCTGAGCAAAGGCCCCACTGGCCACGGCCCCCACCTGCTCCTCCAACCGGGAGCCGTGAATCCAGGAGGACCCCCAGGTTCCATGCCCTGTCCACAGGGGGCAACACCTCTCCCCCTATGACCAACAATGGAATCTCCTGACTGGACCGAGATGTTGGTATGTACAGCCACTCAGTCTTGGCCGGATTGAGCCAAAGCATGTTTCTGTCCATCCAGATCCGTACCGCATCCAGACAACGGGACATCAAGGAGAGGGCATCACTGACATGGTTTGGGGTGGAGATGTACAACTGGGTATCATCAGCATATTGATGATACCTCACCCCGAAACCATGGATGATCTCACCCAGCGGTTTCATATAGATGTTGAACAAGAGGGGCGAGAGGACCGACCCCTTGGGGACCCCACAAGTGAGAGCCCTCAGAGTCGACCTCTGCCCCCCCACCAACACCGATTGCGTGCGCCCCGAGAGGTAGGAGGAGAACCACTGTAAGACAGTGCCCCCCACTCCCAACCCCCGGAGACGCCGCAACAGGATACCATGGTTGATGTTATCGAAAGCCACTGAGAGGTCTAATAGGACCAGGACAGAGGAAAAACCCCTGTCCCGAACCCTCCAGAGGTCATCCATCAGTGCGACCAATGCCATCTCCGTGCTGAACCCGGATCGGAAGCCCGATTTGTATGGATCTAGACTACAGATAATCTCCTCCTCTTTGAATAGCCTTGCTACAGGACCTCATAAAAGATGAACATGCAAAATTAGAAATCAATTAACCACAGGTACACTAAATAGTAGCATACCAAGTAAGATTGAAAATGGCAGCTCTGGAAAGAAAGGAAATCAATTTTTAATAATGTGGGTTTTTGCTCAAGTACCACAGAAAGCAGTTAATGAGGACACTCTGGAAGTCAGTTGCATCTCTAAAAATGCCTTGAAACCTCAAAATAATGTTGAAGTCCTGCCATTACCCAAGGAATGGTGAATTATCTTATGTAATGAGGCAGCAACAGTAATGAGGAAACCTCATATGCAAACTGACTTGGTATTTGGTAATCAAGTTAAATAAGGTAAAGAGTAATAAAATAAATGGGGACTATTACTTATATTTAAGCTTAGAAATCATTGAGCAATGTTTGAAAAGAAGCTGCCTACATTTCTATGTGAAGAAGTTGATACTGTTCAGCTGCTGTTAGAAAGGCATTTGAATTGACCAGAGCTTTTACTTATTATTCATGCTTATTTATGGCTTTTTGTTGTTTGGGATTAATGTTAGGCTTGAGAGAAGGAATGTTTTAGTTTCAGTTATCTCAGTTAACTTGCCCCATGGAAAGTGAAGCTATGATACAACATGCCTTAATGTTTGTACAGTATTCTTCTGTACTGAGCCACATTATTACATACATTTTTCTGCTGAGATATATTTTTTAGTATTGGCAATTGTTTCTTGGGAATCTGTCTTGGTAATTGCACTGATGTCCTATAGGCAATAGATGAAGGTAATTCAAGAAGTATTTTGCAATTTTACCATTTTTATTATCTTGAGTCTTTTATCATTCAAAAGATGGAGTGTATTGCAAAGTTTGCAAAGTACAAAGTTTCATGAGGACACTTCCAGGGGTGGGATTCAAATTTCTTAACAACCGCTTCTGTGGGCATGGCCTAATTTTTGGGTGTGGCTTACTGGTCACGTGACTGGCTGGGCATGGCTTGCTGGTCACGTGACTGGCTGAGTGTGGCTTGGTAGTCATATGACTGGGTGGGACAAAAGATAGAAATTCACTTTAACAATGCTCTTGGTGCGGGGTTGGACTAGATGACCTCTGAGGTCCCATCCAGCCCTGGATTTCTGTGCTGTTTCAAAGCAACCTCTGAAGCTGTGTGTAGTGCCAGAGTTTGTGGTACTTCCTTCCTCTCCTTTTCCTTTCCCTCCCTCCTTCCCTCTATCCATCCGTCCCTCCACCCATCCATCCATATCTCATTCACATTCCTTTCCCTTCCCTCTTTCTTCCTTCCCTCCCTTTCTTTCTTTGTTTCTCCCATCCCTCCCTCTTTCTTTTTCTTCCTTTTAAGAGAGAGAGAGAGAGACAAAGCAAGCAAGTAAGCAAGCAAGCAAGCAAGCAAGCAAGCATCTCTATGGTATTCATGGTATATTTTCAGCTGGAACCTCTTTCTACTTAAACCAGGGCTCCCCAAACTTGGCAACTTGTGGACTTCAACTCCCAGAACTCTCCAGTCAGCTATGCTGACACCCAGATATTTAAAGCCATTAAACATCTTGGATTAATCTTGAAACTTTTTACATACTTGTATTTATACAGAAAGAATTTTATTTTAACACATATGGCTTCAATTCCAAAGCTACTTTTTATGAAAACCAAGTGAAGAAAAGGAGATTGGAAACAAAGCGAAGGTTAACCTTCTCATTCCTTCTAACCCTTTCTAAATGGCAAGTAGAAGTGAGTCTTTCTTGCCATTTTATTACCAAGAATTTACCACTATCTTCAAATTAAAGAGTTGCCTTCCAATAACAAAAAACACAAGTTTGCAAACTGCCTGAATAGTAAGTAACACAGCACATAATTTTGTATGTTAAACGAACCATAAAGTGGAAGAGGGAAAATATTTGTGAGAAATATTTATTATGTTTTTTGCTTGTCAAACTTAAAAGGCCATTGGACACTCCATAAAGGTTGTGACAGCAATAGAAGTAATGAAGCAGCAGCTAGGCAAACTGCTGAATAGTCTGAATTATGCTTTGGAAATTGTGTAATGTATGCTCTGAAATTGAGCAAAGGTAAGCTGTTCTCTACAAAATCCACTCTGAACTTACCACACTAAGCCTGGCATGAAAAAGCAGAGCAACTAACAAGTTTTGAAGAGGAGGATATGGAAGAAAGAAAGAAGATTGGCTCCTACAGTTTTAGGAGACTGCATAGTTTTGATTACCCAGAACATTCCCAAGGCAGGAATCAATAATATATTAGCTCCAAATGTTCTTTTTGCTAAACACTGAATCCAGGCATACTGGATGGCTGGATGCTCCCAGGAAGCTGCAGGAAGGCCTCCTAGGCCCAAAACGGGGCCTAGCAAGCCTCCCTGGAGCCTCTTGGGAGCAAAAACGTGGTGGGGGTGGGTGGCGTTTTTGACCTGGCTAGGAAGCCTCCCTGGAGCCTCTTGGGAGCAAATACGGGATGGGGTGGTGGTGCTGGACCCCCACCCAACTCCCCGTTTTTGCTCCTAGGAGGCTACCCTACCTGGTAGCCAGATGAGCCTCGTGGGGACTTCTGGGAGGGGCTGGGCAGGGTTTCTAATGGGAGCCCCCCTCCCATTAGAAACAGCTGCCAGGCAAACAGAAAAGCAGGAGTCAACCTATACAAGCCTCTCCACGTGTTCCTCGGCAGAAGGCAAGTGGTAAGGGAAAGGGCTGTGGCAGCAAAAGGCAAGTGAGGGGGGGAAGGCGACCGGGTCTTCAGAGATTCACTCGCCCAGGAAGATCAGTAATGGCAGGGCCATAGCGGAAGGCAGGCAGCAATGGCTGGCCTGGTGGGCAAAAGCCGGCTGCAGGCATGTCGCATATGCACATAATGTTGCACATGTACAATAGGGACTGACTGGGCAGGGAGTGGAGAAGCGGGCTGAGAGGGGCAGGGCCAGCCAGGGGGCCATTTTACCAGTTCTCTGAACTACCGGGAGTCCTAACATCTGGTTTTATAGAACCGGACAGAACTGGTAGAATCCCACCCCTGGACACTTCCCATATCCTGCTTCCACTGAATAATCCCTCAAAGACATTTTTAAATCAACCAAATTATCCTCCTCTGTGTTACTGGGAAGAATTTGTGGTGCTTCCCTATCTGAGAAGATGGCAGTTTAATATGTCTCATGCTTCCTCCTCCAAATCTCTCACAAAGCTGTTTGAATTTGATCCCTGATTATTCACCCTGTAGTGCTGAGAATGTGAAGTGAACAACATAAAATTTTCAAAACTATGAAGGGGAAACTGCATTTATTTAGTGGTTTCCCAAATGTGTTTCATGAAAAACTAGGTGGCAATAAGTTGATTACCCAAAACCTAAAAAAAAATGTCCTTGATTAGTTTCCATCCATTGTTTCTTATCTTGCCAGTGTCAGCTGGCAACCCCTAGGGATAGGGCCTTCTCTGTGGGAGCACCCACCTTATGGAATCAGCTGCCCCTGGAGCTTCGGGTGGTCCCTGACCTCTGATCCTTCTGTCGTGGCCTGAAAACATGGCTGTTCCAACTTGCCGACCTGGACTGATGGAGGGGTTGGGTTTTTAATGAATTGTTTTATTAATTTTAACTGATTATGGGTTTTGTATTTAATTCTTTTTAATATTGTATTGTATTTGTATTGTTTTTATGATTGTATGCCACGCCGAGTCCTTTGGGAGATGGGGCGGCATAGAAATCCAATTAATAATAATAATAATAATAATAATAATAATAATAATAATAATGATGATGTCATCCCTAGTCCTTTTTTTCTCTAGACTAGCCATACCTAATTCCTGTAACCATACTTTGTAAGTTTTTGTCTTCGGGTGTTTAACGATCTTAGTTGTTCTTTGGATTTTTTCAAAGTCTCAGCATCTTTTTGCAATGTGATAGTCGAAACTGGATGCAATATTCCAGATGTGGTCTTACTAAGGATTTGTAAAGCAGTACTTGTTATGTATGTAGGTTTGAATGTTATTGGTTTATTTGAACTGTTCTTGTAAAATGTCAAATGGTATTGGTTTAAATAGTGCGGGAAGAAACCCTGCACTCCCATTGGCTGGCAGCTACGGCTGCAGGCTATAAGAAGCAGCCGTAGCCAAGCCAGAACGGGTCCATTCGAGCTGTAGTCACTAATAAACTCTTTGCTGGAACTCCTCGCGTCTGACTCTTCATGCAAACTTAACACTGGCGACGAAGGTGGGATTTCCCTGAAGAGAAGACGACGCGACGAACAAGCAACAGAGCGAGATGGCTGCGCTGAACACCCCCAGCACCGTTCGATCCGCGACGGAAGACTGGGAATCGTATGCGGATCGTTTCCACATGTATCTGGAAGGGAGCGATCTCGCCGGCATCGAGAGACGGAAGAGGCGGTCTTTCTCATGCACTGCGGTCCGGCAGTCTTCAAAATGGCGAAGGCGTTGGCGGGAGCAGCAGAGCTGAAGGTAATGGAATGGCCCGATTTAGAGAAACTTTTAAGAGCCCATTACGCCCACAAGTATCGTGCCTCATTAAGAGACACGAATTTTACCGTCGGATCAAGGGGATAGCGAGAATGTTAATGACTTCGTGGCAAGTTTAAGGGACATTGGGGGTGCTTGTGACTTTACCAACTTAGAAGAGGCCATGCGTGATCGGTTTGTTTTAGGCCTAAAAGATAAGGTCTTACAAAGCAAACTTTTAATGAAACCTAAGATCACGTTTAAAGAGGCCATTGAAGAAGCTGTTTCAGCGGAAGCCACCAAGTCCTCAGCAGCGGCCATGAAAAGATTAACAAGGCCTCAAGCCAGGCCTCAAGCCATTCTGATGGGGAAAAATCCACAACAGCTCATTGCGAACAAATAGACTCTGATTCTGATGGCAGTGAGGCAGAGGAGGGGATTTTTAAACTCAGAATGGAGAAGAAAAGAAAAGACTCTGGGAAAAACAGGCAAGGGTTCTATTGCAGAGGCTGTGGGGGGGCCACCCCGCACTGAATGCAAGTTCTTTGACTCCATTTGCCTACGTTGTGAGAACGGGGTCACATAGCCAGAGTCTGCAAATCATCCAGAACTCCACCAGTTAGGAAGAAATTTCCTGATAGAGACTTTAAGCCCAACAATTTCCTTGAAAAATGGGGCGAAATTTAGAAGCAAATGGCAAGAATGAAACTCACCAAACAATCACTATTGGTCATTCTTCACCCTTAAAAAGCAGAAAAGTACATGTGAAGGTGTTTATTGAAGGAAGGCCTTGCCAAATGGAAGTGGACTCAGGCTCTTATTTATCTATGGTGTCATGGGACACTATCCACAGACTCTTTCCCAAAATTCAGAAAAAGCATTTCCAGAAGCAAGCACTGACTCTCAAAGACTACCAAGGGAACAAGATTCCAGTAGTTGGAGCGAGAGATTTCAACGTGCAGTTTAAAGGCCACACCAAACGTTTGCCCCTGACCATCGTGGACAAGGATCGCCCAAGTTTGCTGGGACTTGAGTGGTTCAAGCCACTTGGCATCGAGGTGACTGGCATCCATCACGTGAGCAGTTCTGACTGGGAAGAGTCCTTGAAGTCTGAGTTTCCAGAGGTCTTCAGCGAAGGACTGGGCAAGTATATGGGGACCCCTATTGCTTTCAGCCTAGACCCCAAGGTGCCCCAATTCGTTTAAAGCCCAGGAGGGTCCCATTTGCTTTAAAGGAAAAAATTGATGCACAATTAGATAAGCTCATTGCTCAAGGGGTTTTAGAGCCTACTGACCACTCCAGATGGGAAACACCCATAGTCACACCAGTCAAGGCTGATGGGTCAGTGAGAATCTGTGGTGACTACAAGGGGACACTTAACCATGCGCTGCAGCAGAGCGCATATCCTGTACCAGTTGTGCATCATCTGCTCCATTCCCTTGGCAGGGGTACAGTATTTGCTAAACTGGACTTAGCTCAGGCATATCAACAATTAACAGTTGATGATGCCACTGCAGAGGCACAAACAATTGTGACTCATAGAGGTGCCTTCAAATGTAAAAGACTACAATTTGGAGTAAGCGTGGCACCTGGCATTTTTCAAAGCCTTATGGAAAGAATGTTGCAAGGACTGCCAGGGGTAGTGCCTTATTTTGATGATGTATTAATCTCTGCTGAAAATGACACTCAGCTTCAAGAAAGACTCAGAGAAGTCCTTACCAGATTCAGAAAAGCGGGTTTAAAGTCAAGGAAGACAAATGTACACTCAAAACAGACAGAGTTGAGTTCCTGGGTATATGATTGACAAGCATGGCATCCATCCTACTGATGCCAAGGTTAAAGCAATCAAGGAAGCCCCTAAACCTCGATGCAAGGCAGATTTGCAAGCCTTCCTTGGACTTATTAACTTTTACCACATGTTTCTACCTCACAAAGCATCTATTGCTGAGCCCTTACATCACCTGCTTGATAAGAAAGCTGTTTGGATCTGGGGCGGAAGGAACAGTCAGCATTTAACAGTATTAAGAGACTAATCACGTCTGATGCTGTGTTGATACAATTCTCTGAGAATTTGCCTGTTCTGACTTGTGATGCATCCCCTTTTGGAGTGGGGGGTTTGAGTCACAGGCTTCCCAATGGAAGGGAAGCCCCATTGCATTTTACTCTCGCACTTTGTCCAAAGCAGAGAGGAATTATAGCCAATTGGACAAGGAGGCTTTAGCAGTTGTTGCAGCTGTTAAGAAATTTCATGAATATCTGTATGGCAGGTCATTCACCATTGTTACAGATCACAAACCTTTATTAGGCATTGTGGCAGGAGACAAACCTACACCTAATATCCTGTCACCAAGAATGCTGAGGTGGACTGAATTTCTTGCAGCCTATTCATACAAACTGATTCACAGGCCTGGCAAGGACATTGGACATGCTGATGCACTGAGTCGTTGCCCACTACCTTGCCACAAGGAGGACTTTGAACTTGAAACTCACACCTTTTTCCTGGAGACCGTGGCTAAGCTTCCAGTCCATGCTGCTGAGATTGCCAGAGAACTACCAAAGATGCTGTATTAGCACCTGTTATGGGCTGGATTAAGAAAGGTTGGCCTCTTCAAGATCTACCTCACCTTGCCCAACCTTTTAAGTCCAGGCAAACTGAATTATCTGTATTAAGGGATGTATTTTGTGGGGTAACAGGGTGGTTATTCCTGCAAAACTGCAAAGGAGGTTTTGGAAATGTTACATGAGGGTCATCCTGGGATTGTAAGGATGAAAGGTTTGGCCAGGAGTTATGTATGGTGGCCAGGTATTGACAAAATGGTTGAAAACTGGGTAGCATCTTGTCCCAATTGCCAGGTAGTCAGGCCTGCCCCACCTCACGCCCCCACACAGGAATGGGAATGTCCTGGGGCCCATGGTCTAGAATCCACATTGATTTTGCAGGCCCTACAGAGGGCACACTTTTCTAGTGCTAGTAGATGCATACTCTAAATGGCTAGAGGTAATTCCCATGACATCCACTACAACTGAGGCTGTCATCAAGCAGCTCAAAAATTGTTTGTCACCCATGGGTTACCAGATGTCCTTGTTTCTGACAATGGCCCTCAATTCACATCTAACATTTTGAATCCTTTCTAGCTCAACAGGGCATCAAACATGCCCTCACTGCCCCTGGGCACCCTTCGGCCAATGGCCGGGCTGAACGCATGGTGCGCTTCACCAAAGAGAAGCTTCAGCAGCTGGTCCTGGGGACATCACTGAGAAGCTTGAAAAACTTCTTAGTGTTCAACACATCACTCCTAGCCCATCAAATAACTTGTCCCCAGCAGAGTTGTTTTTTTTTTTTAAACAAATTTTATTCAATTTTTAACAATTTTTTAAAACAGCTCTTTTCAGTAGACAGCATGTTCCCGGTCGTCACTTTTACATGCAAATATGACAGTAGATCTATATTCATTTTAAACATTTGACTTCACTTCTATTCCATTTTAGCAGACAAAGGGTCAAAGAAATTAATCCTAATCTCAAATCTTAATCTCAATCTGTATAACCCCCAGTTCATTTCAGTTAATTGCAAATATATATATATATATTTAAAAACTTCATTTATAAATCTTACAAATAACAATATATTTGCCCATCATATTAAAGATAAAGTTCATCCATATCTATCCTTTAATTATCTTCACATTGTTAATACTCTTTTATCATTTACAGAATTCTTTTGTCCGTCAGATTTGCCCTTTCATCACATATTCTCTCCATAATTCTAAATCCGTACAAATTTTAACACTAAAAGAATGAGAAAAAAAAACCTAGACTTGCCCCCTTTTACTACTTTGAAAGTGACACCTCAGTGGTTAATATAGTAGCATAATCATAATCATTCCCTTTAAAACGAAAGATAGAGAAAAAAAAAAGAAAAAGGAGAAAAGAAAAGCTCCCTTACAATATATCTCTAATCGATCGGGTTCTGCAATACATATCCCCCTAAGATTTATTTATGGTTCCAAGATAATAATAAAAATAACTAATCTTGGTTATTGACAAATCTCATTTTTAGGCATTTTCTAAAATCATTTCAATTAATTCAATTTATCTAATCATCATTTACCTTTCTTTTGTAAATAAGAAATAAAAATGTGACCTTTTACCAGTAAAATTGTCAGTAACCCCTATTGTTTTACACTTTTATAATTACAATATATTCTTATTACCATTTCTTCATGCAGAACCCCCTTTTTAATACATTAGCCATTATCTCTATGCAAACAAGTTTCTTTCTTCATTATGTAATTCCGTGTCTCTCTATCTTTTGTTCTTGTTTCTTGTTCCTTCTCCTCTCTTTTATCCCGCTATCCCCTTCTCTATCCAGTTTGAATCCCTCTCTCTCTCTTTACCTTTCTGCTCTCTATCCTTCTGGACCTTTCTAACATGCCTAATTTCATAAATGTTCCCCTTTTAATTACCTTCTTAAGTTTCATTTTTTGACCATCCTCCCTTTCCCTTTTATTTGTATTAATCTTTGTGTTAGTTGTCTTCTTAAAATGGCTTTCGCTTGTGCTGGCTCCCTTCTCCTCCCTTTTATCCTGCTCTCCCCTTCTCTATCCAGTTTGAATCCCTCTCTCTCTCTTTACCTTTCTGTTCCCTTTCCTTCTGAACCTTTCTAACATGCTTAATTTCATAAATGTTCCCCTTTTTAGATACTTTCTTAGGTTCCGTTTTTTTAGCCACCCTTCCTTTCCCTTTTATTTGTATTAATCTTTGTATTAATTGTCTTTTTAAGATGGCTTTCTCTTGTGCTGGCTCCTCCCTTTCCAAGGCTCCTTCTTCTTCTTTATTCAGCATTTGAATGCCCATGTTTTCTGCAACAAGCCAAGTTAGTTCAGTCACTTCCTGTAGCAGTTCTTTCATACTTTTAAACTCCATTTTTAATTCTTTGGATGGCCACCAGAATTTTTATTTTCCTTATTTCTTCTTCTTTAAATTTTCTATGATCCTAACCCAGGTCCAGAGTCTATATCAATATCACCAATTAGTCCGGTAGTCCGTCTTTGTGTATTCAAGCTTTCACTTTCTATGAGTCTTGCGTCTCTTTAAAATGTAACAACTCCAATCCACAAAGGAACAAGATAGTTTCTTTCTTCTTTAGCTTCCAATTTTTCTCCACAAAGTGGCACTTTCTGCACAGAGTCTTAACCCTTTCCTTTTATTTTGATATTCAAAGTTTTCCGAGCCCCAAACTTAAGTTCTTACGCTGGCTTCTCCCTTTCCTGGTTCGAAGCCCCTTATAGCTGTCAAAATATTTTACTTATTTTTCCTTCACTTGGAACTGCGCCGCTTCTGTTTCTTTTTTTTAAAAACTCATCTTTATCTTAATCCCGGGGTGCCTTGATCTTACCATCCGATACTCCCGGTTCCTCTGCTGTCGACTTCTCTCTTTCCTCCTGCACCAATCTTAATCCCGTTGAGACCTTCTCTTGAGGTGGCCATTTTGACCACCACTTCTTGACGTCTTCGGAGGGAAAAGACCAGACCCAAAGGGGAGATGCGGCTCCCCTCACTGTGGCTGGCAGATTTCCCTTTCTCCGCCGCCCCTACGAGGCAGCTTCAGCCCCGAACCTTGCAGGATCGGGGCTCTCCGACGCAAGAGCCAGGCTGCAGTCGTGGACGATCACAAACCGCCGCCCGTTCTCGAGAAGGCTCAACCCGGAAGTCCCGTCCCCAGCAGAGTTTTTGATGGGCAGGAAACTTAGGTCTTCCCTTGACCGCCTTCATCCCACTTACGCACCCAACGCACCACTGGATTCCACTTCCAAAGTTCGTTCTTTTAGTGTGGGAGATTCTGTCTATGCTAGGAACCTTATAGGTGAACCTTTGTGGATTCCTGCTGAAATAACTCACATCACGGGCCCTCGTTCTTACAGGGTACAAACAGAGGATGGCCTCCTCTGGAGCAGCACATTGACCAACTTAGATCCAGGTTCCCTCAGGAACATCGACCCTGTCTCTCTCTAGGTCCCTCACCTGATGTCTCTTCTAGGGGGGAAGGAGGGGAACAGGAGGAAAATCAGCAAACAGGAATCAACCCCATGTGTAATGAGCCATTGCGACAGGAACCATCCCGAACCCTGTCACAAAGCCAAGATCCATCCTTAGAAGTGGAAGATTGCACATCACTACCTGACTGGGTGCTGACATTGGAATGGAGATGGGTTGGGAGGAGAGACCAGATTCTAACAGTCTAACAGGGTCTTCTTCCTCAGGAAGTCCCAACAGGGAAATGTCAGTAGACACATTTCCCCTCTCACTGGGTGAGAACGTTAAAACTTCTGAACCACGAAGGTCTCAACGTACACGTAAGAGCCCCACCTATTTAAAGGAATACATTAGATAGGTTGGGGTTTGGTATGGACTGAACCTAGTGGGGAGGGGTGTTATGTATGTAGGTTTGAGTGTTATTGGTTTATTTGAACTGTTCTTGTAAAATGTCAAATGGTATTGGTTTAAATAGTGCGGGAAGAAACCCTGCACTCCCATTGGCTGGCAGCTACGGCTGCAGGCTATAAGAAGCAGCCGTAGCTCCATTCGAGCTGTAGTCACTAATAAACTCTTTGCTGGAACTCCTGACTCTTCATGCAAACTTAACAGTACTAATACTTGATGTGATTTTCATTCTATTCCCGTTTATACAACCAAGAATATTATTAGCCTTTTTGGTTGCTGCCACAGACTGCAGGCTCACGTTTACATGATCGTCCATTAGGACTCCGAAGTGCCTCTCACTGTTACTGTTTTTGAACCAGGGTTCATCCAATCTGTACTTGTACCTTTGGTTTTTCCCGCTCAAATGCAATACCTAGCTTTTATGCACATTACATTTCATTTTGTTGGGTAGTGCCCATTGTTCAAATCTGTCAAATTCTTTTTGGATCCTGAGCTTGTCTTCTGGAGTGTTGGCTATTTCTGCCAGTTTAGTGTTATCTGGAAATTTGATGAGTTCTCCTTCTATTCTCTAATTTAAGTCATTTATGAAGATATTGAAGAGTACTGGGTCTTAGTACCCCACTGCTTACTTCCCTCCATGTAGATTTAGTACCATTAAGGTACTAAGTATGGTTTGTCAGCCAGTTACAAATCCATCTGGTGGTGATGCTGTCTGTGTCAAATTTTTCTAGCTTGTGGTCTGGTTTGTCAAATGCCGTACTGAAGTCTAAGTATACTATAACCACAGCATTTCCACTATTTTAATCACTTTGTCAAAGAATGAAATAGGATTGGTTTGACATGATCTGTTTTAACAAACCATGATGGCTTCTAGTTATAACTTTATTTGTTTCTAGATGTTCACAGACCTATTTTTTATTATCTTTTCCAGTATCTTCCCAGGTATTGGTGTTAAGCTGATTGGTCTATAGTTTTCTGGGTCTGTTCCTCCTCCCCCATTTTTTGAAGATGGGAATCATATCAGTTCCTTTCCAGTCCTCCAATAGCTCCCTTGTGCTCCAGGATTTTTAAAAATATGATACAATGGTTCTGAAATTACATCGGCCAGCTCCTTCAGAACTCGGGGATGTAATCTGTCAGGTCCCAGTGATTTGTATTCATCAATTTCAGACAGATATTCTCTTACCATATTCACAATTATTTTAATTTATATTTCTAGTCTGTCTTTTACAGTTATATTTTTGGTAGATTGGGCATATTTTTATTGCGTGAAGACAGATGCAAAGAATGAGTTAAACACTTCTGCTTTCTCTCTACTCCCTGATATTTCCTTAGCACCTTCTCTCTTACATGGACCTACTGTTTCCGTGTCTTTTTTCTTGTTATTTATATGTTGAAAGAAGCTTTTAAAATTATTTTTGACTTTTGTTGTAATTTTTTGTTCATTCTAAGTCTTTGCTTTTCTGACTTTATCTTTGCAGATTCGTGATATCTGCTGATATTCTGCCTTAGTTATGTGTCACTATTTCCATTTTTTGTAGTTATCCTTTTTGTTTTTCAGTTTATCAGAAATGGTATTCCTTTTTTTTTAATAAAAAGTTTTTTATTTTTATATTTCAAGAACATCTCTTTTGGTGAACAAGAGATAAAAAACTTGCTGCACTGAAAAGCCTGGGTGGTGGTGGAGAATGGATAGGAAGTGGATTAAGGTTACATTCCTGGTACTGAGTGGAAAAGATGGTTATTGACCTGTGCTATGAGGGTTGGAGCCTATTTCTGTCCCCCATCCCAATCAAATAGCCTTCCTACAGGACCTCATAAAAAGAAAATATTCAAAATTAGAAATAAATTAACCACATGTACACTAAATAGTATCAGTCCAAGTGAGACGGAAAATGGTAAAATTGGCAGCTCTGGAAAGAAAGGAAATCAATATTTAATAATGTGGGGTTTTGCTGAAAAACCACTGAGAGCCATTAATGAGGACACTCTGGAAGTCAATTGCATCTCTAAAAGTGCCTTGAAACCTCTTAATAATGTAGAACTCCTGCTATTACCCAAGGAATGGTGAATTACCTTATGCAATGAGTGGGTGCAGCAACGGTAATGAGGAAACCACAGATACAAACTGACATGGTATTTGGTAATCAAATTAGGTAAAGAATAATAAAATAAGTGGAGACTATTACTTACATTTAGGCTAAGAAATAATTAAGAAACACTGTTTGAAAAGAAGCCTTGCAAATTTTTGTTTGAAGAAGTAGATATTGTTCGGCAATGGTTAGAAAGGCATTTGAATTGAGCAGGGCTTTTATTAAATATTCATACTTATGTCATTTTGTTCTTTGGGACTAATGGTTAGACTTGGGAGAAGGAATTTTTAGGTTCATTTATCTCAGTTAACTTGCCACATGGAAAATGAAGCTATGATACAAAATGCAACAATATTTGGACAGATTTCTTTTGTACTGGCCTCATGATTCCTTAAGTTTTGTCTTCGTGCAGTGGTGCACTCCGGCCCCTCTGCCTCTTCCCAAATTCCTGGGGATTCGGGATCTAGGACCCCTGGGCTCTGACTGGTGTACTTTAATGCCAGGTCCATGGCTAACAAGGCAACCCTCCTCCGTGAGGTAATTGAGGAGGAGGCCGCAGACCTGGCTTGCATCACTGAGACCTGGGTGGGCCCAGAGGGTGGAGTCCCTCTGGTTGATTTATGCCCCCAGGTTTTCAGGTGTTGCACCAGTCACGAGCCCAGGGGAGGGGTGGGGGGTGGCTGTTGTTATTCAGGAAATCCTGATTCCAAGGGAGGTCTCTGTTTCGGAGATAGGCGGGTGTGAGGCCCTCCTCTTGAGGTGCAGGCCTGAGAGTCAGGTGGGCTTGCTGCTTGCATACCTTTCCCCCAGCTATGTGGCAACTGCCCTGCCTGGGCTTCTCGATGCCGTCTCGGGGGTGGCGGTGGAGTTCCCAGAGCTTATCGTTCTGAGTGACTTCAACCTGCCCTCTCTTGGGGCGGCATCGGGTTTGGCCCAGGAATTCATGGCCTCCATGGCGGCCATGGGCCTGACTCAGGTGATTGATGGCCCGACCCATGAGGGGGGTAACACGCTCGACCTGGTTTTTGTCTCAGAGCAGTGGCGTAATGATCTGGGAGGTGGTGATTTTATTGCCCATCCCGTTCCATGGTCAGATCATTATCTCCTATGGCTGGTTTTCCAACAAGCTGCCCCACACTGCTGGGATGAGGAACCACTTAGATGGTTCTGCCCCAGGCGCCTGATGGACCCTGAGAGGTTCCAGGCGGAACTGGGGTCTTTTCCTACATCCCTTGTCCACAGCTCTGCCAAGGCCCTGACTGCTGCCTGGCAACAGGCAGCCACAGGGGCCCTTGACAGAGTTGTCCCCATGCATCCCCTTACTTGGCGCAGATCCCGGGTAGCTCCCTGGTATACCGAGGATCTCCGGGAGATGAAGTGCCGTAGAAGGGGCTTAGAGAGGAGATGGAGGTCGACCCGTTCCAGTTCTGACCGAGCCCAGTTAAGAGCCTATATTAGGACTTACCTGGTAGCTATGAGAGCAGCGAGAAGGTCTGATGTTGGGGTGCAAGTAGTCTGGCCAATGTAATCTGGACTGAGTTCGATCCTGTTTCTGAGGATGAAGTGGACAGGATTATGCAATGACTGAGTTCCACCACATGTTTGTTGGATCCGTGCCCTTCCTGGTTGGTATATGCCTCCAGGGAGGTCATGTGCGGCTGGATCCGGGCAGTGGTCAATGCTTCATTAAAGGAGGGTGCCTTCCCTGCCGCCTTGAAAGAGGCAGTGGTGAGGCCCCTCCTGAAGAAGCCTGCCCTGGACCCAGCCAAACTGAACAACTTTCATCTGGTCTCCAACCTTCGCTTTTTAGCAAAGGTTGTTGAGAGTGTGGTGGCTCAGCAGTTTCAGCTTTTCCTGGAGGAAGCAGACTACCTGGATCCATACCAATCGGGCTTCTGACCTGGGTATAGCACGGAGACAGCATTGGTCACACTGGTTGATGATCTCTTGAGGGCTCGGAAAGGGATTCTCCTCTGTCCTTGTCCTGTTAGACCTCTCAGTGGCTTTTGATACCATTGACCATGGTATCCTGTTGCGTTTCTTGGGGGCTGGGAGTGGGAAGCACTGTGTTACAGTGGTTCTCCTCCTACCTCTCGGGACGCTTCGTGTTGGCAGGGGGTAGAGGTGACTCCAAGGGCTCTCACTTGTGGGGTCCCCAGGGGTCAGTCCTCTCACCCCTGTTGTTCAACATCTATATGAAGCTGTTGGGTGAGATCATCCGTGGCTTTGGGATGAAGTATCATCAGTACGCTGATGATACGCATTTGTACATCTCCACCCCAGGCCACATCAGTGATGCCCTCTCCGTGGTATCCCGTTGTCTGGATGCGGTATGGATCTGGATGGACAGGAACATGCTTCGGCTCAATCTGGCTAAGACAGAGTGGTTGTGCATACTGACATCTCGGTCCAGTCAGGAGATTCCACCTTTGGTCATGGGGGGAGAGGTGTTGCCCCACTTGGACAGGGCACGGAACCTGGGGGTCCTTCTGGATTCACGGCTCAGGTTAGAGGAGCAGGTGGGAGCTGTGGCCAGGGGGGCCTTTGCCCAGGTCTGGCTGGTTCACCAGTTATGCCCATATCTGGACCGAGATGCCCTGTGCACAGTCACTCAGGCACTTGTCACCTCTTGACTCGACTACTGCAATGCTCTCTATTTAGGACTGCCCTTGCATATCATCCGGAGGCTTCAGCTGGTGCAGAATGTAGCCGCGCGGGTTGTGATGGGAACCTCCCAGTACTCCCATGTTACACCCCTCCTGCGTGACCTGCATTGGCTACCGGTTGCCCTCCGGATGAGATTCAAGGTTTTGGTATTAACATTCAAAGTCCTACAAGACATGGGTCCGAGTTATTTACTGGAGCGTCTCCTGCTGGCATCAAATGCCAACTGCCCTGTCTGAGCAGGCAGGGACTCCTCGGGGTGCTGTCTGTGACTCAGTGTCGTTTGGCAGTGTCCTGGGGGAGGGCCTACTCTGTAGTGGCTCCCAATTTATGGAACCAACTACCCCTGGGGCTCCATTTGGCCCCCGATCTCCACACCTTCCGCCATGATTTAAAAACCTGGTTGTTTGAACAGGCTGTGCTGTGCTGACTTCTTGGAGGGGTTGGTTTTATATTTTAAATTAGTAATGGGTTTTTAGTCAAATTTGGCTTGTTTAATTTTATTTTATTTTAGTTAAGTAATTTATTGTACTGTTTTAGTTGTGAGCCACCCGAGTCCTTTTGGAGAGGGGGTGGCATACAAGTCAAATAAATAAATAAATAAATAAATAAATAAATAAATAAATATTTATTAATTATTTATTTATTTATTGCTGAGACAGTGTTTTAATATTGACAATTGTTTCTTGGGAATCTGGCTTGGTAATTGCACTGATGTCATATAGGCAACAGATGAAGGTAATTCAAGAAGTACTTATCATTCAAAAGATGGAACATAGTGCAAAGTTTCATGAGGACATTTTCACAAAACCTGCTTCTACCCTGTAATCCCTCAAATACATTTTTAAATTAACCAAGTTAACCTCTGTGGTACTGTGAAGAATTTGTGGTTCTTCTTTATCTAAGGAGAGGGCAGTTTAATATGTCTCATGCTTCCTCCTCCAAATCTCTCACAAAACTGTTTGAATTTGATCTCTGATTATTCACACTGTAGTGCAGAGAATGTGAAGAGAACACCATAAAGTGCTCAAACCTGACCAATAGGAAGCTGTGTTTGTTTATTGGCTTGCTAAGTATGTTTCATGAAAAACTATGTGACAGCAAGTTGATTACCCAACACCTAAAAAAAGGACATTAAATGACATCTAGCCCAATCCAAGGCCAATCCAAGCCCCAAATGCAAGCTTTAGCATTACTTCAAATTACAAATCCTGTGCTTCTGAAGGTGAAATGATGGCATGTCAACTATTCTTCAGAAAGGCACTTTTTTTACCTTTGAGTCCTGGCTGCATAAACCTGACTGACTAGAAATGCTAATTAGAATTTAGTTTGATTAGTACTTGGATGGTGGATCTTAGTGTACACATGGGTAAACTTGTCACCTGCAAACTATTGTTGTATATATGATGAAAAACTATTTGGATGTGGTCTTAAAATAGAGAAACACACACACACTTCAAACATTTTTGAATGACTTTTATAAATAGTTTGTTAGTTTTTAACCCTTTCCAAGAGGCAACTACTATTTTTCAGTATGCTGATGATGGGGTGATTATTCTGAGAAAGAAGCAGTCATTGTAGCCTAGAGGAAGATTGCAGAGTGAATGAGAAGACTTCAGATTCACTCTGCAGTCAAACTGTTTGGTGAAACTGTTTGGTGAAACTGTTACATTTATAGGCCACATAACATCAAATGGCCATAAAACTATTCTTCCTGTACATCTGAGGTATTTATTTATTTATTTATTTATTTATTTATTTATTTATTTATTTATTTATTTTTAAAAAAGGGTTATAGCAGACCATACATTTTGTAACTCCTGAGAATGCTTCACAACCAGACTTATGAAGGGGCTGAAACACTAACTCAGAGGTTCAAGTAATACTAGGCAAGTGAAGGAATTCATACAGAGGCACAGCAGACAGTTGTCAACTGTGCAGTTTGTTTATCCCTCTGCAAGGGAAGAGGACTAAGGCTGGGTTGGTCCTAACTGCTTAGAGTTACCCTTTCCAGAGGGTGCAAACTGACTTTTTGGATATGCCTTCATGTAAACAGAAAAAGCACCTCTTGGTTTTCATACGCCCCTCAAGTAATTATGTGGGAGATTTTGCTACTAGAAAAAGGTGTGAGTGCCAGGAGCCCTTCATGGAAGAGGTTTTGCTATTAGAAAATGAGGTGCCAGGAGCCCTTCTTGTAGGTCATGCCGACTATGATCTAGGATATGAAAGTTCTCTTGATGACACCAGCTTTTTAAGCCAGTGGTTCTTTGGTCCCTCATTGGATATTGGCCTTTTGTTGGAAGTATAGATGAAAACACCAATTAGGAATGCTCCTAATTATTTAAGTTTCTCCCCTCACTGTTTGTAATCTCTCACACAGATAATCAGAGTTGGTAGGGACCTTGCAGGTTATCTAGTCCAACCCCTGCCTAAACAGGAGACCCTACAAATTTCTGACAAATGGCAGTCTAATCTCTTCTTGAAAGTCTCAAGTGATAATGGTCCCACAACTTCCGAGGGCAAGGTGTTCCATTGGTTGATTGTTGTCACTGTCAGAAAGTTGCTCCTTATTTCCAGGTTAAATCTCTCCTTGTTCAGTTTCCATCCATTATACCTTGTCTGGCCTACAGGTGCTTTAGAAAATAGCTTAGTCCTTCCTCTCTGTGGCAGCCCCTCAAATATTGGAACACTGCTATCATGTGTCCCCACTAATTGCTGTGTCATTTGTCCCCACTTATAGGAGAAGGAAGAGGTAATAATCCGTGGCATTGATTATTTTAGAAAGGTACTCAGTTACATCTTTGATTTTTCTTCAGGGAGACAACATACATGTCTAGAATGACTATCTGGTCTGTTCCTCTAAGAATTGAATTTGATTGCGGGGACGGATGGACAGAAATAGACTCCAACCCTCAAGGCAAAGGTCAATAACCACCTTTTCCACTCAGTACCAGGAGTGTATCCTTAATCCACTTGCTATCCATTGCCTACCACCAACCAGGTTATAGCAGACCATACATTTTGTAACTCCTGAGAATGCTTCACAACCAGACCTATGAAGGGGCTGAAACACTAACTCAGAGGTTCAAGTAATACTAGGCAAGTGAAGGAATTCATACAGAGGCACAGCAGACAGTTGTCAACTGTGCAGTTTGTTTAACCCTCTGCAAGGGAAGAGGACTAAGGCTGGGTTGGTCCTAACTGCCTAGAGTTACCCTTTCCAGAGGGTGCAAACTGACTTTTTGGATATGCCTTCATGTAAACAGAAAAAGCACCTCTTGGTTTTCATACGCCCCTCAAGTAATTATGTGGGAGATTTTGCTACTAGAAAAAGGTGTGAGTGCCAGGAGCCCTTCATGGAAGAGGTTTTGCTATTAGAAAATGAGGTGCCAGGAGCCCTTCTTGTAGGTCATGCCGACTATGATCTAGGATATGAAAGTTCTCTTGATGACACCAGCTTTTTAAGCCAGTGGTTCTTTGGTCCCTCATTGGATATTGGCCTTTTGTTGGAAGTATAGATGAAAACACCAATTAGGAATGCTCCTAATTATTTAACTTCCTTCCCTAGTTGTTTGTAATCTCTTGTTATTGTTTTCATATTAATTGCTGTGTCATTTGTCCCGCTTGTAAGAGAAGGAAGAGGTAATAATCTGTGGGATTGATTATTTTAGAAAGGTACTCAGTTACATCTTTGATTTTTCTCCAGGGAGACAGCATACCTGCCTAGGTTGACTATCTGGTCTGTTCCTCTAAGAATTGAATCTCCTATCACCAATACTCACCTTTTTCCCTAGGGAAGTCTGGGATACTTTTCTTCCTGTTGCAGGAATGCTGGCTAAATAGTTTTTAGAAACTATTGATGACTGCTCTTTATAGATGTCTGCACATTTTCTTCCAGAGGGAGGCTATGAAAATAATTGTTCCGTTTCTTTGGATTGGGCTAAGTCAGATAGCAGGTTTTTTCCTCTTGGTTGTTGTTTTCTTCTAAAAGTGACATTTTTCCATTGGTCTTTTTCTTTACATTCATATATAGGGTCATTTTACAGAAGCTGTTGTTCTCTGTTGTGTTCAATTTGGGTGTATCAGTTTTGTACTTTAGGTTCAGATATAGCAGTGGTGTCAAAGTGGTGGCTTGTGGGCTGAATGCTTCATACGTAGGCCACACCCACCCCAGCTCCGCAAATTCAAAAAACGTCACGATACGTCATGATACATCAATGTGACCCGATTGAGTTTGACATCTGTGATATATAGGGTCATTTTTACAGAAGCTGTTGTTTTCTGTTGTGTTTAATTTGGGAGTATCAGTTTTGTTCTTTAGGCAGGGGTGGCAAACTCCATTTTATTGAGGGCCGCATCAGGGCTGTGGTTGACCTCGGTGAGCCAGGCAAGCATGGCCAACTGGGTGCTTGTGACCAACTGGGTGGACATGCCAAGCTTGACACCACTCCCCAAACTGTTGGCCTGATGTTTCCTCTTCTCATTGGGTAGACCGGGCCAAAGCGATGCGGGCCAGACCCTTTCATTTTCTAGGATGGCCCTGCAGGCTGGTTCTGACCACTTTGTAAGCTGGATTTGGCCCACGGGCCTTGAATTTGACACCCCTGATACAAGGGGTTGTTTTTTTAAGAAACTCTTTGTTTCCTATTGTGTCTAATTATGGTATGGTCTTCTTGCTTAGGTTGGGGTATCTCGCTTTGTTCACTAAATTTCAGAGTGGCTAGAGGTGCTTCTAGACCTTTTACTTTTTCTTCTAGTAATTCATGTAGTTTACATTTGATACATTTGTAGTTTAGGTCTTCTGTGGGCATAAGTTCAAACATATGACATATTTTACATGTCACTATAATGTCAGTGTCTTTTCCATGACTTTTTTTAGTTCACTAAAACATTAAAAATTTCTAAAAATTAATATTATCCCTGGTGTTAAGTGTCAGTTTACAATATTTACAAAAGTTCTTAGCCCTTTATTCTCTGTCTTGAAAATGCATCACTATGTTCCCTGTTTTGAAATATTGCTCTTTTTTCTGTGATTTTTATTTGGTTTCTCTCTTAGATATTTAAGAATTTAAAAATTTCTAAAGAATTTCAATTAAAATTTAATTTAATTAAAATTAAAAACTGCTTTTTCAAATTTTGTAATTGAAAAAGGAAATTTAAAAATTTAAAAATAATAAAGTATTGAAAGAAGTATTTTTTAAAAAATGAAAACATAAATTTGAAATTGAAAAAAAATAAAATAGTGAAAAAAATTAAATTTAAAATTTGAAAAAAGAAATTGGATTTTTTTTCAAAATTGAATTTTTTTTTCCAATTTTGCTCAGTTATGCTGCTGATAGTAATGATCTAAGTGCTAGAGCCCACTGTAACTACATAGCCAAAAAGGCATTAAGAGTTGTTAACCTAATCCTACATAGCTTTTCTCTGGTAATATCACACCACTAACTAGAGCATAAAAAACATTTGCTAGACCAATACTTGAATACAACTCATCAGTCTGGAACCCACATTATGTATCTGATATTAACACAGTTGAGAAAGTCCAGAAATATTTCACAAGAAGAATTCTCCATTCCTCTACTCGTTGCAGAATACCTTATGCCACCAGACTTGAAATTCTAGACCTAGAAAACCTAGAACTACGCTGCCTTCGGTCCGATCTAAGTATAGTATATAAAATCATACATTGCAATGTCCTACCTGTCAATGAATACTTCAGCTTCAACCATAACAATACAAGAGCACACAATAGATACAAACTCAAGGTTAACCGCACCAAACTTGATTGCAGGAAATACGACTTCAGCAACAGAGTGGTCAATGTCTGGAATACTCTACCTGACTCTGTGGTTTCTTCCCCAAACCCCAAAAACTTTAACCTTAGACTTTCTACTATTGACCTCACCTTTTTCCTAAGAAGTCTGTAGGGGGCGTGCATAAGCACACCAATGTGCCTACCGTCCCTGTCCTATTGTTTCTTTTATTGTTTCTTTTATTTTTCTTATATGTATTCATTTCATGTATTATAACTATGTTTATACTTATACCTATTATCTTATAATCGCTTGACAAATAAATAAATAAATAAAATTAAGCTACAGTTCAGTTGTGCACCAGTTGAATGGTCTAAAGGCAGTCTCATATACAGGTAGTCCTCAACCATAATGGAGCCTGCCCATTACAGCCAAAAGTACTTGCAATTATTAAGTAAGGCATCCACATGATTGCCACACTGAACAACCACTGTCACAACCCTTTCAGGTGTAGTCACTTTACAAATGGAGTACAAGAGCTGCCTGATGAAAGAAGTCAGACAGCTCCCCCTAATGGTCTGAACCAGCTTGCTGGGGTGGAGAAAGAGAGACTGGATCCCTCCATAAAGGATCATTTTTATCTAGCCTCTGAGAGCAAAATGCTGCTTGCCAGTCTCTCCATCAGGGAGCTCATTGAGGAGCTCTCAGTGAGGCTGAGTGAAGAAGTCCCTCTGTGAGGCATATTTTTTCTGCGTCCTCTTTGAGAACAAAATGTGGCTTGCACGAGAGAACTTTGGGATCTAATTTCCATTCTCAAGCACAGACAACAAGTTTCCTTCCCTTCCCTGCATTAGCTAACTTTCTGCCTGGAAAGCCATTCAATGATATATATTTCTGAAAAGGGAAATGCTTTTTCAGTCTGTGTCTTTGAGAATGACAGAGCTGCTTGGAGGTGGGACTGTGCCCCACACTTAGGGCACAATTCATCTGGCCATTCTCAGGAGGTTAGCTGAAAAAGGGTTGTCCCCCATTGGTTTTAATGGACCTTTTTCAGTCAAACACCAGGAAATAGAGGGAATTCTGAAGCCATTGCTTAAGACCTCCCCTCCTGGCTTTGCTGTTGACTTTTTGAGGAAGCTGGCAGGGAAGATTACAAATGGCAATCACGTGATCACAGAGGGCTTGGCAACTTGTGTGTGTGTGAATAGGTTGCCAAGAACCCAGATTGCAATCAGGTGAATTTGGGGATGCTCCACAGCCGTAAGTTCAAATGTTGGGAGGGGGTGTTAAGTTCTTTTGTTCAATGCTGTAGTACTTTCATATGGTTTCTGAACAAATAGTCATATGTCAAGGACTATCCATGGTGATTATTTAACTTATATGCAGAATTCCAGGCTGAGTGAATCAAAAAGTAAAATTAACATTGCCAGGAGAAATATCAACAACAATATCAGATATGCAGATGATACCACTCTAATGGCAGAGAGCTTAGATGAACTAAAGAGCCTCTTGATGAGGGTAAAAGAGGAGAGTGCAAAAGTTGACTTGAAACTCAACATTAAAAAAACCGAAGATATAACTTATCACATATTCGGTCCCATCACTTCCTGGGAAATAGAAGTGGAAGAAATTGAAGCAGTGACAGATTTTATTTTCTTGGTCTCCAAGATCATTGCAGGTGGTGACTACAACCATTAAATTAAAAGATGCTTGCTCCTTGAGAGAAAAGCTATGGCAAAAGTAGACAGCAGATTAAAAACATCACCTGGCTGACAAAAGTCTTTCTAGTTAAAGCTGTGATTTTCCCATAGTAATGTATAGTTGTGAGAATTGGACCATAAGAAAGACTGGGTGCCAAAAAAATGATGCTTTTGAATTGTGGTGTTGGAGAAGACTTGGACTTGGGAGGCAGAGAATAGATGGGGGCGGGCCAGTCAGAGGTGGTATTTGCTGGTTCTCAGAACTACTGAAAATTTCTGCTACCAGTTCTCCAGAACTGGTCAGAACCTGCTGAATACCACCTCTGCCTTACAACATATTGTCTGTCTTCACAATATTATGAGATAGTTTTGCTGTCAATGTAGTCTTAGATTCAATCTACATAAAGCTGTCCAACATTTACCTGGGACATAATTATGGGCTGGCAGCTGAGGGAAGTGTGCATTTGTGTACTGTAGCAACAGGCTTAGTTCCTTGGATCATCAGGAAGATCCAGTAGGTATAAGAATTTTTCACTCTTCTATTGGAGGTGAGAGAACATTTCAGGGTTCATTAGACCTAAACCCACCTTTCGCCTCCCTGCCTGTCATAGAATTGGTCTTAGAAAGGGCTCTTCACCTTGAGTGTGGAGCCCATTTCTGTGGATTCTCCTCTGCCAACTTGCCACAGGCCCTTATGAAAGATGAACATGTAAAAACAGAAGTGAATTAACAACACGTAAACTGAATATTAGTGGGTCAGTGATGGCAAGTGGGAAAACTGGCAGCTCTGAAAAGAAAGTCAGTGTTTAATAATATAGTTATTTGCTCAAAAACCACAGGAAGCAGGTAGAGGCCATCTGTTGAGCTCCTGGTATTACCCCTGAAATGGTGAATTATCTTGTATAATGAGTGTGTGCAGAGAGGAAAATGAGGACATCTCAGGGACAAACTGGCATGTTGTTTAGCAATAAGGTAAATAATAAAATAATATTCACCATATTATGATGCAGTCATGCAGTTCACCTACTTTTTGATCCATACAAATATGGCATTTCAATGTTTACCTGAAACATAATTATAGGCTTCCAGCTGAAAGAAGTATGTATTTACTTGTTGTATCAACAGACTTGATTACCTGAATCATCAGAAAGATTGACTAATTGTAGGAATTACAGTTGTAGGAAAGTTGGACCATAAGGAAGGCTGAGTGCCAAAGAATTGAGGCCTTTGAACTATGGTGCTAGACAAGACTCCTGCGAGTCCCTTGGACTGCATGAAGATCAAACCGGTCAGTCCTAGAGGAGATCCACCCTGACTGCTCTTTATAAGGCCAGGTCCTGAAGATGAAACTCAAATACTTTGGCCACCTAATGAGAAGGAAGGACTCACTGGAGAAGAGCCTAATGCTGGGAATGACTGGGAGCAAAAGAAGAGATGTGAACGATAATGAGGTGGCTAGATGGAGCCACTGAAGCAATCCGTGGGAGCCTAAATGGACTCTGGGGGATGGTGGAGGACAGGAAGCCTGGAGGAATGTAGTCCATGGGGCCATGATGGGTCGGACATGACTTCCCGACTACCAGCAACAGCAACAACAATAACAACAACAACAAGGAATTCCACACTCTTCCCATGGACTCTTTTATTCAAACAAATTACAGCTGCTAGAGACGGAAAACACATTTTGAGGTATATTAGACTATCCCATCTCCTTTGAACTCCGTGTTGCAATAGATTTGATTTGAGAAAGGACATGAGAGATGAGGATAAAAGTGGAAAAGGGAAATTTAGCTGAAGTACTAACTCAGTAATTTCTGTGTTACATGTACCCTGCCTAGGTTGTAAAAATGCTGCAATGAAAAGGTAGATAGATAATGGATATGTGTAAACTATTGCTCCTAGAATTACAGTAGTAATTTTATTTATTTATTTATTTATTATTTTTAATTACATTTATATGCCGCCCTTCTCCGAAGACTCAGGGCGGCTTACAATTTTTTTGGGATACAACCCAATGTGCTCAGCAATAGCCTTCATTCCATTGTATATGCCTGCTTATTACTAAGCGGCATTTTTACAAAGTCAGCTTATTACCCCCAACAATCTTGGGTCCTCAATTTACCTACCCCGAGAGGATGGAAGGCTGAGTCAACCTTGAGCCTGGTGGGATTCGAGCCTACAGTAATTGTAGACAGCTGGATCTTAAGTGCAGGCATTTAACAGCCTGAGCCACCAAGGCCCTTGGACTCTTTGGATTTTAATAATTCTTTTCAGTGAAATCTGATTCATTGCTGAGATTTTAACATGTTATAGAATGATTTGTGTCACAAGTTAAATATATCCCCTTATAAATTTAGACACTGTAATAAAGGAGTAGCAGAAAGTATGTGAATTAAACTTGAGGGGGGGAATTAAATATGTTCAGGATTGTATGGATATTGGTTGTACAAATTATATTTTCACACACACACACACACACACACACACACACACACACACACATATATATATATATATATATATATATATATATAGATCACACCCCTTTATTAGCACAATACTGTGCACAGTAGTATCCCTCACTTGTTGGCTGTGTTTGTCTGCATCAGGTCCTATCTGACGCACCCTCTGATCATTTGATTTTATTGTGGAGTCTATCTATTTGTTTATCCTGGTAAATAAAATAAATAAATGTTATTACACATGTTGGTCTGTCTATTTAACAAAAATAGCCCAGGAAAAGATCCTTTCTCTCATGCAGATTTCCTCTTGCTGCATCTTCTTTTCTTTTATCAACACTCAATCTATGCTGATATTGATTCATTGGACAAAGTCATTCTTATGCTAAGTAGTATCCCAAAGTATTTAATACAAACTTAAGTAATTCTTTTTGGGGGGGGGGTCCTTTCCGAGGTCTTAGCTAAAAATTTGATTTTATCCTACTTCTGCCCAAGCAATCCTATCAGCTGGAAAACCTCATTGGCAAGTAACCATTACAATAAGTAAACAGAAGGGGAAGAATGAGACTGTGTGAAATTATAACATAACATGTGGTTGAAAAGCAGGTGACACCTTTCACACTGAAATGTAGGCAAAGAGATGCCCCCATCCCGCTCCCTCCCTACACCCCCTCTCCCTCCTTCTCTCTCTCATAGGAATATAATGCCTCAGGTCTCTCTTAAAGAAGTTGCATAACATCTGCAATGCTCATTTAGCTTTATTTGAAGGAGTATTTGCCAAATTTTATTTCAATGCATAAATGTTTTGGAGTTTGATAGAAAGCAATTTGATTCTTTTAAAGAAAGATAAAGTGATAGTAGGCAGTAATCTCAGGTCATTCATTGGCCATATCTTGAAGACATCCAGGGTGGTGGATGAAGATGGCATTATTTTCCTTTCCAGCTGCACAAATGAGATAAAATAATAAGTTGATCAAAGTGAGTTTGAAGTAAATTCTGTGCTTTGCAAAGCTTTGTGAATGCAAACAATATCAGGCAGAATATCTCAATTTAGTATCTCTATTAGAGGAGAGTTTTCTTACGGTCTGCAGCACTTCCATCTCCACTGACAGTCCACTTGGTCAAGGTCTTCGTAGCCAGGAGGACACTGATACCGAAAGCATCTTCCTCCTTGAGAACCACAGAGGTGGTGGGCATTTCCTATGAAAAGAAAAAGAGGAGACAGGTAAATGGTGAATAAAGATTCCTTAATATTTAAATACATTTTTCCTTCTAAGACACTACCTTCTTCTACAGAATTGCAGGATATGTATGTATGTATATGTATATGTATATATATGTGTGTGTGTGTGTGTGTGTATGTATATGTATATGTATATGGGCCCCGGGGTGTGAGGTGGGGACCGCGATTCCCAGGGTGGTTGGGATTGGCAGGAGACGTTGAGGCATAGGGCCATATCATGTTTTGGGAGCGCGTACCTGCCATCTTTGTGTGGTGGCACGCTCTGACCCTATGGCCTCCTCCCTAGGGGGCACGGGAACTGGGACCCCTGGGCTTAGGTTGGTGTATTTTAATGCCAGGTCCGTGGCTAATAAGTCCTCCCTCCTCTGTGAGATCATTGAGGAGGAGGCTGCGGACCTGGCCTGTATCACCGAAACCTGGTTGGGCCCGGAGGGAGGTGTCCCTCTGGTTGATCTGTGCCCTCCAGGTTTCCGGGTTCTGCACCGGCCACAGGCCCAGGGAAGGGGTGGCGGGGTGGCCATGGTTATTTGGGAGACCCTGTTTCCAAGGGAGGTCGCAGTTCCAAATATAGGCGGGAGTGAGACCCTCCTCTTGAGGTGGGGGCCTAACGGTCGGGTGGGCTTGCTGCTTGCATACCTTTCCCCCAGTGTGTGACAGCAGCCCTGCCTGGGCTTCTTGATCTCCTCTCGGGGGTGGCGGTGGAGTTCCCGGGCCTTATAGTCCTGGGGGACTTCAACCTGCCCTCCCTGGGGGGGGGCGTCGGGTTTGGCCCAGGAATTCATGGCTTCTGTGGAAGCCATGGGCCTGACCAATTGATTCAAGGCCCGACTCATGAGGGGGGAAATACCCTTGACCTAGTTTTTGTCTCTGAACAGTGGCGTAGTGACAGAGGGCAAGCCATTTTACGGCGCTGTTGCCCATGGTCTGATCACTATCTCCTATGGCTGGTCTTCCAACAGGCCACCCCCCACTGCTGGGATGAGGAGCCACTTAGTTGGTTCCGCCCCAGACGCCTGATGGACCCTGAGAGGTTCCGGGCAGAACTGGGGTCTTTTCCTTCTTCCTTTGCCCACAGCTCTGCCGAGGATCTGGCGGCCGCCTGGCAGCAGGCTGCGTCGGATGCCCTCAACAGGGTTGTCCCCATTCATCCCCTCATATGCCATGGCTCCCGGATGGCTCCCTGGTATACCGAGGAGCTCCAGGAGATGAAGCATCGTCGGAGGGGCTTAGAGAGCAGGCGGAGGTCCACCCATTCCCAGTCTGATCGAGACCAGCTAAGAGCCCATATTAGGACTTACCTGGTAGCTATGAGAGGGGCGAGGAGATCTTATCTCTCCGCCCTCATAGCGTCCACAGATAACCGCCCAGCCGCCCTGTTTCAGGCTACCCCCTCTCTCCATATATATATATATATATATATATATATATATATATATATATATATATTTGTTTTCGTAGATTTTCAAGGGTAAAGGTATGTAGGTCTTGGTGTATTCGGGTCTTGTCCCGTGTAAGATTGAGAATACCTTGGCAACGTTTCGACGAAATCTCATCCGTCATCTTCAGGCTGGTGTCTTCAGCTTCGTTCTCCTGGGAGAAGTGTGTGATCGTGGCTGTTTTACCCTTTTAAACTCTAGAGTTGGATGTGTTGTTACTTTTTGATTGGTTTGTGGAGTTGATGTATGCAGATTGGATGGCTTTTTCCTGAGACCCTGTGTGGCTGAGGTGCTGGCTGTGTGTCTCTCAGCCTTTTGTGTTGTAACGACCTGGGTAATGGGCTGTGTGATGACCTTCTGAGTTCTATTGTTGTGACGTCCTGGGTGTGGTGCTGTAATCTCCTGGGTCATTGTCTGTGTTGCAACCTCCTGATGTTTTGTGTTGTGATCTCCTGAGTTCTGTGATGTAGTATCCTGGGTGGAAGGCTGTGATGTGACATTCTGGGCCTTGGTTTGGCTCCGAGTTTGAGGTCTGGCTATGTGTTTATAGCGTGTGTCAGTTTGCTTAGTTTGGGGTTGGAGGGGGTGTAGCAGCTGGTGTTGCAGCCATGGTCTGGTTTCTGGATGGTGGTTGCCTTTCATCTGTGGCGTGGGCTTGGGTTTGAGTCTGGTGAAGGAGATTGGTGGTGGCATCCTGTGTTATTTTGGGTCCGGTGTTGGTTTTCGTGGCTGGGACTCGTTTGTTGAGTTTCCAGATGTCTGGTAGAAGTGGTAGGCGGAAGTATCATCCCGTTTATTCATGTTATGGGGTGTTTCTCTATTTCGATGGCTTCCCTAATTATTCTTTTGTTGAAGTGTTCAGTATTGGAGATAAGTTTGGATCCCTCAAAATCAATTTCATGTCCTGTGGCTTTAAGGTGCTGGAAAAGGGAGGAAGTTTTTCTTCTTTTCTGACTGCGTTCTTGTGTTCTGCATGCGTGCATTTATTCTCCTGTTGGTTTGTCCAATGTATGTGGCTGGGCAAATTTTGCATGGTATTTTGTAAACTCCTTGGTTTTCTAGCTGGATCTTGTCTTTGGGGTTTCTTAAGATGTTGGCTATTTTTTGGTCAGTGCCAAAGGCTGTCCTGATATTGTGCTTGTGGAGAATTTTGATGATTTTATCTGTGGTGCCTTTGATGTAAGGGAGGAGGGCGATGCCATTGTCCTGTTCTGTGTCTTGGTTTTGGGGAGTCTCCCTTCGGATTAGGTTGGTGATTGTGCTTCTTTGGAATCCATTGGACATTAATACGTTAGTGAGGGTGTGTAATTCTGTTCTCAAGTGGTCTTTGTCAGCTAGGCGTTTGGTTCTGGAGATGAGGGTCTTGGCTATGGAGTTGATCTGTGCAGGGTGGTGATGGGATTGTGCATTTAAGTAGCGGTTAGTGTGTGTCTTTTTCTGGTAGATGGTGTGTCCTAGGGAGCCGTTGGGTTTTTGTAAATAAGGACGTCCAGGAACGGAAGTTGATTGTTGGTTTCTGTTTCCATGGTAAATTGTATTTTGGGGTGTAGGCTGTTGAGATGTGTGAGGAAGTTGTCCAGTTTTTCTTTCCCATGTGGCCAAATTACAAAAGTGTCATCTACATATCTAAGCCAGAGTTTGGGTTTGTATTCGGATTTGTCTAGAGCATTGGTTTCAAAATGTTCCATGTATAGGTTAGCGATGACGGGTGAGAGGGTGATCCCATAGGTGCTCCTTCTATCTGTTTATATCTTTGTCCACTGTGGATGAAGTACGTGTTGGAAAGGCAATGGTTGGTCAGATCTAGGATGTGCTTAGAGGGGTTGTATTTGTTTTGGATAGCTGTCAAGGCTTCTTTAATAGGTACTTGAGTGAAGAGGATATGACATCGAAGCTCACAAGTAGGTCGCTGGGTTGTAGGTTTTGTTTCTTTATTGTTTCTATGAAGTGGAAAGAATTTTGTACGTGTGAGGTGATGGATTCTGTGTAGGGCTGGAGTTGTTTGGCGAGAAATTTGGCTAGGTTCTGTAGAGGTGAGCCTATGGAGCTGACTATGGGTCTGAGTGGTGTTCCTTCTTTGTGTATCTTGGGGAGGCCATAGAGCTTAGGGCATCTAGATGATTTTTCTCTGGGGATGATTCTTTGTTGGATCTCTTCACTGATGGGCGAGGCTTTTATTTTGGATTTGGTGGTTTTCTCCAGATAGGTGGTGGGGTCTGTGTTTAGAGGTTTGTAGGCGGGGTCTTGGAGTAGGTTGGATAGTTTGGATTGGTAGTCAGATGTGTTCATCACGACTGTGGCATTGCCTTTGTCTGCTGGGAGGATGATTATGTTGTGGTCTTTCCTCAAGTTGCTGAGTGCTTTTTGTTCTTCTTTGTGTAAGTTGCTTCTGGACAACTTCCTCACACATCTCAACAGCCTACACCCCAAAATACAATTTACCATGGAAACAGAAACCAACAATCAACTTCCGTTCCTGGACGTCCTTATTTACAAAAAACCCAACGGCTCCCTAGGACACACCATCTACCAGAAAAAGACACACACTAACCGCTACTTAAATGCACAATCCCATCACCACCCTGCACAGATCAACTCCATAGCCAAGACCCTCATCTCCAGAACCAAACGCCTAGCTGACAAAGACCACTTGAGAACAGAATTACACACCCTCACTAACGTATTAATGTCCAATGGATTCCAAAGAAGCACAATCACCAACCTAATCCGAAGGGAGACTCCCCAAAACCAAGACACAGAACAGGACAATGGCATCGCCCTCCTCCCTTACATCAAAGGCACCACAGATAAAATCATCAAAATTCTCCACAAGCACAATATCAGGACAGCCTTTGGCACTGACCAAAAAATAGCCAACATCTTAAGAAACCCCAAAGACAAGATCCAGCTAGAAAACCAAGGAGTTTACAAAATACCATGCAAAATTTGCCCAGCCACATACATTGGACAAACCAACAGGAGAATAAATGCACGCATCGCAGAACACAAGAACGCAGTCAGAAAAGAAGAAAAACTTCCTCCCTTTTCCAGCACCTTAAAGCCACAGGACATGAAATTGATTTTGAGGGATCCAAACTTATCTCCAATACTGAACACTTCAACAAAAGAATAATTAGGGAAGCCATCGAAATAGAGAAACACCCCCATAACATGAATAAACGGGATGATACTTCCCGCCTACCAGACATCTGGGAACTAGCCCTGGTCAACAAACGAGTCCCAGCCACGAAAACCAACACCGGACCCAAAATAACACAGGATGCCACCACCAATCTCCTTCACCAGACTCAAACCCAAGCCCACGCCACAGATGAAAGGCAACCACCATCCAGAAACCAGACCATGGCTGCAACACCAGCTGCTACACCCCCTCCAACCCCAAACTAAGCAAACTGACACACGCTATAAACACATAGCCAGACCTCAAACTCGGAGCCAAACCAAGGCCCAGAATGTCACATCACAGCCTTCCACCCAGGATACTACATCACAGAACTCAGGAGATCACAACACAAAACATCAGGAGGTTGCAACACAGACAACGACCCAGGAGATTACAGCACCACACCCAGGACGTCACAACAATAGAACTCAGAAGGTCATCACACAGCCCATTACCCAGGTCGTTACAACACAAAAGGCTGAGAGACACACAGCCAGCACCTCAGCCACACAGGGTCTCAGGAAAAAGCCATCCAATCTGCATACATCAACTCCACAAACCAATCAAAAAGTAACAACACATCCAACTCTAGAGTTTAAAAGGGTAAAACAGCCACGATCACACACTTCTCCCAGGAGAACGAAGCTGAAGACACCAGCCTGAAGATGACGGATGAGATTTCGTCGAAACGTTGCCAAGGTATTCTCAATCTTACACGGGACAAGACCCGAATACACCAAGACCTACATATATATATATACATCAGCTATTAACCCAGGTATGAAATCTGGTTCAAAGATGAATTAGCTGGTAAGCCTACATCTATTAAGGTAGGGGAGAAGAAATAATCTGGTTCACTCGAAGGAAAGCCTCTGCTGTGATATATTTCTCTCCAGTATTACATGGATCCTTGCTTGCTGGAAAATAATGCTGGGTTACAGTGGCCGGTTCTGCTGGGTGAAAACCTTGAGTGAGAAGGGTTAACTACCTTTAAACTTCAGGGCCAGATTTTCCTTTGACTTTCTCCCTCTTCTCTTAATGTTTATTTTATTTCACTGCTCTTTTCTGCTTTTGAAATGCTGTGCATTTGTGATATTTTGCTGCAATTTCTTCTCTTTTTCCCACATTAAGTACAAATATATTCACTAGATGATTAATATTTATCCTTTATTTTTTCCATCTTTATTTTTAAACAATAACTCAAAATGGTGAATTCTTCCTCCTCCTTTTGTCTCCACAACAGCAACATCATGCAGAGCTTCGGTCTGAGAGAGAGAGAGAGACCGACTGGTCCATATAGACCCAGCCGGCTTTCATCTAATACTCTTTCATCGTTTTATTTTCTGCAAAGCACCAAGACTGTGAGAACATTCAGCCTGAGAGGAAGAGACTGGTTCAAATTCACCAAGTCAGCTTTCAGGCCTAAGGTGGGACTGGAATTCAGTTTCCAGATTTGTAACCTTTTGCTTTATTCATTAAATCAAACTGTTTCTCTATTTTGGCTTCTTATTAAAATAGAGCATATTTTTGTGAGAATTCGGTAAACCAATACTAAAAGTGAAGCAAATCAACAAAAATAAACTACAACAACAAAATCCCCAATAAAGTTCTTTCGAGAATCAATGAATTAATTTTCCAGCCCCTCCTCGATGCCTGATAATTTACTGGATCTCAAGTTTTAACGCAAAAGAAAAACCAATGGCATGTTTTTCAAATGTTTGGAGGCACATATTGTCAATAGTCCACACAATTCAAAGCTATTTCTATAAAGTAAAACGAAAAGAAGATGTTGAAGATTAGTCTGCTTTCAGTGATGATCATACTTCTTTAGAAAGTAGTGAGTTATCAATCCTTGTTAGATTATCACTAATTTTGTTTCTTACCTGGTTCAGACAGGAATGCAAGGAAAAGAAATGCGAACAAGAAATAAAGGATCTTCATGCTGGGATTGGTGCGGACCAGCTCTTACTCCTTGGACAGAAACAGCTCTCTATTTATAGAATTATAATGATTGCATCATATCACCTCAGTGAACTATTGCAAATATTCTTAGGTGATATTTTTACAGTTATTACAAAAGGCAATAGTGCCTCTTCCTTGTATTGAAACACTCCTGTGGGTTTGCTGTTGCAAAAGTCCTCGGAAGAGCAACAGACTTAGCTGAACAGTTAACCTGCTATGGTTGTAAAAACTGTTTAGGACTTGCCGTGTCCTATTGGGGCAAAGAAAATTCCTTACTGAATTGCTGCCCAAACTCTTCCAGTCTACGATGATAATGCTCAGCCATATTCACTAGCAGCTGGAATTTTGGAAAAGCCCTTAGAACTAAATCGTAGAAATTTGGGTCTGACACTTTTTTATGGGTGGGTTTTGTTAAAACAGCTGCTCTGCTTTTTGGTTTGTGTTTGTGGTACTCAGCTGAAGCGCAGGCTTCTTTGGCTTTCATTGTAGTTTTCCTCTCTCATGCCGGTGATTTCTATTTCCCTGAAGGCAGAGCATATGTCTAGTGTTGGAAATATTCCTGTAGCCTTAATCAAGAGTTATTAGGAGTCCTGTGGGACCACAGAAGATTAACTGAAATTCAGAAGGAAAGCTGGGTTCCAAAAGCTGTGTATTCTGTGAGTGTTGATTATATTGAATGTTTCCTGCTGCTTCAGCTACAAAGGATCTCGTGGGGCAATACTTTTATTACTTATCTCTAAATTTCAGTGGTGAGAACAATATGCCTTTACCCTTAGGCAAGAAAAACACAAGTGCACAAGTATAGAAGAGGTGATACATGGCTCAATAGCAGTAGCTGTGAGAGGGATTTATTTTTATTTATTTATTTGTTTGTTTGTCAAACATGTACAAGATAACAAGTATAAGCATGAACATAAACAAGAACAAAGGAAGTAAATACAGTTAAATAGGGACAGTAAGACAGGGACAGTAGGCACGCTGGTGCGCTTATACATGCCCCCTTTAAGGACCTCTTAAGAATGGGGTGAGGTCCACGGTAGACAGTTTGAGGTTAAAGCTGAGAGGGGTTGAGGCTGTAACAATGGAGTCTGGTAGGGCGTTCTAGGCGTTGACCACTGTGTTGCTGAAGTTGTATTTTCTGCAATTGAATTGGAGCAGTTTACCTTGAGTTTGTATTGGTTGTTTGCCCATGTATTATTGTGATTGAGGCTGAAAAAGTCATTCACAGGCAAGATGTTATAGCAGACAATTTTGTGAACTATGCTTAGATCAGACCACAGGCAGTGTAGTTATTAATTGTCCAGGCCCAAAATTTTGAGCCTGGAGGCGTAGGGAATTCTATTGTGAGGGGAGGAGTAGAGTACTTTTCTCAAGAAATACCTCTGAACCCACTCAATTGCGTTAATGTCTGAATGAATGAATGAATATAACTTTATTATGTTCTTAGACCAGCAATAGACATCACTATTTACAATATACATAAAAATACTGACACATTATAATACATTAATAGTGGATAAAACATCTGTTAAGAAAATACATGTTCTCAAACAGTTAGGGGCACTCCCTGGTTTATATGTGTTAAGTTTGCATGAAGAGTCAGACGCGAGGAGTTCCAGCAAAGAGTTTATTTAGTGACTACAGCTTGAATAGACCCATCCTGGCTTGGCTACGGCTGCCTCTTATAGCCTGCAGCCGTAGCTGCCAGCCAATAGGAGTGCAGGGTTTCTTCCCGCACTATTTAAACCAATACCATTCAACATTTTACAAGAACAGTTCAAATAAACCAATAACATTCAAACCTACATACATAACACCCCTCCCCACTAGGTTCAGTCCATACCAAACCCCAACCTATCTAATGTATTCCCTTAAATAGGTGGGGCTCTTACATATACGTTGAGACCTTCGTGGTTCAGAAATTTTAACGTTCTCACCCAGTGAGAGGGGAAATGTGTCTGCTGACATTTCCCTGTTGGGACTTCCTGTGAAAGGAGACCCTGTTAGACTGTTAGAATCTGGTCTCTCCTCCCAACCCATTTCCATTCCAATGTCAGCACCCAAGTCAGGTGGTGGTGTGCAATCTTCCACTTCTAAGGATGAATCTTGGCATTGTGACAGGGTTCGGGATGGTTCCTGTCGCAATGGCTCCACTTCTAAGGATGGATCTTGGCATTGTGACAGGGTTCGGGATGGTTCCTGTCGCAATGGCTCGTTACACGTGGGGTTGATTCCTGTTTGTTGATTTTCCTCCTGTTCCCCCTTCCCCTAGAAGTGACATCAGTGAGGGACCCAGAGAGAGACAGGGGCGATGTTCCTGAGGGAACCTGGATCTAAGTTGGTCAATGTGCCTGCTCCAGAGGAGGCCATCCTCTGTTTGTACCCTGTAAGAACGAGGCCAGTGATGTGAGTTATTTCAGCAGGAATCCACAAAGGTTCACCTATAAGGTTCCTAGCATAGACAGAATCTCCCACATTAAAAGAACGAACTTTGGAAGTGGAATCCAGTGGTGCGTTGGGTGCGTAAGTGGGATGAAGGCGGTCAAGGGAAGACCTAAGTTTCCTACCCATCAACAACTCTGCTGGGGACAAGTTATTTGATGGGCTAGGAGTGATGTGTTGAACATTAAGAAGTTTTTCAAGCTTCTCAGTGATATCCCCAGGAGCCAGCTGCTGAAGCTTCTCTTTGGTAAAGCGTACCATGCGTTCAGCCCGGCCATTGGCCGAAGGGTGCCCAGGGGTGGTGAGGGCATGTCTGATACCCTGTTGAGCTAGAAAGGATTCAAAAATGTTAGATGTGAATTGAGGGCCATTGTCAGAAACAAGGACATCTGGTAACCCATGGGTTACAAACAATTTTCTGAGCTGCTTGATGACAGCCTCAGTTGTAGTGGATGTCATGGAAATTACCTCTAGCCATTTGGAATATGCATCTACTATAACTAGAAAAGTGTGCCCTCTTGTAGGGCCTGCAAAATCAATGTGGATTCTAGACCATGGGCCCCTAGGACATTCCCATTCCTGTGTGGGGGCGTGAGGTGGAGCAGGCCTGACTACCTGGCAATTGGGACAAGATGCAACCCAGTTTTCAACCATTTTGTCAATACCTGGCCACCATACATAACTCCTGGCCAAACCTTTCATCCTTACAATCCCAGGATGACCCTCATGTAACATTTCCAAAACCTCCCTTTGCAGTTTTGCAGGAATAACCACCCTGTTACCCCACAAAATACATCCTCTTAATACAGATAATTCAGTTTGCCTGGACTTAAAAGGTTGGGCAAGGTGAGGTAGATCTTGAAGAGGCCAACCTTTCTTAATCCAGCCCATAACAGGTGCCAACACAGCATCTTTGGTAGTCTCTCTGGCAATCTCAGCAGCATGGACTGGAAGCTTAGCAACGGTCTCCAGGAAAAGGTGTGAGTTTCAAGTTCAAAGTCCTCCTTGTGGCAAGGTAGTGGGCAACGACTCAGTGCATCAGCATGTCCAATGTCCTTGCCAGGCCTGTGAATCAGTTTGTAGGAATAGGCTGCAAGAAATTCAGTCCATCTCAGCATTCTCGGTGACAGGATATTAGGTGTAGGTTTGTCTCCTGCCACAATGCCTAATAAAGGTTTGTGATCTGTAACAATGGTGAATGACCTGCCATACAGATATTCATGAAATTTCTTAACAGCTGCAACAACTGCTAATGCCTCCTTGTCCAATTGGCTATAATTCCTCTCTGCTTTGGACAAAGTGCAGAGTAAATGCAACTGGGGCTTCCCTTCCACTGGGAAGCCTGTGACTCAACCCCCCCGCACTCCAAAAGGGGATGCATCACAAGTCAGAACAACAGGCAAATTCTCAGAGAACTGTATCAACACAGCATCAGACGTGATTAGTCTCTTAATACTGTTAAATGCTGACTGTTCCTTCCTCCCCCAGATCCACACAGCTTTCTTATCAAGCAGGCGATGTAAAGGCTCAGCAATAGATGCTTTGTGAGGTAGAAACATGTGGTAAAGTTAATAAGTCCAAGGAAGGCTTGCAAATCTGTCTTGCATCTAGGTTTAGGGCTTCCTTGATTGCTTTAACCTTGGCATCAGTGGGATGGATGCCATGCTTGTCAATCATGTACCCCAGGAACTCAACTCTGTCTGTTCTGAGTGTACATTTGTCTTCCTTGACTTTTAAACCCGCTTTTCTGAATCTGGTAAGGACTTCTCTGAGTCTCTCTTGAAGCTGAGTGTCATCTTCAGCAGAGATTAACACATCATCAAAATAAGGCACTACCCCTGGCAGTCCTTGCAACATTCTTTCCATAAGGCTTTGAAAAATGCCAGGTGCCACGCTTACTCCAAATTGTAGTCTTTTACGTTTGAAGGCACCTCTATGAGTCACAATTGTTTGTCCCTCTGCAGTGGCATCATCAACTGTTAATTGTTGATATGCCTGAGCCAAGTCCAGTTTGGCAAATACTGTACCCCTGCCAAGGGAACGGAGTAGATGATGCACAACTGGTACTGGGTATGCACTCTGCTGCAGCGCATGGTTAAGTGTCCCCTTATAGTCACCACAGATTCTCACTGACCCATCAGCCTTGACTGGTGTGACTATGGGTGTTTCCCATCTGGAGTGGTCAGTAGGCTCTAAAACCCCTTGAGCAATGAGCTTATCTAATTGTGCATCAATTTTTTCCTTTAAAGCAAATGGAACCCTCCTGGGCTTTAAACGAATTGGGGGCACCTTGGGGTCTAGGCTGAAAGCAATAGGGGTCCCCATATACTTGCCCAGTCCTTCGCTGAAGACCTCTGGAAACTCAGACTTCAAGGACTCCTCCCATTCAGAGCTGCTCACGTGATTGATGCCAGTCACCTCGATGCCTAGTGGCTTGAACCACTCAAGTCCCAGCAAACTTGGGCGATCCTTGTCCACGATGGTCAGGGGCAAACGTTTGGTGTGGCCTTTAAACTGCACGTTGAAATCTCTTGCTCCAACTACTGGAATCTTATTCCCTTGGTAGTCTTTGAGAGTCAGTGCTTGCTTCTGGAAATGCTTCTTCTGAATTTTGGGAAAGAGTCTGTGGATAGTGTCTCATGACACCATAGATAAATAAGAGCCTGAGTCCACTTCCATTTGGCAAGGCCTTCCTTCAATAAACACCTTCACGTGTACTTTTCTGCTTTTTAAGGGTGAAGAATGGCCAATAGTGATTGTTTGGTGAGTTTCATTCTTGCCATTTGCTTCTAAATTTCGCCCCATCTTTTCAAGGAATTTGTTGGGCTTAGTCTTTATCAGGAAATTTTTTCCTACTAGGTGGAGTTCTAGATGATTTGCAGACTCTGGCTATGTGACCCCGTTTTCACAACGTAGGCAAATGGAGTCAAAGAACTTGCATTCAGTGCGGGGTGGCCCCCACAGCCTCTGCAATAGAATCCTTGCCTGTTTTTCCAGAGTCTTTTTTCTTCTTCTCCATTCTGAGTCTAAAAATCCCCTCCTCTGCCTCACTGCTATCTGAATCAGAGTCTATTTGTTCGCAATGGGCTGTTGTGGATTTTTCCCCATCAGAATGGCTTGAGGCCTGGCTTGAGGCCTTGTTAATCTTTTTCATGGCCGCTGCTGAGGACTTGGTGGCTTCCGCTGAAACAGCTTCTTCAATGGCCTCTTTAAATGTTATTTTAGGTTTCATTAATAGTTTGCTTTGTAAGACCTTATCTTTAAGGCCTAAAACAAACCGATCACGTATGGCCTCTTCTAAGTTGGTAAAGTCACAAGCACCCCCAATGTCCCTCAAACTTGCCACGAAGTCATTAACATTCTCGCTATCCCCTTGATCCCGACGGTAAAATTCGTGTCTCTTAATGAGGCACGATACTTGTGGGGCGTAATGGGCTCTTAAAAGTTTCTCTAAATCGGGCCATTCCATTACCTTCAGCTCTGCTGCTCCCGCCAACGCCTTCGCCATTTTGAAGACTGCCGGACCGCAGTGCGTGAGAAAGACCAGCCTCTTCCGTCTCTCGGGGATGGCGGCGAGATCGTTCCCTTCCAGATACATGTGGAAACGATCCGCATACGATTCCCAGTCTTCTGCCGCCGGATCGAACGGTGCTGGGGGGGGGTGTTCAGTGCAGCCATCTTGCTCAGTTGCTTGTTCGTCGCGTCGTCTTCTCTTCAGGGAAATCCCATCCTCGTCGCCAGTGTTAAGTTTGCATGAAGAGTCAGACGCGAGGAGTTCCAGCAAAGAGTTTATTTAGTGACTACAGCTCGAATAGACCCATCCTGGATTGGCTACGGCTGCCTCTTATAGCCTGCAGCTGTAGCTGCCAGCCAGTGGGAGTGCAGGGTTTCTTCCTGCACTATTTAAACCAATACCATTCAACATTTTACAAGAACAGTTCAAATAAACCAATAACATTCAAACCTACATACATAACAATATGAGTGGAGAGCCAATAAGTATGTGTGTAAATATCATTTTCCAAAGTTTGTTCTATCTCCAAAAATTGTCACAAATTGACAGCTATCATTCTGTAATCAATTTTTTTGCAGCAATACAGAATTTTGCCACTGCACGCGTAACAGCTGGATTTGAATTCTGGAGGAGAAAGTCTACATAAAAATTGTCTGCCCTCCCTGGCAATCTCTCTAGTAAGGGGAGAATATACAATGACCTATAAACTCTGTTTAGCTCACAGTACAATAAAACATGTGAGATATCTTCAACTTCTCCTTTACCGCATATACCTACCCGTTCTGCTATTGGTGTTTTCTTATACCTGCCCTGAAGAAGTGCTGATGGGAGAGTATTAAATCTGGCTCTGAAGAAAGCTATTCTTTGTTTTGGGAAGGTCAGATCATTCAGATATCTTGCCAATTCCCACACTCCCTGTTTAATTCTGTCCCTGCTATGGTGAGCCAACCTATTTATTTCTTCTTGGAACTCCATGTCCTTCATTCTATTGATTACTACTTGCTTTGCTTGGTCAAAGCCTAGGGACATTAAGAATACTAGTGAGAGTCCATAGGAGCCCAGGTTGTGGTCTATTGCCTGCTTCCAGGGGGAGGGGTAGTTATCAATCAGTACTAGAGGGGTCAGTCCCTCTGGGAAGAAATGCATTTTTAGCCAATGAATGATCATCATCTTCCAGGCTCTTACCTGAATTCTATTGTGAGTGGAGGAGTGGAGTACTTTGCTCGAGAAATACCACTGAACCAGCTCAATTGCGTTAATGTCTGATATACAGTGTGGGTTCCAGGAGGACAAGCTGTATTCAAGAATTGGTCTGGCAAAAGTTTTGTATGCCCTAGTTAATAATTCAATGTTGCCGGAGAAGAAGCTTTGCAAAATAAGGTTAACAACTCTTAAAGCCTTTTTGGCAATGCTGTTATTTACAGAGTGAGGGTCGTCTATGAGATAGTTTCCACCTAACTGTATTTGGTGGTCTGATTTTTTTTTTGCCAATGTGTAGGACAGAACATTTGTTAGTTGGTTTCAGATGCCTAGTGATCAGGCATTTACATGTGAGCCAGAAGTGTGGTGCAGGTACCAAAACAAACAAACAATCAAAAAAACAAGGCTTCATTAAGGGAGGGATTTTATCAATGTTACATGAAATATTAATTGTTTTATACTGCTTTTTTTAAGAAAAAGCTTGGAATACTGTATCCAGCTTTGGATATCATGATATAAACTTTAGGAGGGGTGCAATAAAGTGCAGTAAAAATGATTAGCGGGCTGAAGGCTAAAACATAGGACAAGTGATGGTGAACCTTTTCTGCACTGAGTGCCCAAACTGGAATGTGCGTGCATGTCCACGTGCCGGAGCACTGGAAACCTAAAGATCAGCTGGCCGCTATGCACATGCCTGTTTTTTGGCTGCTTTGGGCTATTTTTGATCCATTTTCAGGCCATTTTTGGCCCAAAAACCAGCCTGAAAATGCCCCCCAAATGGCCTGAAAATGTCCCATAAAACAGCCTGGAAAACAGCCTGAAAATGGCCCATAAAACAGCCTCTCCGGTGCTCCAGTGACCGCAAAGATGTGTGTGCCAGAAACCAGAAGAACAGCGGGCGACTGTACCCATGTCCACAGAGAGAGCTCTGCATGGCACCTCTGGCACGCATGCCATAGGTTCTCCATCATGGATGTAGAATGCATGATTGCAGAAACTTGGTGTGTCCAATATTTATTTTATTTTATTTTTATTTATTTTATTGGGCTTATATGCCGCCCCATCTCCGAATACTCGGGGCGGCTCACAGATTAAAACATATAAATACAATAAATAATTAAAAAGAAATTAAATCACTAAAGCCCAATAAAACCCAAATTAAAATTTAAAACTTCCCTTTATATAATAAAGGGAAGGACTAGGAGTGACATGCTAGTAGCCTTCCAATATTTGAAAGGCTGTCACATAGAAGGGGGGGGGGTCAGAGGTGGTATTCAGCAGGTTTTGACCAGTTCTGGAGAACCGATAGGGGAAATTTTGAGTAGTTCAGAGAACTGGCAAATACCATCTCTGACTGGCCCCGCCCCCATCTATTCTCTGCCTCCCGAGTCCCAGCTGATTGGCTGGGTCTTCTTTGGTTGCCCCGCACAGGAGTACGGAGCTGGAAATCAGTTTAGTGGGGTGGGGAGGGAATGGGGATTTTATACATCCTTTCCCTGCCATGCCCACCAAGCCATGCCTGGTAGTAAAATTTTTTGAATCCCACCGGTGGGGGTGGGGGTCAGCCTAATATCCAGAGAACTGAGAGAAGGATGGATGGAAACATATCAGAAAGGGATCCAACCTAGAATGAAAGAGAAATTTGCTGAGGGCGAGAACAATTAACTAGTGGAACAGCTTTTGGGTGCTCTATCAGTGGAGGTTTTTAAGAATAAGTTGGAAAGCCATTTGTCTGGAATGATATGGGGTCTCCTGCTTGAGCAGGGGATTGGACTAGAAGGTCCCTTTCAACTTGGTTTTTCTGCAAGTTCTGTTGTTTCTGAAGTGTCCCATCCAGTTGCCATGGATGCTGTAGAGATTTAGAGATGATTTCAAAGTGAAGCACAACCATTTTCCCTTACCCTGGGTGACATGGTAACTTAAAATCTGTTTTCACAAAACAAAATATTCAAACTTAGTTACATAGCTATCCAAACTAAATATGACTCTTCAACATTTGCCTAGGACACCTATAATTTGGGGCTTCCAGCGAAAGGAAGATTGCAGCAAGAAGAGCAGTAAACTTAATAAATAAGTTAAAATAAAAATAAAATATATTCATGTATTCTTCCCACTGACTCTTTGATTCAACTGCAAGAGAACTGCTATAGTAAAGGGAAAACATTTGAGGGTGTTTTAAACTAGTCCATCTTCTCTTCTCCCTATCCAGGGTACAATTGCTCTGAGAAAGAATCCTGATTGCTGTAGTGGAAAGGCATACTGGAAAGGGTCCTTCATGGAGTCAATTACTGAGCCTTGTTGGTGGTGGGCAATGGATAGGAAGTGGATTAAGGATACAACCCCAGCAATGACTGTAAAAGGTGGTTATTGGGCCACATCTCCTAAGCTTTGCCTTGAGGGTGGGAGTTTATTTCTGTGGACTATTTATGTATTTATGTATTTATGTATTTATTACTTGGACTTGTATGCTGCCCCATCTCCGAAGACTCGGGGCAGCTCACAACTAAAATCAAACAACAATAAATTAATTAAAAGAAAATTAAACGAACACAAGCCCAGTATAGCTAAAAATCCCAGTTAAGATTAAAACACTGAGAATTTAAAATTTAGAAAATCCCCTCCCCCCAGGAGATCAGCACAGCCTGGCCTGTTCGAATAATCAAGTTTTCAGATCATGATGGAAGGTGCGGAGGTCGGGGCCAGACGTAGTTGATTCCAACCAGCCACAGGGGCACCGCCAACCAGCATTGGCTCACCGACGGCACCCCGAGAAGCCCCTGCCTGTGTGCTTGTACAGGGTGGTTGGCACTCGATGTCGGCAGGAGACGCTCTCGTAAATATCCTGGACCCATGTCTTGTAGGACTTTGAATGTTAACACTAAAACCTTGAATCTCACCCAGAGGGCAACCGGCAGCCAATGCAGGTCGCGCAGGAGGAGTGTAACAATGGAGAATCGGGAAACCCCCATCACCACCCGCGCGGCCGCATTTTGCACTAGCTGCAATCTCCGGATGGTATGCAAGGGCAGTCCTAAATAGAGAGCATTGCAGTAGTCAACTCGGGAGGTAACAAGTGCATGAGTGATTGTACACAGGGCATCTCGGTCCAGGAATGGGCGTAGCTGGCGAACCAGCTGGACCTGAGCAAAGGCCCCACTGGCCACAGCCCCCACCTGCTCCTCCAACTGGAGCCGTGAATCCAGGAGGACCCCCAGGTTCTGTGCCCTGTCCACAGGGGGCAACACCTCTCCCCCTATGACCAACGATGGAATCTCCTGACTGGACTGAGATGTCGGTATGTACAGCCACTCAGTCTTGGCCGGATTGAGCCAAAGCATGTTTCTGTCCATCCAGATCCGTACCGCATCCAGACAACGGGACATCACGGAGAGGGCATCACTGACATGGTTTGGGGTGGAGATGTACAACTGGGTATCATCAGCATATTGATGATACCTCACCCCGAAACCACAGATGATCTCACCCAGCGGTTTCATATAGATGTTGAACAAGAGGGGCGAGAGGACTGACCCCTGGGGGACCCCACAAGTGAGAGCCCTCAGAGTCGACCTCTGCCCCCTCACCAACACCGATTGCGTGCACCCTGAGAGGTAGGAGGAGAACCACTGTAAGACAGTGCCCCCCACTCCCAACCCCTCGAGACGCCGCAACAGGATACCATGGTTGATGGTATCGAAAGCTGCTGAGAGGTATAATAGGACCAGGACAGAGGAAAAACCCCTGTCCCGAGCCCTCCAGAGGTCATCCATTAGTGCGACCAATATCATCTCCGTGCTGAACCCAGGTCGGAAGCCCGATTGGTATGGATCTGGACTACAGATAATCTCCTCCTCTTTGAATAGCCTTGCTACAGGACCTCATAAAAGATGAACATGAAAAATTAGCAATCAATTAACCACAGGTACACTAAATAGTAGCATACCAAGTAAGATTTAAAATGGCAGCTCTGGAAAGAAAGGAAATCAATTTTTAATAATGTGGGTTTCTGCTCAAGTACCACAGAAAGCAGTTAATGAGGACACTTTGGAAGTCAGTTGCATCTCTAAAAATGCCTTGAAACCTCAAAATAATGTTGAAGTCCTGCCATTACCCAAGAAACGGTGAATTACATTATGTAATGAGGCAGCAACAGTAATGAGGAAACCTCATATGCAAACTGACTTGGTATTTGGTAATCAAGTTAAATAAGGTAAAGAGTAATAAAATAAATGGGGACTATTACTTACATTTAAGCTTAGAAATCATAGAGCAATGTTTGATAAGAAGCTGCCTACATTTCTATGTGAAGAAGCTGATATTGTTCAGCTGCTGTTAGAAAGGCATTTGAATTGACCAGAGCTTTTACTTATTATTCATGTTTACGACTTTTTGTTGTTTGCGATTAATGGCTAGGCTTGAGAAAAGGAATGTTTTAGTTTCAGTTATCTCAGTTAACTTGCCCCATGGAAAGTGAAGCTATGATACAACATGCCCTAATATTTGTACAGTTTTCTTCTGTACTGAGCCACATTATTACATACATTTTTCTGCTGAGATATATTTTTTAGTATTGGCAATTGTTTCTTGGGAATCTGTCTTGGTAATTGCACTGATGTGTTATAGGCAACAGATGAAGGTAATTCAAGAAGTATTTTGCAATTTTACCATTTTTATTATCTTGAGTCTTTTATCATTCAAAAGATGGAGTGTATTGCAAAGTTTGCAAAGTGCAAAGTTTCATGAGGACACTTCCCATATCCTGCTTCCACCGAATAATCCCTCAAAGACATTTTTAAATCAACCAGGTTATCCTCCTCTGTGTTACTGGGAAATATTTGTGGTGCATCGCTCTCTGAGAAGATGGCAGTTTAATATATCTCATGCTTCCCCCTCCAAATCTCTCACAAAGCTGTTTGAATTTGATCCCTGATTATTTACACTGTAGTGCCGAGAATGTGAAGTGAACATCATAAAGTGTTTAAAACTACGAAGGGGAAACTGCATTTATTTAGTGGTTTCCCAAATGTGTTTCATGAAAAAGTTTGTGGCAGTAAGTTGACTACCCAAAATCTTTAAAAAAATGTCCTTAATTAGATTCCATCCATTGTTTCTTGCCTTGTGTTGTGGTGCTTTGGAAAATAAGTTGACGTCCTCCCTGTGGCAGCCCCTGAAATACTGGAATACTGCTATCATGTCACCCCTAGTCCTTCTTTTCTCTAGACTAGCCATACCTAATTCCTGTAACCATTCTTTGTATGTTTTTGTCTTTGGGTGTTTAATGATCTTAGTTGTTCTTCTTAGCATTTTTTCAAAGTCTCAACATCTTTTTTGCAATGTGGTGGTCAAAACTGGATGAGGTATTACAGTTGTGGTCTTACTAAGGATTTATAAAGCAGTACCAATACTTCATGTGATTTTCATTCTATTCCCCTGTTTATACAACCAAGATATTATTAGCCTTTTTGGTTGCTGCCACAGACTGCAGGCTCATGTTTATGTGATTGTTCATTAGGACTCCAAAGTGCCTCTCACTGTTACTGTTTTGGAACCAGGGTTCATCTTCGTACCTTTGGTTTTTCCCGCCCAAATGCAATGCCTAGCTTTTCTCCACGTTCCATTTCATTTTGTTGGATAGGGCCCATTGTTCAAATCTGTCAAGTCCTTTTTGGATCCTGAGCTTGTCTTCTGGAGTGTTGACTATTTCTGCCAGCTTAGTGTCACCTGCAAATTTGGGGAGTTCTCCTTCTATTCCCTAATTTAAGTCATTTATGAGGATACTGAAGAGTACTGGGTCTAAGACGGAACCTTGTAGTACTCCACTGCTTACTTCCTTCTATTAGCTGGGCGCGGAGTGAAGAGGTGGACATGTGAAGAACAGGTAATTTCTTTATTTGTGCTTAAAACACAAGCTGTGAACCTGCAGCTGGCGCCGGCTTATGTTTAAGCCACTGATGGGACTTTATTCTTCCCGACAGTGTCTGGGCCAATTGGGAGAACCTGACATCAGGCTCCCTTGGCTGGCCATATAAGGCAATACTCAAGAACCCTCCTAGTCATAATTCCACCAGTCCATGCTTGTGTGCCGCACATAGTCACGCAGGTAGGCGAGGTTTCGCGGGATGCAACTGAATCTGTGCACCTCATTCATTTGAGGGATGGTGGCCTGTTCAGATGGGTCTGCCATCACTCCGAGCCCCATTGGTGGAAACATCTCAAATTTGTCTTGGCGCATGGAGTCCGAGGGACTCCTTCAGTCACAGTAAAGTTCCCCCCGGGTTTGAGGCTAGGTGGCCACCTCTCCTTGAGTGGTCCTTGGGTCTGTTGTCAACTAGGGTCAGTTCTTGTGTTGCATGTTGGGTTTCTGACTGGTCATTTTGACTTACCACCCACCCTCCGAGTTGGTCTATGTGTTTTTCCCACAGCTTCCCCCCATCGATTTCCACTCAGTATGACCTGGGCCTAGTGATTCCTCTTACTTCTGCTGGGACCCATAATGGTCCCCTGGTGTAGTTTTGGGCATAGACCAGGTCCCCTATGGCAAAGTGCCTGCATTTCTCAGGGGAATCTGTGGAGGCTGCAGTGTGTGGCGGAATGGGGTGTGATGTGCTGTGTCAACAGCATTCTGTCTACGCTTTCCTGCCAGTCCCTGGGGCCCATCCTCTTTTGCATCTCTTTGGCTGATCTGACCATTCTCTGCCTGCCCATTGGTGGTGGGTGTGCTGGTGCTGATAGTGTGTGTAGGATTCCCAGGCCTGCCAGGAATCCCTCAAACGGCTGTGCAGTAAATTGCTGGCCGTTGTCAGACACCTGAATGTCTGGTAGTCCATGGGTCATGAACAGTCTCTTCAGGGCCTGGATAGTTACCTCATTTTCATGAGGATGACCTCCAGCTACTTGGAGTAGGCGTCCACCATGACCAGGAAAGTTTGCCCTTGGCAGGGTCTGGCAAAGTCAATGTGCACTTGGGCCCATGGGGCTGTTGGCATCTCCCATTTTGTGGGGGTTGTGGCGGGGGTGGTGGTGGTTGAGATTCCTGGCACAGGATGCAGATGACAACCCTGGCCTCGACCTCCTTGTTGATCCCCAGCCACCAGACGTAACTTGGGGTGAGCGCTTTCATCCGGATGATCCCAGGGTGACCCTTGTGCAGTAGTGTCAGAATTCTCTGCCGTGGTGGTGGAGGGATGATCACTCTCTCTCCCCACAGTAGAAATCCCTTGAGCACTGATAGTTCTGTTTGCCTGGTCTGATACAGTCTGACATCGTCCCTCTCTATGGTTCCTGGCCACCCTCTCCATACCCAGTTTAAAATCGGTGCCACTGTTTTTCTTTGGCGGTGAGTCTTGCGATCTCCATCAACGTCATTAGTCCGGGACGGAGGCTCTCTACCAGCAACATGGACATGGAAGGCACTGGGTCTTCCACAATGCCTAGAATAGGGCAGCGGTTTAGGGCATCAGCGTTGGTGATCTCTTTGCCAGGTCGATGGATTAGGCAGTAGTTGTACTCTGCCAGGAATACAGTTCATCGCAGCATGCGGGGCAAGAGAATGTTTGGTGTTGGCTTGTCTCCAGCAAGGATGCCCAGCAATGGCTTGTGGTCTGTGACCAAAGTGAAGTGCTGGCCATAGAGGTACTCGTGGAAGCATTTTACCCCTTCCATGGCCACGAGGATTTCCTTACCGATTTGTCTATAGTTCCGTTGTGGCTTTGAAAGATTTTTCAAGTAATAGGCAATGGGGATTCTCTGCCACTAGGAAGAGTGTGGCTGACGATGGTGCCAATTCCGTAGTGGGAGGCGTCGCATGTCAGAGTTAGTGGTAGTGTCTCATTATACTGGATGAGGACTCTGTTGGATGTCAGCAGGCTTTTGATTTTGTTAAATGCGGTGTCCTCATGAGGTCCCCAGGCCCAGTTGGTTGCCTTATCCAGCAGTCTATGGAGCGGCTATGCAGTAGTCGCTTTCTGGGGTAGGAAAATATGGTAGAACTTGAGCAACCCTAGAAAGGCTTGCAGTTCTGCTTTACTCTGGGGGGTAGGGCATCCCTAATGGCTTTCAGTTTTTTGGTTGTGGGACGTATGCCCAACTCATCAATGAGGAAGCTGAGGAATTCCACTTTGGCATTTATTCCTTTTTAATTTTAGTCCAGCTTCCTGGAATCTTCCCAGGACAGCTGGTAGCTTTTCCATTAATTGTTCTTGGCTGGTTGCTGATATTATGATGACAAAATATGGTATGATCCCCCAGGATGTTGTGTAGTAGCCTCTCCATTATACTTTGGAAGAGGCCAGGAGCGATGCTGACCCCGAATTGCAGCCAGTTGCACTTGAATGCACCCTGGTCGATCCACCCTGGTGGATCATTTGGGCCTCCGCAGTTGCCTTGTCAACGGGCAACTTCTGGTAGGAGCTTTGCTGCAGGGCATTATTCAGGGTCGTTTTATAGTCTACACAGATTCTTATGGACCCATCTTGTTTAATTGGGGTGACTATTGGGGTCTCCCACTTGGCATGGTCCACTGGTATTAGAACCCCCTGGATGATTAATTTGTCCAGTTGTTCTTTGACCTTGGGCTGGAGGTGAAGGGAACTCGCCATGGGTTCAGGCAGATCAGGGCTATGTTGGGGTCTAGGTTAAATAAAATTGAGGTCCCTGTGTACTTGCCCAGCTTGTCATCGAAGACATCCCGTTGTGCTCCAGGGCAGCGATTGCCCTCCAGGGATGGGGGGTGGCTGTGCTGGTGTGTAAGTTGGTGATCTGGATTTGTAGGAGCTTGAACCATTCACGTCCCAGCAGGCTGGATAGGTCCTGGTCCACAATGGTCAGTGGCAGGGTCCCTCTGAAACTGCCATAGTGTATTTGGACTACTTGCTGGCCCAGGATGGGTGTGCGGCGGCCTTAGTAATCTTTTAGGATTATCGGCTGTGGCTCCAGCTGGTCGCACCATGTCTGGGGCTGCAGCTTCCATAGGGTGTCCCACAAGACCATAGATATGTAGGACCCCAAGTCCACCTCCATTTGGCACAGCCTGCCTTCGATGCTTACGGTGGCCATGATTTTGTGGATCTTGTATGCATCTGTGCATTGCACTTGGGCTTGAGCGTAGCCCACAAAGGTAAAGTATTATTTATTTATTTATTTATTTATTTGACTTGTATGCTGCCCTACTCCCTAAGGACTCAGGGTGGCGAACATTAAAACAGAGCAAATTTACAGTAAAAACAATTAAATAAAACAAGCCGAATACATTAAAACATTAAGAAAATTAAAACCCTCACCCCCCCCCGGGTCATTCCAGGCCGGGCCTGTTGAAACAACCAGGTCTTCAGGTCTCGGCGGAAGGAGCGAAGGTTGGGGGCCAAATGGAGATCCACGGGGAGCTGATTCCAGAGGGCAGGCGCTCCCACGGAGAAATGCCCTAGCCCTGGGAACCGCCCGCCGAAAATGCCTGACTGACAGTATCCCAAGGAGGCCCCTTCTATGAGAGTGAACAGGGTGATCGGTAAGTGATGCTGGCAGGAGGTGTTCCCGCAGGTACCCTGGACCCAAGCCATTTAGGGCTTTATAAGTTGTTACTAGCACCTTGAAGGTGACCCGGCAGACAACCGACAACCAATGCAAGCTGTGCAGGAGGGGTGTAACATGGGAGTATCGGGATACTCCCATCACAGCCCATGCGGCCGCATTCTGCACCAGCTGTAACCTCCGGGTCATCCGCAAGGGCAGCCCCATGTAAAGAGCGTTGCAGTAGTTGATTCTGGAGGTGACGAGCACATGAGTAACCATTCGTAGGGCATCTCAGTCCAAATAAGGGCGGAGCTGGCGAACCAGCCGAACCTGGGCAAAAGCCCCCCTGGCCAATGTTCCCACATGCTCCTCCAAACTGAGCTGTGAATCCAGGAGGACGCCCAGATTCCTTGGCCTATCCACGTGGGGCAACACCTCTCCCCCCATGACCAAAGGTGGTACATCCAATAAAGACCGAGATGCCGGTAAGAACAGCCACTCAGTCTTGGTGGGGTTGAGCTGAAGCCTATTACTCCCCATCCAGACCCGTACCGCCTCCAGGCACCGGGACATCATGGAGAGAGCATCACTGATCTGGCCTGGGGTGGAGATATAAAGCTGGGTATCATCAGCATACTGATGATACCTCACCCCAAAACCTCGGATGATCTTGCAGTCTTGCAGTGATCACCCCAAAACCTCGGATGATCTTGCCCAGTGGTTTCATGTAGATATTAAGCAGGAGGGGTGAGAGAACGGACCCCTGAGGCACCCCACAAGTGAGGGGCCTTGGGGCCGACGTCCTCTGCTCCCCTGCCAACACTGACTGCGAACGGCCCGAGAGGAAGGAGAACCACCGCAGAACGGTGCCCCCCACCCCCAATCCTCTAAGCTGCTGCAGAAGGATACCATGGTTGATGGTATCGAAAGCCACTGAGAGTTCTAACAGGACTAGGACAGAGGAAAACCCCTGTCCCGAGCCTCAGAGATCATCCATCAGTGCGACCAATGCCGTCTCCGTGCTGTGTCCGGCCTCGAAGCCCGATTGATACGGGTCTAAATAATCAGCTTCCTCCAGGAACAAGGGAAGCTGCTGAACCACCACGCTCTCAACAACCTTGCTAAAAGTGAAGGTTGAGACGGACGATAGTTGTTCAAAGCGGCTGGGTCCAAGGCAGGCTTCTTGAGGAGGGGCCTCACCACCGCCTCTTTCAAGGTGGCAGGAAAGACTCCCTCACTCAAGGAGGCCTTGACAACTGCATGGAGCCAGCCGCGTGTAACCTCCCTGGAGGCATAAACCAACCAGGAGGGACACGGGTCCAATAAACACGTGGTGGAAGACAGCCTCCACATGATCCTGTCCACCTCATCAAGGGAGACCAGGTCAAACTCAACCCAGATGGAATCAACCAGACCTGTCACCACCCCATCATCAGACCCCTGCCAATCAGAGTCCAAGCCGGCAGGAATTGAGCGACCTCCCTCAATTGAAGAGGTGGCAGGTCACCCGGAACAGGGCATAGGGGTGGCCATTGGTGGATGAAATCCAGGTGAGTAAAATGCCTGCATGCATCCTAATGCAGCCCAAATAGAGTCCTAATATAGGCTGCATGGCTGGACACAGTCGGTGAGGGCGGCTAGTCCTCCACCTGCTCTCCAGGCGTCTTCTCCACCATTTCATCCCTGGAGCTCCTCAGAGAACCAGGGAGCCCACCGAGTCTGGAAGGGAAGAGGCCACAAGGGACAACCAGTTGAGTGCCTCCATGCCTGTTGCCAAGCGGCCATGTTCTCGGCTGGGCTGTGAGTAGAAGGCGGGCAAGAACCCCAGTGCTGTCTGAAACCTCTCAGGGTCCATCAGGCACCTGGGGCGGAACCATCGTATTGGCTCCTCATCCCAGCAGAGGGACAGCCAATTGAAAGACCAGCTGCAGGAGATAGTGATCCGTCCCGCGATAGGTAGGGTAGATGGATCCTGGGATCAGAGGCGGATCCTGGGATCGAGAGGTGGCATGGCGCAGCCAAGGGGTCAAATTTTAAATGGGAAAGGGGCGACTTTTAAAATTTTTAATTCATTTTTTAATGGGTTAGGGAATGGGTTAGGGAGGAGGTGGGGGCTCTGCCTTTTTCTCAGAGTCGGTTTGTCCAGGCTGGATGGTGGTCTCATGGCGGAGGGGCAGGGTGAGGGGCCCGGGGTCCGATAGGGCAGGGTGGGACTGATAATCCCTAGAGGCGATTGGTTATGGCAGGGTGGACGAGACAGAGGGTCATATCGCGTATTGGGGCAGCCCCGCTATTCTGGCGGTGGTGCGCTCCGACCCTCAGGTCTCTGCCCGCTCCCCTGGGTCTTTGGGGCGGTGTGGTCCCTGGGCTTAGGCTGGTGTATGTAAATGCCAGATCCGTAGCCAATAAGGCTCCCTCCTCCGTGAACTCATTGAGGAGGAGGCTGCGGATCTGGCGTGTATCACGGAGACCTGGTTGGGGCCTGAGGGTGGTGTCCCTCTATGTGATCTTTGTCCCCAGGTTTCTGGGTGTTGCACCGGCCACGTGCCCAGGGTAGGGGTGGAGGAGTAGCGATTGTTATTAGGGAGACTCTGTTTCCAAGGGAGGCCACTGTCCGCAATCCCTCCTTCTGAGGTTGGGCCGGGTGGTGGTTGGGCCTGTTGTTGATGTACCTGTCCCCAGCTGCATTGCAGCGGCCCTTCCCGAGCTGCTGGATGCCCTCTCGGGAGTGGTGGTGGAGTTCCCCAGACTTATTGTTCTGGGGGACTTCAGCACCCACCCTCCCTGGGGTGGCGTCTGGATTGGCTGGGAGTTCTTGGCATCCATGACAGCCATGGACCTGACCCAGGTGATTCAGGGGCCCACCCATGGGGGGCAGCTCGACCTGGTTTTATCTGGGGCAGTGGTGTAGTGATCTGGGGTTGGATCTCCGGTTATTCTACCCCTATCATGGACAGATCATTATCTCCTGAGGCTGGTCTTCCAATATGCTGCTCCTGCTGCTGGGATGAGGAGCCGACCGCGATGGTTCTGCCCCAGGCCCTAATGGACCGGAGAGGTTCCAGGCGGCCCTGGGGTTTTGCCCACCTCCCTTGTCCACAGCCCGGCCGAGACTTTGGTGGCCGCCTGGCAAGCGGCCTCGGCAGCGCTCGACCGGGTTGTCCCCTTGGCCTCTCCCTTGCGGAGACCTCGTTTAGCTCCTTGGTTTTCAGAGGAGCCGGGGGCGGCAGAGGAGGCGCCTAGAAGTAGGTGGAGGACTAGTGGCTCTGAGTCTGACCGTCTCCAGTTAAGAGCCTATATTAGGACTTACCTGGAAGCGATTAGAGCAGCGAGATGTACTTACTTCTCGCTCTGATCGCGTCTGCAGATGATGCCCTGCGGCCCTGTTTAGGGTCACTCGCTCCCTCTTGCAATTGAGGGGAGGGGACCCCCTCTTGAGCAGAGCAGAGGATTTTAGTTTACATCTGGCGGATAAGGTGGCTCAGATTCGGGCTGGCTTGGACTCTGACTGGCAGGATGTTGGCGATGGCGTGGCGGAGTCTTGTGGATCCTGTTTGGGTTGAGTTTGACTCTGTCTCCCTGGATGAAGTGGACAGGATCATGCGGAGGCTGTCCTCCACCGCGTGTTTATTGGACCCATGTCCTTCCTGGTTGGTTTATGCCTCCAGGGAGGTTACCTTGATTGGCTCCAGGCAGTTATCAACGCTTCTTTGAGTGAAGGGGTTTTTCCTGCCGCCCTTAAAAGGCGGTGGTGAGACCCCTCCTTAAGAAGCCTGCTCTGGACCCAACCATTTTGAATAACTATCGTCCAGTCTCCAACCTTCGCTTTTTAGCGAAGGTTGTTGAGCGTGGTGGTTCAGCAGCTTCCGCTGTTCCTGGAGGAAACTGATTACCTTGACCTGTACCAATCGGGTTTCAGGCCGGGCACAGCACCGAGACAGCATTGGTGCATTGGTGGATGATCTCTGGAGGGCTCGGGACAGGGGTTTTCCTCTGTTCTGGTCCTTTTAGATCTCTCAGCGGCTTTCGATACCATCGACCATGGTATCCTTCTCGCGGCTCGGGGGTTGGGAGTGGGGGGCACCGTGTTACGGTGGTTCTCCTCTTACCTTCGGACCGTTCGCAGTGGTGTGTGTGGAGAGCAGAGGTCCTCCCGAGGCCTCTTAGTTGTGGGGTGCCTCAGGGGTCGGTTCTCTCACCTCTCCTGTTTAATATCTACATGAAACGCTGGTGAGATCATCCGTGGTTTTGGGGTGAGGTATCATCAATATGCAGATGATACCCAGCTGTATATCTCCACCCCAGACCAGATCAGTGATGCTCTCTCGGTGATGTCCCGGTGCCTGGAGGCGGTGCAGGCCTGGATGGGGAGTAACAGGCTCAGACTCAACCCGGCGAAGACTGAGTGGCTGTTCTTACGGCATCTCGGGTTTCAGTTGATGTGCCATCTTTGGTCATGGGGGAGGTGTTACCCCGTGGATAGGGCGAGAATCTGGGGTCCTCCTGGATGCACAGCTCAGTTTGGAGGAGCAGGTGGGAGCTGTGGCCAGGGGCTTTGCCCAGGTTCGGCTGGTTAGCCAGCTTCGCCCTTACCTGGACCGAGATGCTCTTGAACGGTCACTCATGCGCTCGTCACGTCCTAGGATCGACTACTGCAATGCTCTCTACATGGGGCTTCCTTGCGGATTACCTGGAGGTTGCAGCTGGTCAGAATCGCGGCGGAGGCTGTGATGGGGGTATCCCGATACTCCCATGTTACACCCCTCCTCGCGACCTGCATTGGTTGCCGTTGCCTTCGGGTTTCCTTCAAGGTGTTAGTAACAACATAAAGCCCTTAATGGCTTGGGTGCAGGGTGCGGGATCGCCTCCTGCCTGCATCGCAGTCCAATCACCCGTCGCTCCCATAGGAGGGGCCTTCTGGGAATACCGTCGGTCAGGCATTGTCGGCTGGCAGCTCCCAGAGCTAGGGCCTTTTCTGTGGGAGCGCGCCTGTGGAACCAGCTTCCTGCGGATCTGCGTTTGGCCCCTGATCTCCGCTCCTTTCGTCGAGACTTGAAGACCTGGCTGTTTCAGCAGGCCGGCCTGGATTTATTTATTTATTTATTTATATTTGAACTTGTATGCATATCTCAAGACTCGGGCTCACAGCTAAAAACATAGAACAATAAATATTTAAAAAAACATTAAACCAACAAGCCCAAATATGAAACACTACAATAAAATAGATTAAAAGACATCCCTCCCCCCAAGGAAGGGTCACAGCCGGGTTAATTCGAACAACCAAGTTTTTAATTCAAGGTCGGAGATCAGGGCCAGACGGAGCTCCAGAGGCAGTTGATTCCAGAGGTCGGGGGCACAACAGAGAAGGCTCGTCGTCGGGAAGTACCAACTGGCATTGGTCGCCGATGGGACCCGAGTCCTTGCCTATGAGCCCGCACAGGGCGGCCGGCACTAGATATTGGAAGAAGACGCTCCCTCAGATATTGGATTGACCCTGGGGTGGGTGGTTTTAATTTGTTTGTTTGTTTGTGATTTTATTGTTTTAACTTTTGGTAATTTGGACTTGTTTTTAGCTGTTTTATTGTATATCCTTTTGTATGTTCACTGCCCTGAGTCCTTTGGGAGTAGGGCGGCATACAAGTCTAAATAAATAATAATAATAAATAATAATAATAATAGATGGAGAACCCTCCCCCAGATCACTACACCCCTGACCCGAGACAAAAACAAGGTCGAGCGTGTTCCCCCCCTTGTGAGTGTGCCCATGAATCACCTGGGTCAGATTCATGGCTGCCATGGATGCCATGAACTCCTGAGCCAAACCCGACGCCCCCCGAGATGGCAAGTTAAAGTCCCCCAGAACTATAAGCCTGGGAAACTCCACCGCCACCTCCAAGAGGATGTCAAGAAGCTCAGGCAGGGCTGCCGCCACACAGCTGGGGGACAGGTACATTAGCAGCAAACCCAACCGACCTCCAGGGCCCAGTCTCACGAGGAGGGCCTCACACCGCCATCTGGGTCAGTGACCTCCCTTGGAAACAGGGTCTCTCTAACAATTATGGCTACCCCTCCGCCCCTTCCCTGGACCAGTACAGCACACAGAAGCCTGGAGGGCATAAATCACACAGAGGGACACCCCCCTCCGGGCCCAACCAGGTTTCCGTAATGCATGCCAGGTCCGCAGCCTCCTCCTCCATGAGCTCACGGAGGAGGGATGACTTATTGGCTATGGACTTGGTGTTCACATACACCAGCCTGAGCCCAGAGACCATGTCTCCCAAGACCCCAGGGGAGCGGGAAGCGACCTGGGGGTCAGAGCGCCACCGCCAGAAACACCGGGCCGCTCCCATAACATAATTTGGCCCCCAGTCCCATCCCCCCTGCCATAACTGATCACCCTGGAGATGGTCAACCCTGCCCTCTCCCCGCCAGACCCCGAGGCCCCCCCACACAATCCCTCCATACCAAGACCAGTAGCCGGCCTGGAAGGACAGTATTGACCCGCAATTTGATCACCCACTCCCTTCCCTAACCCATTAAAACAACGAATTAAAAAATTTAAAAGCTTCCCCTTCATGCCGGATTTAAAATTTGGCCCCTTGGTTGTGCCATGCCACCTCTCAGGATCAAGATCTGGAGGGCCAGTAACTCCGGCGATGAGTAGGCTAACATAAGATATCCCATTTCAGGGGGATAGCCAGGCGACCGCCGAACAGCTGACGAGTCACCGTCACAGCCGCCGAACCTCCGCCACCATAGACGCCGCAGCCAATGCCGCCAATGCCACCAGGCCACCGGACAGCTGACGAACAGCTGACGAGCCGCTCCTTCGGGTAGCCGGCTACCTCCATCGCCGCCGCCCCGACGCCGCAGAGGCCGAGAGAGCGAAGCTCTCAAAACACCATGCCACCAGCCAAATTCAGCTGTAAGTGGCACAGACAGCCCCCCTAGGCCCTCCAGGGAAACCCTGGGAAGCTTGCAGCATAGGGGGAAGCCCCTACTCCCCGAAAACCCCGACAACCCCCAATCCCCTGAAAGGAGCCTACTCAAAACACGCCCGCCATCTTGGGCATGCGCAGACCACAGTGGGCATCTTCTTCTCTGGTGTCATCTCTCCATTTGAATTTCCCGCTGAAACTCTTCCAGCTTCCCCCTTGGTGACTGTATTGTCTGGTGGGGGAGGATGCTTTCCAGCCTTGTCTATTGACCAGCTGGCTGGCTCTGCAGGCTTCCGCGATGTGACCCTTGCGATCGCACTGCCTGGAGATGGTGTCTTTAAAGTGGCATATTGATCGGGGGTGATTCCCCCCACAGCCCCCACGTGGTCTGGCCCCTTGCTTCCCTGCGGGCTTACTTGATTTGACTTGGTGGTTGTCATCCTCATCACTGGTTCCCAAGCTGGATGCGTCATGGGCTGTGCGGCGGTCATCCTGGGTGGTGTGCACCTTCTCGACTCCCTTGATTCGTGCTGAAGAGCTGTCCAAGGATTCTACGGTGCGGGTCTCGACTGCCTCCTTAAACGATACATCTTCCCTGGCCAGCAGGCATTTCTGGAGGTGCAGGTCCCTCATTCCAAGGACTAGCCAGTCCTGGTTCATGTCCTCGGCATCAGGGAACTTGAAGTTCTTTGACAACTTCCGCAGTGCAGCCACGAATGCGTTTATAGTCTCTCCTTCTCTCTGGCTCCGTGTATAAAACTTGTGTCAGTTTGCCAGGTAGGTCGGGGTCAGATTGAAATGTTCCTTCAGTGCCCACTGGAGCTCATCCTAGGATACATTTTCGATATTGTTGGCTACAAGGGCTTCCACCAGCTCGTAGAGCTCTTAATCACAGTACGTTGGGAACAAGGCTCGCTTCTTTGCATTGGGGGCTGCCTGAAGCCCCTTCACTTCCAATTGTATTTGGCATCAGCCCATGTAGGAAGACCATTTCTCCCTCGCCAGATTGTAGGGAATGGACATTGGTCGGTGTGCCATGTTGCTCTGCTGGGTTGCGATCGATGCGGTGGTCGATAAAATGGTGGCCGATGCCCATGTGTGTCCTTGATCTCTTCTTCTAGGATCCCACCATCATCACCAGAATTAGATGGGTGCGGAGTGAAGAGGCGGACACGCGAAGAACAGGTAACTTCTTTATTTGCGCTTAAAACACAAGTCGCGACCCCACGACTGGTGCCAGTTTATGTAGCCAGCGCTGTCCAATGTTTCAGCCACTGACGGGACTTTATTCTTCCTGCCAGTGTCTCGGCCAATTGGGGCAGCCTCAGCTGGCCATATAAGGCAACACTCAACATCCTCCATGTAGATTTAGTACTATTAAGGTACTAAGTATGATTTGTTAGCCAGTTACAAATCCATCTGGTGGTGATGCTGTCTGTCTCAAATTTTTCTAGCTTAAGTATGCTTTGGTCTAGTTTGTCAAATGCCGTACTGAAGTCTAAGTATAGTATAACCACAGCATTTCACTGGTCTACTAATTTAATCACTTCGTCAAAGAATGAAATAAGATTGGTTTGGCATGATCTATTTTTAACAAATAATGATGGCTTCTAGTTATAACTTTATTTGTTTCTAGATGTTCACAGACCTATTTTTTATTATCTTTTCCAGTATCTTCCCAAGTATTGGTGTTAAGCTGATTGGTCTATAGTTTTCTGGGTCTGTTCCTCCTCCCCCATTTTTTGAAGATGGGAATCATATCAGTTCCTTTCCAGTCCTCCAATAGCTCCCTTGTGCTCCAGGATTTTTAAAAATATGATACAATGGTTCTGAAATTACATCTGCCAGCTCCTTCAGAACTCGGGGATGTAATCTGTCAGGTCCCAGTGATTTGTATTCATCAATTTCAGACAGATATTCTCTTACCATATTCACAATTATTTTAATTTATATTTCTAGTCTGTCTTTTACAGTTATATTTTTGGTAGATTGGGCATATTTTTATCGCGTGAAGACAGATGCAAAGAATGAGTTAAGCACTTCTGCTTTCTCTCTACTCCCTGATATTTCCTTAGCACCTTCTCTCTTACATGGACCTACTGTTTCCGTGTCTTTTTTCTTGTTATTTATATGTTGAAAGAAGCTTTTAAAATTATTTTTGACTTTTGTTGTAATTCTTTGTTCATTCTAAGTCTTCGCTTTTCTGACTTTATCTTTGCAGATTCGTGATATCTGCTGATATTCTGCCTTAGTTATGTGTCACTATTTCCATTTTTTGTAGTTATCCTTTTTGTTTTTCAGTTTATCAGAAATGGTATTCCTTTTTTTTAATAAAAAGTTTTTTATTTTTATATTTCAAGAACATCTCTTTTGGTGAACAGCGTGGTTCCAGGTTTTTACATTTCCATACAAATATGATCTTAGTTACATATTGATCTTTCACATTCAGTTTCATATCATATCATTACATTACATAATTTCTATAAATTTCCTCAAATATTCTTATATTCTTCAAACTTCTTGTATATATTTTCTATTCATATCTTAACTTATTTCATTTTCTTTTAATATTATCATAGCTTCTTGATAAAATGTTTAAAATTCTTATTTGTTCTTTATTCATTATCCTTTTATCTGTCACATTTGCAATTTCATCTCATTCTCTTATTTCATTATTCAAAACATTCCATCCTAATTCTAATACATATAAAAAGAAAAACTCCCCCTTTAATTACTAATTTGAGTGTACCACCTTTGTCTTATACATCATTCAATTAGCTCCCCTTTAATTCATAATCATGATTTATCATAATATGATCACTTTTTAGTTATCCCTTTGTAAGTTAGTAACGATAATCTGGTAATTACTACATAACACATATACAGTTAAGCCAGATTCCACATAGTATTCCCCCCCTTAATTACTTTCTATTACATTTATTATCGCAAATACATTAATCTATTCTATTAATCATAAAAAACTGATGTTAAACTTTTTATAACAATCCTCATAGTTCATTCATGTTTGTGTGTGTGTGTCTTTGTGTGTGTGTGTGTGTAAAAGGCAGTACTGATCACTTACCATAACAACACAAGAACAGGCACTAAGCACCAGATCCATAGAAGTAGGGATTTACCACACTAGATAGAACCCAAGGCAAGGGTGGGATTCTACCAGTTCAGACCAGTTCAGGTGAACCAGTAGTTCTGGTGAGCATTTGGCCCCACCCCCTGTTCTTTATTTCATTGTTTTAGAGCACAGCTGATTTGCGTGTCAGAGCAGTTTGCTGTGACTCAGTTGTTTTCTTCATAGGGGCTGCTGTAGAAGGCAAATATTAGAGCTTTTTTAAACACGAAGTACGCACCCACCGAATCGGTTGTTACACTGGTTGAATCACACCACAACCCAAGGGAGAGATCAGTGTCTCTCAGCTGAAAGATGCATGCACTTTAACTCCCAGAATTCCCCAGCCAGCCATCAAGGAGTTTCCACAGAAGATTGCGGAGAATAATAGAACTAAGAATCTGTGGGAGATCCGGATCCAGAAGGACAGGCAGGCATTAGATAATCAACCTGTCACTCTAGTACTAGACAAATTAATAGACAAAGACCAGAAGACCTCAGAAGGCCAGGCAAGGTGGCGAGGCAAGGTGCCCTTTGATGTGAGTCATGTTGAATTGGCCACACCCACCCAGTCACATAACCACCCAGCCATGTCCACCCATCTGGTCATTAGGTCAGAGAACTGGTTGTTAAATTATTTGAATCTCACCACTGCTTACAGAGGATTCTTTGCCTTGAGGGTGCAGTCCATTTCTGTGGACTGCCAACATTGACACAGGCCATCATGAAAGTTGAACATGTAAAAATAAAAGTGAATTAACAACACCCACAATGAATATCATTAAAAATGGCAAAAATGACAGCTCTGAAAAGAAAGTCAGTGTTACTTTAGTGTAATAGTTCTTCGCTCAAAAATCACAGGAAATAGGTAGCGGCCAACTGTATTTCTAAATAGCTTCTGCGCATGTCCGTAACAATGGCCGCTCGGCGTTAAGAGTCCTTGGGGAAAGTGGTTCTTTTGCTGTCCGTGAGGGGCGAGGAGCTGACCAACCCCCCCTGACCCCCTCAGCTTTGATGTCGGAGGGCCTGGAGCACTGGCTAGTGTCATCAGAGCCAGGCTGGTCGGTCGGTTGTGAGGTTTCCCCCGCGGATTCGGCTGGCTGGCTGTTTTTCAGGCTTCCGGGCCTCGGAGTTGAGCGGAGTCGGGTGTGTTGGCAATGAGAAGAGAGCCGGGAGAGATGATGATGCAGCTCTCGGTCCGGCGCCCGCTTCCAGCTGCGACCTCATCTGTGGCGGGGGTCCGTGAGAGCGACGGTGGCAGCGGCGACGGCAGAGACCGACGAAATGGTCACGATGTTGGGGGTGCAGCCAGATGCTGGAAGGTGCGGGCAGCAGCGGCATGGATGGGGGTGGCAGATCGGCGGGTGGCCTCGCTGGGCCTGGAGAGTGGGATTGAGTTGCCCCGCGGCTGCCGGCGGTCCTGGCCTTCGGTCACCAGCTTTGCCACCCCGGTTGAGATCGGCCCCTCCAGGAACTGGTTTATGAAGATATACCCGCACTGGAACTGGCCTGGTGGCTTCGCTCACCCTCCCCCCCATCACTTCTCATCTTGCATTGTTTTTTACGGCTTTTGTCACTCTAGCCGGGTCAGACATTAAGAACTGTTTTTCTCCACGCTCCTCTTTGCCCGGTGGATACTGGCTGAGGGGTTTTGGGTGGGCCCCACCAGTCGGCTGCTGTGAGAGAGCAGCCTGGTGGGGGCACCCTTCCCCTCTTCATCTAGCCTGGTCTTCCATCTCTGTCTTAATTGGCTTACCTGGGATCCCCGTGGTGAGAGCATGGGGGTCTGGTCGGGGGCGGGACCTGGTCATCGGTCCACAGGACTTCTGTGAGAGGGCAGTCCTGATGTTTGCCCCTGGACCCTCCGGCTGCCATTTCTCTGGACATCACTGGGCTTTTATAATTCCAACATTTGGATAGCTGTTCTATCATCTGACCACCCCCCTCTATGTTATATCTTTATGCTACATCTCCATGAGATCCGGACTTATTCTTCCGTGGACTTGCAGGCCTGGAGGGAGTCCCCTCTCTCTTGGGTCTGGCCCGCTGGACTTTCGACGGCCCACCTCAAGGACAGGTTATGGAACCCGGAGAGGTGGCATGGCGCGGGGGTGGGGTGGGGTCCTGGGAGGGGTAGTAAAAGGGTTCCCGGGGCTTCTTTGATTATGTTTTTAGATCATTTTTTAAGAGGGCTAGGGAGGGGGGTGGGTTGTGAAGACGGGACTCAGTGCAGCCCAGTGCAGGACTGTGATGGGGTGTGTGGGGGGGGGGGGGCCCAGAGGCGACAATCTCCAGGGTGGTTGGGCTTGGCAGGGGACGACGAGGCATGGGGCCACATCATGTTAGGGGAGCACGCCCCTGGTGCCTTCATACGGTGACATGCTCCAACCCCATTGCCTCCTCCCAACTTCCTGGGGGCCCAGGATCTAGGACCCCTGGGCTCCGACTGTTGTATTTTAATGCCAGGTCCGTGGCTAATAAGGCAACCCTCCTCCGTGAGGTAATTGAGGAGGCCGCAGACCTGGCTTGCATCACCGAGACCTGGGTGGAGTCGGGTGGGCTTGTTGCTTATATACCTTTCCCCCAGCTATGTAGCATCTGCCCTGCCTGGGCTTCTCGATGCCGTCTCGGGGGTGGCGTTCCCTGAGCTTATTGTTCTGGGTGACTTCAACTTGCCTTCCCTTGGGGTGTCGTCGGGTCTGGCCCAGGAATTCATGGCCTCCATGGTGGCCATGGGCCTGACTCAGGTGATTGATGGCCCGACTCATGAGGGGAGCAACATGCTCGACCTGGTTTTCATCTCAGAGCAGTGGCGGAATGGTCTGGGGGATGGCGATTTTTCTGTCCATCCCGTTCCATGGTCAGACCATTATCTCCTATGGCTGGCTTTCCGCCAAGCTACCCCACACCGCTGGGATGAGGGGCCACTTAGATGGTTCCGCCCCAGACGCCTGATGGACCCAGAAAGGTTCCAGGTGGAACTGGGGTTTTTCCCTGCATCCTTGGCCCACAGCTCTGCCGAGGCCCTGACGGCAGCCTGGCAACAGGCGGTGGCGGGGGCCCTTGACAGAGTTGTCCCCATGCATCCCCTTACCAGGCGCAGATCCCGGATGGCTCCCTGGTATACAGGGGAGCTCCGGGAGATGAAGCGTCAGAGAAGGGCTTTAGAGAGCAGATGGAGGTCGACCCGCTCTGGTTCCGACCGAGCCCAGCTAAGAGCCCATATTAGGACTTACCTGGTAGCTGTGAGAGCGGCGAGGAGGGCTTACTTCTCCGCCCTCATAGCATCCGCAGGTAACCGCCCAGCTGCCCTGTTTGGGGTCACCCACTCCCTTTTGCATCCAGGGGCTGTGATGGATCCCTTGCAGGGCAGAGCTGAGGAATTTGGATTATACTTGCAGGATAAGATCGCTCGAATCCGGGAAGGGCTGGACTCTAATGTGCAGGGGCCTGACCCTGGAGGTGCAGATGGTCTGGCCAATGTAATCTGGACTGAGTTCGATCCTGTTTCTGAGGATGAAGTGGACAGGATCATGTGACGGCTGAGTTCCACCACATGTTTGTTGGACCCGTGCCCTTCCTGGTTGGTCTACACCTCCAGGGAGGTCATGAGCGGCTGGTTCCAGGCAGTGGTCAATGCTTCATTAAGGGAGGGCACCTTCCCTACCGCCCTTAAAGAGGCGGTGGTGCGGCCCCTCCTGAAGAAGCCTGCCCTGGACCCAGCCGAATTGAATAACTTTCGTCCAGTCTCCAACCTTTGCTTTTTAGCGAAGGTTGTTGAGAGTGTGGTGGCTCAGCAGTTTCCACTTTTCCTGGAGGAAGCAGACTACCTAGATCCATACCAATCGGGCTTCCGGCCCAGGTATAGCACGGAGATGGCATTGGTCGCACTGATGGATGATCTCCTGAGGGCTCAGGACAGGGGTTTTTCCTCTGTCCTGGTCCTGTTAGATCTCTCAGCGGCTTTTGATACCATCGACCATGGTATCCTGTTGTGGCATCTTGTGGGGTTGGGAGTGGGAGGCACTGTATTGCAGTGGTTCTCCTCCTTCCTCTCGGGATGCTCACAATCGGTGTTGGCAGGGGGGCAGAGGTCGGCGCCAAGGGCTCTCACTTGTGGGGTCCCTCAGGGGTCAGTTCTCTCACCCCTCCTGTTCAATATCTATATGAAGCCGCTGGGCGAGATCATCTGTGGCTTTGGGGTGAAGTATCATCAGTATGCTGATGATATGCAGTTGTACATCTCCACCCCAGGCCACATCAGTGATGCCCTCTCTGTGATGTCCCATTGTCTGGATGCGGTATGGATCTGGATGGACAGGAACATGCTTCGGCTCAATCCGGCCAAGTCAGAGTGGCTGTGCATACTGACATTTCGGTCCAGTCAGGAGATTCCACCTTTGGTCATGGGGGGAGAGGTGTTGCCCCCATGGACAGGGCACGAACTTGGGTGTCCTCCTGGATTCACGGCTCAGGATGGAGGAGCAGGTAGGGGCCGGCCAGGGGGCATTTGCCCAGGTTCGGCTGGTTCACCAGCTGTGCCCTTATCTGGACCGAGATGCCCTGCGCACTGTCACTCGAGCACTTGTTACCTCCCGGCTCTACTACTGCAATGCTCTCTATTTAGGACTGCCCTTGCATACCATCCGGAGGCTTCAACTGGTGCAGAATGTGGCTGCGTGGGTTGCGATGGGAGCGTCCCATTACTCCCACGTTACACCCCTCCTGCTTGAGCTGCATTGGCTACCGGTTGCCCTCCGGATGAGATTCAAGGTTTTAGTATTAACATTCAAAGTCCTACGACATGGGTCCGGTTATTTGAGGGAGTGTCTACTGCCGACATCGAATACCAACCGCCCTGTACGAACGCACAGGCAGGGACTTCTCAGGGTGCCGTCTGTGACTCAGTGTCAGCTGGTGGCATCTCGAGGAAGGGCCTACTCTGTAGCGGCTCCCACTCTCTGGAACCAACTGCCTCTGGGGCTCCGCCTGGCCCCTGATCTCCGCACCTTCCATCGCGACCTAAAACTTGGCTGTTTGAACAGGCTGGGCTGTGCTGACTCCTTGAGGGAAGGGTTTTATATGTATCATGGGATTTTTAGTTTAATTCGGCTTGCTGTAATTTAATTCTATTTTAGTTAATTTATTGTATCGTTTTTATCTGTGAGCCGTCCCGAGTCCTTCTGGAGAGGGGGCGGCATACAAGTCGAATAAATAAATAAATAAATAAATAAATAAATAAATAAATAAATAAATAAATGTGCCTTGAAGTCTAAAAATAATTTTGAGCTCCTGGTATTACCCCAGAAATGATCTTGTGTAATGAATGTGCATAGAAAGAGAAATGAGGATATCTCAGGGACAAAATGACATGTTGTTTAGAATAAAGTGAAAAAAGAATAAAATATATTTATTTATTTGATTTATTTGATTGGACTTGTATGCTGCCCCCTCTCCAAAAGGACTTGGGGCGGCTCACAACTAAAACAAACAGCCAGGTTTTCAAATCGTGATGGAAGGTGCGGAGGTCGGGGGCCAGACGGAGCTCCAGGGGCAGCTGGTTCCACAAGGCGGGAACTGCCACAGAGTAGGCCCTTTCCTGGGGCACCACCAGCCGGCACTGGCTTGCAGACGGTATCCCGAGTAGTCCCTGCCTGTGTGCTTGCACAAGGCGGTTGGTATTCGATGCCAGCAGGAGATGTTCCCATAAATATCCTGGACCCATGCCTTGCAGGAGTTTGAATGTTAACACCAACACCATATATTATGACCATATTATGATGCAATTATGCAGTTCACCTAATCCTTTTTTTTTTTATTCTGGGTGCTTTTTGCCATGTGATTTCAATCAATAGTCAGATGATCCCAGATGATCCCACCACTGGCTGGCCCTCCCCTCCCACTCAGTCCTTGCCTGCCCTTACAAGAGAAGAGTGACAGCAGTGGATGGAGACTCGCTCCATATTCCAGAGCGGGAGTGAAACATCCTCTCCTTGCCTCTTCCTCCGGTCCTTGTTGGTGCTATGCGCACCTCGCACTAAGTTTAAGTGTGCTGTGTGAGGCACTGCAAGAGCAGCAAGCAGCTATGTAGGTGGTGAGAGGCATATGGGGAGATGCACAACTTTCTCTCTGCTCCGAGAAACCAGCTTGGCTGGCTGCAGCTGATGCCACTGCTCTCACCACCTCCGTGGCTGCTCGCTGCTCTTGCAGCACCTCGTGCAGCACACTTAAACTTAGTGCTCCTCCCAATGGGGGAGACTTCATCCCCTCCTCCTCCTGGAGCCCATTATGACACAGAACATTGGCTGAAGCCATGTCTCAGGGCAGAAAGTCTCTCTCCCAGTGGCTGAGGTGCACACAGCACCAACAAAGGCTGGAGAAAGAGGAAAGTAGAGGGGTGCTTCGCTCCCACTCTGGAATATAGAGCGAGTCTCCATCCACCTCCGTTGACCTTTTCTTCTCAGGGCAGGCAAGGAGTGAATGGGAGGGGAGGATGAGGGGTGGGGCCAGCGAGTGGTGGGATCATCTGACAGGGAGCCGCAGGAAAGGACCCAAAGAGCCGCATGCAGCTCTAGAGCCGCACATTGCTGACCCCCGGTGTATGCTGATATTGAGTCATCAGATGAACTCATTCTTATTCTTTTTTTAAATATATGTTTTATTTGTAGTTTTCTTTTAACAGCCATACATATTTTGTGGAGAGTGTATTGACTGGGTCAATATATTTTTTACACAATGCTGTAATAATACAATTAGATACACATAATCCTAATCTTCCAATTTCTAACATTAATGTGCACATTATAATTATAATAGATTCTTTTATAATGCACTGTATATAATACTATTTTCCCAATTTGTACTCATCTCTCTCCCCCCAATTTTTGGGGTTCTCCTACATTTACATTTTAAACAATATCATTCTCTCTTTATGGTTCTTTGTCACTTTCTTCATAGATAGATTTAAACATCAATAACATTTCTCCATACAGTATATTTTGTCTCCTGCTGACTCACTAATATTTTAATATTTTAAAAATTACTCAATATTCTGCCCAAATTCCAATATCCCAATTATCTAGAAACACCAATAAGGCCAATTATTAACAAAGTTTAATGAGTCCCAGGATTATCTCTCCAAGTCCCCTAAATTTCTAATCCTTAAAAGTTATAAGTTTCAATATACTTTTTACACAGTATTAGTAATAATAATACAATTAGATTACCAAATCATAGACTTCTGTCTTTTAACCTTAATATGCTTATGATTATAGTAAATTCTATTATCTATTGATATGTGTACTACTATTTCCCAATTTGTACTTCCTACTTTTTTCCTCTAGTTTTTAATATAGTCACCATATTGACAGGTATTTTATCTCTATCCATCATCTCTTGTTCTTTTTAAAATGTCATCATTTATTGACTTTATGGTCACTCTTTTATATTTCTCTCTTGGAATCTTATATCTCTTTCTAACATTTTTATACAAACTAAATATTCCCTCTGGCTTACTCTTGTCTCCTTCTGCTGCATCATTTGAGCACTCATCCATAATCCTTTCATTATTTTGGGAAGATTTTTCTTTTTTACCTCTGTTCTATTGTAAACTCTTAAAGGATTATCTATTTGATTCATACTTATTGTTCCTATCTCTTTACTACTACTACTACTACTACTACTACTACTACTACTACTACTAATTTATTCGACTTGTATGCCGCCCTTCTCCCTAAGGACTCAGGGCGGCTAACAATAAAAACAGCAAATATTTACAGAAAATTTGGCTTTATCCTCTTGCAACTTGTTTTGATTTGTCTCCTCTGTCACTCCTGATTTCTCATCTATTTTCTGAATATTATGTTCATCTTTTTCCCCAATTTGTTGAGGATCTTCTACAGTCATATATTTATCTTTGAACAATCCCATTATCTCCTTATGATTCTTTATCACATTTTCATATATACTTTTAAATATCAATAACATTCCTTCATCCCCTGTTGAGTCATTTTGTAATAGTTTAATATATTAAGAATTACTAAATATACTCCCTTAAGGTTCCAATGTCCCAATATCTAAAAACTCCAAAAAAGCCAATTATTAATAAAATTTAATCAGTCCCAGAATTATACCTCCAATCCCCTAAATTTATAGTCCTTAAAAGCTATTTGATAATTTATAGTCTTTATAATTTTCTACTTTACACCTTCCCAATTGTCCAAATTTTAAAGTCTTATTTAGCTTTTCTTCTTTTCTTTTTTCTTCTATCACCTTTCTTTTGCCTCGTGGGATGTTCTGTCAAGTAACATTAGTAAAACATTAATCCAAATCCAAATTGGCCCACCAAATTTCCTCAAGTCTTTCAAATCCACCATCCAGTAAACAGTTTCAATAGAGTTTTAGTTATTTGCAATTCAGTTTGTCTTAAAGATCTTCAAAAAGCTCACTAAATATTTTCAAACATCCAGATCACCTACTGATCGCCTTCTTTAGCTTTCATTATAGTTTTCCTCATTCATGCAGGTGATTTCTATTTCCCTGAAGGCAGAGCATATGTCTAGTGTTGGAAATATTTCTGCAGCCTTAATCAAGAGTGATTAGCACTCCTGTGGGACACAGAAGATTAAGTGAAATTGAGAAGGAAAGCTGGGTTCTAAAAACTGAGTATTGGTTACAATGAATGTTTCTTGACTTCTGGGTTGAGCCTTCTCGAGAACGGGCGGTGGTTTGCGATCGTCTGCGACCGCAGCCTGGCTCTTGCGTCGGAGAGCCCCGATCCTGCAAGGTTCGGGGCTGAAGCTGCCTCGTAGGGGCGGCGGAGAAAGGGAAATCTGACAGCCAGAGTGAGGGGAGCCACATCTCCCCCCTTTTGGGTCTGGTCTTTTCCCTCCGAAGACGTCAAGAAGTGGTGGTCAAAAATGGCCACCTCAAAGAGAAGGTCTCAACGGGATTAAGATTGGTGCAGGAGGAAAGAGAGAAGTCGACAGCAGAGGAACCGGGAGTATCGGATGGTAAGATCAAGGCACCCGGATTAAGATAAAGATGAGTTTTTAAAAAAAGAAACAGAAGCGGCGCAGTCTCAAGTGAAGGAAAAAATAAGTAAAATATTTTTGACAGCTATAAGGGGCTTCGAACCGGGAAAGGAAGAAGCCAGCGTAAGAACTTAAGTTTGGGGCTCGGAAAATTTTGAATATCAAAATAAAAGAATGTTTCTTGCAGCTTCAGCTACAAAGGATCTCGTGGGTCTACACTTTTATCACTTATCTCTAAATTTCAGTGGTGAGAACAATATGGCTTTACACTTAAACAAGAAAAACAAAATACACAGCTATAGAAAAGGTGATGGGTGGCTCAATAGCCCTAGCTGTGAGAGGGATTTCAGACTCCGAGTGAACAGCCACTTACATATGAGCCAGAAGTGTGGTGCAGGTACCAAAAAAACCCCAAAAACTCAATGCTGCATCAACAGAGAGATTTTATCATGGTCACAAGAAATGTTAATTCTGTTTTATATGGCTTTGCTAATAAAAAACTTGGAATACTGTATCCAGTTTTGGTTACCATGACAGAAACTTTAGAAAGGGTACAATGAAGAGCAATAAAGATGATTATTTCTGCTGATCTCCCTGCAGCAGCCCAAATAAACCCGATATGAACTGAAATTTGAAGTCTGGTTTAGAGTTTAATTGGTTGGTATGCACATATCCATTAAGATAGTAAGGAGGAAAAATCTGGTTTATACAACAGATCTTGCTGTGATATATTTCTCTCCATTATTACAATGGATTCTTGCTTGGAAATAACCCGGAATTAGATGGCTGGCTCTACTGGGTTGTTTTGGATAGAGATCATGAGTGCGAATCATTAACTCCTTTGAACTTTGGATTCTGATTTTGCTCTTTATTTCTCTCTTCTAATAATGTTAATTTTTTGTACATTGCTGTTCTTCTTTACTGTTGAAAAGCTATGGATATGAACCTCAGTTTAAGCCTACATGAGGAACCCTCAGGTTATCCCAGACTTCAAAAAAGCTTTAGATCTGATGACAAAGACACTCCACTCATTTATGGCTCTGAAAGTCAACTCCATTGGATTGTTCACATAATAATGACGTCAAATTTTTGGGATGGCGTATGTGTGGTTTGGTTGTGTCTATTAAACCTTATTAGATAGTGGAAGAAGAGAAAAAACCTTCCTGAATTAATGTCAAATCTCTATCAGTCAAGAAAGAAAAAGTTCAACCATATTCACCAGGGGATGGAATTCAATACGAGCAAATAATACAGTTTAGAAGTAAATGCTAAAAATCCTGCGTTTTCACTACTGTCCTTGTAGCAGAATGTGCTCCTTGTTGTATGTCTCAGTTACTTAAATGAAGTACTGGTCCATTTTGTTTTGTTTGTAGTATCTTCCTCAGCTTAGTGATTCCTGTCTAACTGAAGATGGAGGAAATATGTACCAGTATTGGAAATATTCCTGCAACCTTATTTGTATTGATGAGTTGGAAGTCGAATTGAAACTGAGAAGGAGGGTTGATTCTATAAACTGTGCGTACAGTCAGTGCTTGGTACAATAGATGATTTCTGCTGTTTAGCAACAAAGTATTAATAAAAAGCCACACTTTTTATTAACATCTCTAACTTAATTTATCTTTCCAAAAGATGTGCTGACTCCCTGGGGAATGGGTTTTAATTTTAAATTTATTAATGGATTTTAGTTCAATTTGGCTTGTCGTAATTTAATTCTATTTTAGCTAACTTAATTTATTGTATTGTTTTTATCTGTGAACCGCACGGAGTCCTTTTTGGAGAGGGGGCGGCATACAAGTCAAATAAATAAATAAATAAATAAATAAATAAATAAATAAATAAATAAATAAATAAATAAATAAATAAATAAAACATATTAACACATTTATTGTCAAGGTTCTGGCTGACGAACCCAAATGAGCCATCATTCTGAGACTTTCAGCTTCCTGAAATAATTGCTTTATGGAGTATATCATTTCAACACAGATGATCCTAAAACCAGCTCTGGGTATTTCCTGCACTTTTAGTATAATTAAAGATTAGACAGCTGCCTCCCTCCCTCCCAGGTCACATTGTCCAATTAGATGTTCTGGCATCTACCTGGTAACCCAGTCTCTGGCCAGCACTTATTGGGGTGATCTTTGTTCCCATGAGATAGTAAGATGTTGATATCTGGTCTGACATTCCAAAGCTTCTTCCTCCCCCCCAAAGTGTGTTAAGCTGAGAAAGGGAGAAAATGGACAGACTGATCCATTTTGAAATTGACAATCACATTGTACATTGCATTATAATATGTTGATGATCCCAATAATTAGGACTTTAAACCAAAACAGGACAAGAATAGAGGAGCCTCCCATTGTACAGTGCATGTGAAGAAGCAAGTTTCAAAAACCAACATTTCCAACTGTTCTAAAAATCCACTGAAATGTACAGTAAATATTAAAAAGAACCATTTTTGGAATTAGTCTCATATTAAGATAAGCAGTAGGAAAAAAACTCACATTGGATAGGACCAAATCAATATTGTAAAGGTTTGTGAACAATCATTTTTAGTTAATCACTTTTTTAAGATTTAGGTAGTTTTTATTCTGTGTATTTTTTTATAAATAAATCATGGAGGTGAACATGCCTATTTCTCCTTCCTCTATCTAGTTCCCTCAATATCTTGCAGTAACTTGGGCTGTAAGAGAGTGGCTGACCCAAAGTCACCCAGCTGGCTTCCAGCCTAAGGTAGGTCAGGAACACCTAGGCCTCCAAATTGTAGACTGATGCATGAACCACTATATCCCCTCTGGTTTTCTCACCAGACTTAAGGCTATTTTTTTCTTCATTCTTATCTGCTGATATTATCTGCAGTATGTATTATTCCTATATTATTGACAGGAATAAGGTCTGAGTTTCAATAAAGTGCTAGTGACTGAATGAGTAATTGTGTCAACTTAGGAAAGTTTTTAAAGAGAAAGTATTTTATTAATGTCACAGAGATGGTGGGATTATGAATAATCCTTGGATGGAAAATAGTTTATTTTCATGCCATTACAAGCTTTTCTTCCAGTGGAAAAAGCAAGCAGACCAAGCATTTCAGCTTCCATCTTCATTTTGGGTGAGTACTGCAGCAACAAAGTTATGTCACCATACAGCAATTCTGTAAATGTCAATAACACCCAGAGTTAAAGTGTCTCAAGGATACAAATTGCAATCACAATTTCTACATTTATTTCTTGCATTAATAAGAAACCGTTGATGGTCCTTGAGTAACCTTGAGTAACTTTTTTTTGGAAAGAACACAGTTGGCATATGAATTTGAAACTTCTTCAAAGATCCTCTCCTTTCTCCTTCCAGAGTGAAGGGACTATCCATTCTGCCCCGTTTGGCATATTTGACCATATTTCTTGGCTGCAGGCAGTGCAACTATACATTGATCATCCTGATTGATTAACCATATGTTATCAAGTCAATATTGAGTCTTAGGACCTTCATAGATAGATTTTCTCCATGACAATTTATTCCTAACCTGGTCCTTGATTTCTTTCAATAGTGCATCATCATTACTGAATTCATCTATTTTGCAATTGGTTCTCCTCTTCATCTCATTCCTTCTACTTTTCAAGCATTAGAGCTTTCTCCAGAGAGCTGGGCTTCATATAATATATCTAAGTAGGAAAATTTGAATCTGTGCACTTTTCTCTCAAATGAGAAATTGTTCAATAATCCTACAATTTCTTATTGTGCCCACCCATTGTATGCTCATGCTCTACAACACCAAAGTTGAAAGCTTTCAATACTCTTCCTATTTTGCTTCATCCAAGTCTGTTTTGCAGCAGATGAATGAAGATGGTGTAGAGTTACCAATGATTCCTGCACTAAAGAAAACTTTGAAACTCTGCTGTCATGTCCTTCTTTTCACTAAACTAAACATACCCAATTCCTGCAACCATTCTTTATATGTTTTAACCCTCCAGTCCCCTAATCATTTATTTTTTGCTCTTCTCTGCACTCTTTCCAGAGTCTCAACATCTTTTTTATATTGTGGTGATCAAAAGTAGATGCAGTATTCCAAGTGTGGTCTCATGAAGAGCTTATAAAGTGGAATTAACACATTATCTTGATTCTATCCCTCTATTACCTAAAGACTGAAATATTTCCTTTGGAACACAATTGCAAGCATTGCCCAACCCTGCTGATCAACCTCTGATGTGGCCACTCTAATAAGGTCATTGTTTAATTGAATTTAAATTCTTTCTATTCAACAAATTGCTCCCTCTGCCCCCTCTAAAACTGACACTTATTTCCAAATGACAAAGGAAGTATGGGAAAATAGAAATAACAGGAGCATCAAAAGTCTAGTTCTAGGCTACAAGCTAACAGTGGAGGGTTCAATAAAAATGTATTTACTTAAAATATTTAAATAGCTATCCATGTCTCAGACATGTCTCAACTCTGGCAGCTTCTAATAAAATCATTTTTAAAACTGTAACACATACTCAATTAAAACATAAACCAATACCTGCATTTTTTTTCAAAAATTTTAACTGAAATGAATATATTCCTTTGCATTTGTTTTACTTTTGTTGTCTGTCCCTTGCTTGCTTTCTGAAACGAAACTAATCATATGAATTGAGGGATTATATGCAAGTTTATTGTGCAATTTTCTGAAAGAATTTTTTTTACAGCCTAAGTTCATCATGGTTTAAGAGATTACCCCCCCCCCCTTTTCCTTGTGTAATACTCCATTCTCTTTCTCTTGTGGACAAATTCAGAAGGAAAGTGGTTATATGAACAGCACAGAAAGAGATCTCAAACACAGGCAGGGAGAACTTGAGAAGGATCCCATGGATGGATATTTTAAAGGGCAACTCAACTCAAGAAGCTTGGGAAACTTTTATGATGATAAAAGCCTAGTTCGGTTCAATACTTCTAAGAAAGAAAACCAAGAAAACCAAGAAAAAACCAACATGGTTGCACAAAGAACTCTCAGACCAACTGAGAGGAAAAAAGAACAAGTGCAAAAAATGGAAAGATGTTCAGAAAGCTATAGAAAGCTACTGTATGTATTTATGTATTGTAGCAACAGTCTTAGTTACTTGGATCATCTGGAAGATCTAGTATGTGTAAGAATTTCTCACTCTTCCATCCGACTCTTTTATTCAGCTGAATGAGAATTGCTAGAGGAGATAGGAGAATCTCCTTTCTCCTCCCTGCTTGTGATGGAATTGATCTTAGAAAGGATTCTGCCTCGAGTGGACCCCCTCCCCTACCAGGGTTGTCTCAGGCCCTCATGAAAGATGAACATGTAAAAACAGAAGTGAATCAATAATACATATAGTGAATATTAGTAGGCCAGTAAGACTAAAGTGGCAAAACTTGCAGCTCTGAAAAGAAAGCCATTGTTTAATAATGCAGTTGTTTGCTCAAGAACCACAAGAAGCAGGTGAAGGCTGTAAGTATTACTACTAGTGTATTGAAGTCTAGAAAAAAATTGAGCTCCTGGTATTACCCCAGAAACGGTGAATTATCTTGTGTAATAAGTATGTGCAGGGAGGGAAATGAGGACATCTCTGGGACAAACTGACATCTTATTTAGCAATAAAGAGAAGTAAGGGAAAGAATAAAATAATATTCACCATATTATGACTCGGTTATACAGTTATGCAGTGCACATAGTTTTAGATCCAAACTAAAAATGGTAATTCATCCTTTATCTCAAAACATAATTGTGGGCTTCCAGCTGAGGGAAATGTGGATTTATCTGTTGTAGCAACAAACTAGGTTGCTTCAATCATCAAAAAGATTCAGTAGCTGTAGGAATTCCACACTCCTCCCATGGACTCCTTTATTGAAGTGAATGAGAATTGCAAGAGGAGATGGGAAAAACTTTGAGGTACATTGGACTATCCCACCTCCTTTGAACTCCATGCTGCGATAGAATTGATTTGAGAAAGGACATGAGGGATGAGGATAAAAGTGAAAAGGGGAAACCTAGATGAAGTACTAATTCAGTAATTTCTGTGTTACATGTACCCTGCGTAGTTTGTAAAAAATGATGCAGAAAAAGGCAAATAAATAATGGATATGTGTAAACTATTGGTCCTAGGCTTACACAGGTAATTTCTCTTTATATTTTAAGAATTGTTTTCAGTGAAATCTGATTCATAGCTGAGATTTTAACACTTTATAAATATTTACATCCTCTTATAACAGGGATGTCAAACTCAAGGCCCAGGGGCCAAATCCGGCCTGCAGAGTGCTTAGATCTGGCCCATGGGGCCACCCTGGAAACAGCAAAGGAATGGCCTCTGCCAGTGAAAACAAAGCTCCAGGCTCCATTTTCAGGCATGATGGCCTCCTTTAGCTCTCTGCTAGCAAAAACGGAGCTCAGGGAGGCTGCATGTGCCCCTCCCCCCAGCTCTGTTTTCACTGGCAGAGGGTTGCAGGAGGCAGTCTCAGCCAAAAGTAGAGCTCAGGAGCCCATTTTCACTGGCAGAGTGTTCAGGCCATCACAGCGGCCTCCAGCATGAGTGATTTCAAGCTGGTTATGCCCACCATGGCCAAGCCCCCTGCCCACCCAAGCTCAAACACAATGCTGATGCGGTCCTCATGACATCGAGTTTGACACCCTTGCCTTATAAATTTAAACACTGTAATGAAAGAGAAAAAGAAAGCTAGTGAAGCATACTTGAGTGGGGATGGGGAAATTAGAACTAGAACTCAGTTTCCAGATTTGTAGCTTTTTCAGGGATGGGATCCGACCGGTATAAATATTGGTTCTGTTGTTGTGCATTGCGCGCGCATGCACGAGTCGTGTGAGTCTCACAAGTCACGCGAGTGCAATTTACGACCTGCTGAGCTGCCTGGACAGCTAAGCAGTGCTGCATGCAAGTGTGCAGCGGTTGGAAAAGCCCTTTTTTCCTGCTTTTTCAACCACAGCTGTGTCACGCAAAGCAGCTGTGATTGAAAAATCAGGAAATAAAGGTCAGGTAAGAGCCCAGGTGAGCAGGTGGGCCAAAACAGCAGCAGACATAGAATTGGTTCTATGTGTGCTCTCTGTTTGCTACTTTTCAGAGCAACCAGTTCTACAGAAGTGGATAGAACCGGTAGAATCCTACCCCTGAGCCTTTTGCTTTAGTCACTAGACCAAACTGTCTGTTTATTGTGCTTTTTATTCAAAGGGAACTTATTTTGCTGAGAAATTGGTAAGCTAAAACTCTAATGAACCAAATAATGGAAAATAAGCTACCACAACAAAAAACCCAGTAATGTTCTATTGAGAATAGTGAGGTATTCTCAACAGAACATTTGCCTGATAATTTACTGTATCTCTAGTTTTAATTCAAAAGAAAAAATGGCATATTTTTAAGGAGAAAAATATTTTCTCTCCAAATAATCTGGTGTGCTGTTCAACATTTGCTTGGAACATAATTATGGCTGCCAGCTGGGGGAAGTATTCTATGTATTTATGTACTGTAGCAACAAACTTATTAATTATTTATTTATTTATTGCTGAGACAGTGTTTTAATATTGACAATTGTTTCTTGGGAATCTGGCTTGGTAATTGCACTGATGTCATATAGGCAACAGATGAAGGTAATTCAAGAAGTACTTATCATTCAAAAGATGGAACATAGTGCAAAGTTTCATGAGGACATTTTCACAAAACCTGCTTCTACCCTGTAATCCCTCAAATACATTTTTAAATTAACCAAGTTAACCTCTGTGGTACTGTGAAGAATTTGTGGTTCTTCTTTATCTAAGGAGAGGGCAGTTTAATATGTCTCATGCTTCCTCCTCCAAATCTCTCACAAAACTGTTTGAATTTGATCTCTGATTATTCACACTGTAGTGCAGAGAATGTGAAGAGAACACCATAAAGTGCTCAAACCTGACCAATAGGAAGCTGTGTTTGTTTATTGGCTTGCTAAGTATGTTTCATGAAAAACTATGTGACAGCAAGTTGATTACCCAACACCTAAAAAAAGGACATTAAATGACATCTAGCCCAATCCAAGGCCAATCCAAGCCCCAAATGCAAGCTTTAGCATTACTTCAAATTACAAATCCTGTGCTTCTGAAGGTGAAATGATGGCAGGTCAACTATTCTTCAGAAAGGCACTTTTTTACCTTTGGGTCCTGGCTGCATAAACCTGACTGACTAGAAATGCTAATTAGAATTTAGTTTGATTAGTACTTGGATGGTGGATCTTAGTGTACACATGGGTAAACTTGTCACCTGCAAACTATTGTTGTATATATGATGAAAAACTATTTGGATGTGGTCTTAAAATAGAGAAACACACACACACTTCAAACATTTTTGAATGACGTTTATAAATAGTTTGTTAGTTTTTAACCCTTTCCAAGAGGCAACTATTATTTTTCAGTATGCTGATGATGGGGTGATTATTCTGAGAAAGAAGCAGTCATTGTAGCCTAGAGGAAGATTGCAGAGTGAATGAGAAGACTTCAGATTCACTCTGCAGTCAAACTGTTTGGTGAAACTGTTTGGTGAAACTGTTACATTTATAGGTCACATAACATCAAATGGCCATAAAACTATTCTTCCTGTACATCTGAGGTATTTATTTATTTATTTATTTATTTATTTATTTATTTATTTATTTATTTATTTATTTTTAAAAAAGGGTTATAGCAGACCATACATTTTGTAACTCCTGAGAATGCTTCACAACCAGACCTATGAAGGGGCTGAAACACTAACTCAGAGGTTCAAGTAATACTAGGCAAGTGAAGGAATTCATACAGAGGCACAGCAGACAGTTGTCAACTGTGCAGTTTGTTTATCCCTCTGCAAGGGAAGAGGACTAAGGCTGGGTTGGTCCTAACTGCCTAGAGGGAGGGACCGTTTCCAGAGGGTGCAAACTGACTTTTTGGATATGCCTGCATGTAAACAGAAAAAGCACCTCTTGGTTTTCATATGCCCCTTGAGTAATTATTTATTTATTTATTTATTATTTGAACTTATATGTCACCCATCTCCGAAGACTCGGGGCGGCTTACAGCTAAAACAGAAACAATAAATACTTAAAAAACGATTAAATTAAATTATAAGTTCAAACATTATAAAAACCTTAAAACCCTCCCTCCCCAAGGGGGTCACAGCCCGGTTGGTCAAACAACCAGGTCTTTAGCTCACGCTAAAGGTGCGGAGATCGGGGCCAGGCGGAGCCCCACAGGCAGTTGGTTCCAGAGGTCAGGGGCGGTCAACCGCCAGCCGCATTGGCACGGACCCCGAGGAGTGGGGCAGGAACGGGTAACGCGCGCATTCTGCACCAGCTGCAATCTCCGGATGGTATGCAAGGGCAGTCCCAAATAGAGAGCGTTGCAGTAGTCGAGCCTAGAGGTAACAAGGGCATGAGTGACCATGCAGGGCGCCCGGTCCAGAAAAGGCGAAGTTGACCAAGGCGGAGCTGGGCAAAGGCCCCTGGCAACGGCCCCAACCTGATCCTCCAACCGAGCCGTACATCCAGGAGGACCCCCAGATTCCGCTCTATCCACAGGGGTAACACCTCCCCCTATGGCCAAAGATGGATAATCTAAACTGGGCCGGGACGCCGATATGCACAGCCACTCAGTCTTGGCCGGGTTGAGTCGAAGCATGTTCCCGCTCATCCAGTTCCGTACGCATCCAAACACCGAGTCATCAGGAGAGGGCATCACTGATCTGGTCTGGGGTGGAAATGTACAGCTGAGTATCATCAGCGCTGATGAAATTTCACCCCAAAACCACGGATGATCTCACCCAGCTGCTTCATGTAGATGTTAAACAAAAGGGGAAAGGACCGACCCTGAGGGACCCCACAAGAGAGCACCCTAGGGGACAACCTGACCCCCAGCACCGATTGACACCCGAGAGGTAGGAGGAGAACCACCAAGAACGGTGCCCCACTCCCAACCCCTCAAGGCGACGCAAAGGATACCATGGTCGATGGTATCAAAGCCGCTGAGAGGTCTAATAGGACCAGGACAGAGGAAAACCCTATCCCAGCCCTCCAGAGATCATCCATCAGCGCGACCAATGCCGCCTCCGTGCTATACCCGGGTCGGAAGCCCGATTGATACGATCTAGGTAGTCCGCTTCATCCAGGAAAAGCGGAACCTGCTGAGCCACCACACTCTCAACAACCTTCGCCAGAAAACGAAGGTTTATTTATTTTTTTTAATTTTAATTACATTTATATGCCGCCCTTCTCCAAGACTCAGGGCTTACAATTTTTGGGATACAACCCAGTGTGCTCAGCAATAGCCTTCATTCCATTGTATAGGCCTTCTTATTACTAAGCGGCATTTTTACAAGGTCAGCTAATTGCCCCCAACAATCTTGGGTCCTCAATTTACCTACCCCGAGAGGATGGAAGGCTGAGTCAACCTTGAGCCTGGTGGGATTCGAGCCTACAGTAATTGTAGACAGCTGGATCTTAAGAGCAGGCATTTACAGCCTGAGCCACCAAGGCCACCAGTCTCCAGGTTGGAGACTGGACGAAAGTTGTCTAACACAGTCGGGTCCAGGGCAGGCTTCTTCAGGAGGTCTCACCACCGCCTCTTTCAAGGCGGGAAAGACACCCTCCCTTAAGGAAGCGTTGATAACTGCCCGAGCCAACCGCAGGACCTCCCTGGCGGCATAAGCCAGCCAGGAGGGACACGGGTCCAATAAACATGTGGTGGAACTCATTCGCATGATCCTGTCCACTTCATCCTCAGAAACCGGATCGAACTCATCCCAGATAACAATAGCCAGACTCCCTGCACCCCTTCCCCAGACCACTGCAAATCGGGGACAGCCCGTCCCAATACGAGCAATCTTATCCGACAGATGTTGAACAAATGCCTCAGCCTTACCCCGCAGGTCCGCCCCCCTCTAAATGAAGGAGGGAACGAGTAACCCAAACAGGGCGGCGGGCGATTATCTGCGGACGCTATGAGAGTGGAGAGATAAGATCTTCTCGCCTCTCTCATAGCTACCAGGTAAGTCCCAATAAAGGCTCTTAGCTGGGCTCGGTCGGACTGGGAACGGGTGGACCTCCACCTGCTCTCTAACCCCCTTCGATTATGTGGGAGGTTTTGCTACTAGAAAAAGAGGTGTGAGTGCCAGGAACCCTTCATGTAGGAGCTTTTGCTATTAGAGAATGATGTTCCAGGAGCCCTTCTTGTAGGTAATGCAGACTATGATCTAGGATATGAAAGTTCTCTTGATGACACCAGTTTTTTAAGCCAGTGGTTCTTTGGTCCCTCATTGGATATTGGCCTTTTGTTGGAAGTATAGATGAAAACACCAATTAGGAATGCTCCTAATTATTTAAGTTTCTCCCCTCACTGTTTGTAATCTCTCACACAGATAATCAGAGTTGGTAGGGACCTTGCAGGTTATCTAGTCCAACCCCTGCCTAAACAGGAGACCCTACAAATTTCTGACAAATGGCAGTCCAATCTCTTCTTGAAAGTCTCAAGTGATAATGGTCCCACAACTTCCGAGGGCAAGGTGTTCCATTGGTTGATTGTTGTCACTGTCAGAAAGTTGCTCCTTATTTCCAGGTTAAATCTCTCCTTGTTCAGTTTCCATCCATTATTCCTTGTCTGGCCTACAGGTGCTTTAGAAAATAGCTTAGTCCTTCCTCTCTGTGGCAGCCCCTCAAATATTGGAACATTGCTATCATGTGTCCCCACTAATTGCTGTGTCATTTGTCCCCACTTATAGGAGAAGGAAGAGGTAATAATCCGTGGCATTGATTATTTTAGAAAGGTACTCAGTTACATCTTTGATTTTTCTTCAGGGAGACAACATACATGTCTAGAATGACTATCTGGTCTGTTCCTCTAAGAATTGAATTTGATTATGGGACGGATGGACAGAAATAGACTCCAACCCTCAAGGCAAAGGTCAATAACCACCTTTTCCACTCAGTACCAGGAGTGTATCCTTAATCCACTTCCTATCCATTGCCTACCACCAACCAGGCTTTTCACTGCAGCAATTTTTTATATCTTGAGTACTTAACAATTTCTGTATTTTTATTTCTGCATGACAATACAGAAATTGTTATGTTTTGAGTAGGTATATTTTCTATTCTTCTCATCCTTCATTCTTACGATCCTTTCTCAGAGCAAGTTATCCACAGATAGGGAGGAGAGAAGAAGAGGACTAGTCTAATACGTGGTATAGCCATAAGCTCAAACATATGACACATTTTGCATGTCACTATAATGTCAATCTCTTTTCCATGAGTTTTTTTTGCTAAAAAATTAAACATTTCTAAAAATTAATATTTTTCCTGATGTGAAGTATCAGTTTACACTATTTACAAAAGTTCTTGGCCCTTTATTCTCTGCCTTGAAAATGTATCACTATCCTAACATTGTTTATGGGCCCAGAGAGAGATATTGAGAACTAGTGTGAATATACAGTTTCATATTCAGACAGCTAATTGTGGTTTATTGTTACAATGGCACAAGAACAGTCAACCAGTCTATTCCTGCTAACCCGGTTGGATAGAACAAACTATGTTTCCTGGTCTATGAAATGTAGCCTGCTTCTGCGTAAAGAAGGATTATGGACTGTAGTTAATAAGCCACCAGATGTAACAACTTGGGACCCATTGAATGATGAAGATAAAAAGAAAATAGCTGAATTTAACCAGGATAATGAAAAGGCTCTTAGTATAATTGGGCTTACACTGAGTGATTCGCAGCTAGTCCATATTCGTGGTGAAGAATCTGCTGCTTTTTGTTGGGACATTCTGAAGAAGATTTATGTTCGAGATAGTGTGGGTGCACACATATACCTTACACATAAACTGTTTCGAGCTCGTCTTATAAAAGGTGGCAATATGTTAGCTCATTTGGAGTTTATGAAAAGCACTTTTCAGGAGCTACAAGAAAAAGAACTGGTTTTCTCTGAGTTACATCAGGTTTACATTATTCTTTCTTCTTTGGATGAAACTTATGATGATTATGTGTCTTCACTGGAAGTTTTAAGCAGAGATGAACTAACATTGACTGGCATAACTGGAAGACTGTTATAAGAGGCAAGAAGAAGACAAGATAGGAACCAACTGAGAGGAAAATAACCACAGGAGAGTTCATAAGAATGTTAGTTTAGCAATATCAAATACAACTACAACTGCAAATCATGATATATGGGTAGTTGATAGTGGAGCATCGCAGTGTATAACTAAAAGTAAAGAAAGGGTAAGAAGACTTTATAACTGGATACTGCTGGACTGTTAAAACGTGTATGACCTGGACTGTTTAGTGGACTGTGCTATTTCTTCAAGTAAACATTAACACAATTTGGTGTATCTCTGTGTGACTGTGTATTTATTCATCACTGTTCTCACTACGCTTCAATGTGCATATCCTTGCTACTCAAGGGTTACCTTGCTACTCAAGGGCTACCCTCCTGAAGAACCCTGCCCTGGATCTGACCGTGTTAGACAACTTCCGTCCAGTCTCCAACCTTCGCTTCCTGGTGAAGGTTGTTGAGAGTGTGGTGGCTTGGCAATTTCTGCTTTTCCTGGAGGAAGCGGACTACCTGGATCCATACCAATCGGATTCCGGCCTGGTTTCAGCATGGAGACGGCATTGGTCGCACTGTTGGATGATCTCTGGAGGGCACGGGACAGGGTCTTTCCTCTGTCCTGGTCCTATTAGACCTCTCAGCGGCTTTTGATACCATTGACCATGGTATCCTTTTGCGATGCCTTGTGGGGCTGGGGGTGGGGGGCACTATTCTTTGGTGGCTCTCCTCCTACCTCGTGGGGTGGTCGCAATCGGTGTTGGCAGGGGGACAGAGGTCGGCCCCAAGAGCACTCACTTGTGGGGTCCCTCAGGGGTCGGTCCTCTCTCCCCTTTTATTCAATATCTACATGAAACTGCTGGGTGAGATCATTCGTGGGTTTGGGATGAGGTATCATCAATATGCTGATGATACACAGCTGTATATCTCCACCCCAAACCAGATCAGTGATGCCCTCTCTGTGATGACTCGCTGTCTGGATGTGGTACGGATCTGGATGGATGGAAACCTGCTTCGACTCAACCCGGCCAAGACTGAGTGGTTGTACATACCGCATCCCGTCCAGTTTGGAATGTCCATCGCTGACCATAGGGGAGTGGTGTTGCCCCCTGTGGATAGGGCGAGGAACCTGGGGGTCCTCCTGGATGCATGGCTCCGGTTGGAGGAGCAGGTGGGAGCCGTCGCCAGGGGGCCTTTGCCCAGGTCCGCTGGTTCACCAGCTTCGCCCGTTCCTGGACTGGGATGCCCTGTGTACGGTCACTCATGCCCTTGTTACTTCGCGACTCGACTACTGCAATGCTCTCTATTTAGGACTGCCCTTGCATACCATCCGGAGACTGCAGCTGGTGCAAAATGCGGCGGTGATGGGAGTTTCCGTTCTCCCATGTTAGCCCCTCCTGCGCTGCCTACATTGGTTGCCGGTTGCACTCCGGGTGAGATTCAAGGTCTTAACTCTAACATACAAAGTCCTACATGATATGGGTCCTCATTATTTAAGGGAGCGACTGCTACCGACATCGAATACTAACCACCCTGTGCGAACTCATAGACAGGAACTCCTTGGGGTCCCGTCGGCTGGGCAATGCCGGCTGGCGGTCCCCCGACGACGTGCCTACTCTGTCGCGGTCCCTGACCTCTGGAATCAACTTCCCTTGGGGCTCCGCCTGGCCCCTCACCTCCGCACCTTCCGCCATGACCTGAAGACCTGGTTGTTTAACCAATCCGGGCTGTGACCCTTGGGAGGGGTGGTTTTAGATTTCGGATTGATTTTAAGTTTTGTATTTTGTAATTGTGTTTTTTAGGGCTGTTTAGTTTAATTCTTTTTTAAGTATTTATTGTTGTTGTTTTAATTGTGAGCCGCCCCGAGTCTTCGGAGATGGGGTGGCATATAAGTCTCACTAATAAACAAATAAATAAATAAATAAATAAATAAATATATCCTAACAATAACAATACAAGAGCACACAATAGATACAAACTCAAGGTTAACCGCACCAATCTTGATTGCAGGAAATATGACTTCAGCAACAGAGTGGTCAATGTCTGGAATACTCTACCTGACTCTGTGGTTTCTTCCACAAACCCCCAAAACTTTAACCTTAGACTTTCTATTATTGACCTCACCCCTTTCCTAAGAGGTCTGTAGGGGGTGTGCATAAGTGCACCAACGTGCCTACCATCCCTGTCCTATTGTTTCTTTTATTTTTCCTATATGTATTTATTTCATGTATTCATAACTATGTTTACCCTTATACTTGTTATCTTGTAAGCGATTGCCAAATCAAATAAATATAATAAATGAATAGAATTTGTAAAATACTGAAAAACTTAATTTTAAAACTGAAAGACAGAAGGAAAGTAAAATGAAGGAAGAATAAAGCAAATTTGTTAAAGAATATCTGAAAATTGGACTTAGCGATTGGACAGGATTTGGCGTTGGATAGACTTTATTTAAAATGCTGTAATCAATTTAAAAAAGGAATATATAACTAACTTTTTGAAATATTGGCAAAATTTGATAAAAGGGTAAAGAAAACGGGACAAAAAGGTGGAAAGTAGAAATTGATCTAAGAGCGCAACCGGTTGTGAAAAGAAAATACTGTAGATCCCTAAAGTTTTGACAGGACCTGTTGGAATTACAGGCTATAAAAGATACTATGAATAGAAGATTTGAGGACATTTTGAACAAAATACAAAGCATGGCAGAAGAGCTGGAAATGGAGACGCAAATAACAGAAAGAAAACAAGAGATCCAGGAAGAGGATGAGCTAACTGGAAGAGCAACCAGAAAAAAATGGAGCAGATGGAACAATAAATACAAAGAAAAGATAATAAGGAAATAAAACTTAAAATGATAATGATTGATGCAATAAATCAAGGGGAGAATATTTTAAGGGAAAAACAACAGGAAATGCAATTTCAGAGAGAATGTTTTGAGAGGATGGGGTAACATTAGATAATTGGAGAAAGAGACAATGGAATATAACAGAGAAGGGAGGAATGATTAAGAGGAAGGATAAAAAAGGATAGAAAGTGGGAGACAAGCTAGGAAGCGATTAATTAATGCTTTCATGAGAGTAAAAGATGACGGCTGAAAAAGGAAAAGATAAAGATTCCACATGAATGTGTGTATTATTATTTAAGTTACATAATTGTTAATTGTAATAAACATGAAATTAATATTTTATAGGATTGGTATTAAAGTTATATAATTGCTAACTGTAATAAACATGAAAATAAATGTTTTATTATAGGATTATTATCAAAGATATATAATTGTTAACTGTAATAAATATGAAAATTAACATTGTATTGCAGGAAAAGAAATGACAGGTGGAATCTGATAGACATAAAAATAATATAATGAAATATGGTAATAGATAAAAGTGATCATATTATTACTAGAATTGTATAATTTATTAAACGTAAACAGGATGAATATTATTTTACTTGTATTATAAGGAGACTAGATAGGGACTTTGCTTTAAACATAATAGTGGCACAACCAAGAACCAAAAAGGGGATAAATAATGGAAAACATAAATAAATATAAATTTATGAATGGCTATTTGAATTATATAATTTGTTAAATACTGAAATTTGACCATTAATATAACATTTACGATAAAAGAAGTGATGTTAAGAATATAGAAATTGACACAAAATAACATAAGGGAATATTGAATGATTATGATCAGGGGTGGGATTCTACTGGTTTGCACCAGTTCTATAGAACCGGTTGTTAATGTCACGGGTAGTTCTAAGAACTGGTGAAACCTACCCCTGGCTGGCCCTGTCCCTCTCTGCCATTCCTAGGGCCAAAAAATGTCATGCATGACATTTTTTGCACATGCATGACAATTCTTGCTTCATTCTTCCTCGCCTGCCCCTCCCTTCACTGTCCTCTCCCCCATCCCTATCAGCCGCTCCTACGCTCCAAAAACTGTTTTTTTACTGCACATGCATGACATTTTTCACACATGCATGACAATCCTTGCCTCATTCTTCCCCACCCACCCCTCCCTTCACAACCCAGTTATTCGTTATTGTGCATGTATGACATTATGCGCATGTGCAATAATCGAGGACTGCATTCTCCCCTACTGTCAGCCCTGCTCCACAGTTCACAGTCCAGTCAGCCATTATTGCGCATGCGTGACATTGCATGCATGCGTGATAATAGCTGACTGCCTTCTGCCCTGCCCGCCCCAACCTGCCCCTACTTATAGCGCATGTGCACTACCTACAAAAATTTTCCCACCCGGTGCCATCTCTCACACTACCACCACCAGCAGCAGCCAAGGAAGCCAGCTGGCCAGCCAGCCAGCCAGCTGTCGCTACCTGCCTTCTGCTGCCCTGCTGAGTGAGTGAGGGGAAGCCACAAGCCCCGGTCACCACCACTGCTAACCGCCCTTGCCTTGCCCAGTCTGCCTGCCTGCCTTACCTGGACTGCCTCCCACAGTGGCTGCTGTTAAAGAAGACACAAGCCCCGGCTGCCACTGCTGCTTGCCATCCTCACCCTCCTGGACTGCCTACACCGGCCTATGAAAATGCGGATTGGTAAGTTCGACCTCCAACCTGGTCACCTACCTGCCACCACCAGCCTCGGTTGAGTGTGTTAAGAAATATCCCCATTAGGAGAATGAGTGCGCTCAGGGAAACATAGTGAGAGCAATTATGAATAACACACACGTGACACAAAGATATACTGAATACTGAAATGTAGGTTTTACTTCCAGTAAATGGTTAAGCAGAATCCAAAAAAACAGTCCAAGTCAAACACGGTGAATGCAGTCAGTAGTCAAAGCAATAAGTCAGTTGACAATCCAAAAAAGAAAGTCCTTTTCCTTACCAGTATCATACACAGAGTTCAGTACACGGAGTTTGCAAACAGCAGCAAAAAAGTCACAACAATATCAGCAGAATGACGAGTACTTCAACAGCAAAAGACTTGTACAAAAATACAAACGGAGAATGGAGTAGAGTGGATCAGAGTAGAGAACAAACCAGGTTTCTGGCTCCATCTTATGGTCGTTGGCAGAAACTTTAGCCAATTACATTCAGCCTTCTCTTAAAGATACAATATCAATTTACTATCTTGGTTTATATATTGCTAACCCAACTGTTAGGGGACTATCATTCCTAATGGAGTGCCAACTCCTGGGATGCCCACCGCCCTCACTGACACTCCCTGCCTCACTTGCCACCATCTTCCCTCACCTGCGGCCCTCCATTGTTGCTGCCTTGCCTTCCCATCATTGATTGGTGAGTGAGGAGGCAAAGCAGCAAGCCCCTCTGGTCCCCTACCTCCTGCTGCTGCTGCTGCTACCAGCCCTGGTCAAGTGCTGACTCCCGGGCTGGCTGCCACTGCTTCGCCCACCCAGCGGCCACCATCTTGGCTAGGCCGGCTGGCAGCCGCCATCTTGGCTAGGCTGGCCAGCGGCCACCATCTTGGCTAGGCCGGCCGATGGCCACCAACTTGGCTAGGCCGGCCACCATCTTGGCTAGGTCGGTGCCACCTTCCCTCGCCTGCCACAGCCCAAGGGAGCTCATTGCTGCCTTGCCTTCCCACCACTGATGGGTGAATGAGGAGGCAAAGCAGCAAGCCCCACCGGTCACCTACCTTCTCCTGCTGCCGCCGCCACCAGCCCAGTCAAGTGCCGACTCCCAGGCCAGCCATCCTTGCTGCAGCAAGCTTGAAGACTGAGGAGGACCCTGGCATAGCTGGCTAGCCAAATTGCCTGCCTCATTTTTGGTAAGTTGCTTTTTTTAATTTATGTATTTAGTTATTTTTTTTAGTATCTGTTTTTGTTTTTATTAATCATAAAAACAAAACAGATACTAAAGAAATAAATAATACATAAATAAAAATTATTTTACTATTCATCTTGATGTTTCTTTCTCCTTTGCTTTTTCCTAATAGGAAAAAGCAAATCAGAAACAAATATCTATGTATAGCATCAATGTAACATAAATGGAAACAAAATGTTACATTGCTGTTATATATAGATACTTGTTTCTGATTTGCTTTTTCCTAATAGGAAAAAGCAAAGAAGAAAGAAACATCAAGATGAATAGTAAGATTTTATTTATTTATTTATTTATTTATTTATTTATTTATTTATTTAGTATCTGTTTTGTTTTTATGATTAGTAAAAACAAAAACAGATACTAAAAATAAATAAATACATAAATAAAAAAGCAACTTACCAAAAATGAGGCAGGCAACCTCTTGTTACATCTATTTCTGCTTAAATCAATATATAGCAACATCAATGTAACAAGAAGTTACCTGCATACATAAATGGAAATTACTATTTAAATAAAAGTTTGTTTATTTTTTTAAACACAAACATAAACAAAACAAACCATAAAATGTAAACCATCATCTTACATACAGTGTGTCGGTTGGTACAAATCACTTGTGCACAATCTCTGCAGTCTTTCCCTTCCAATTTGCATTAATCCTTATATCATAAATCCACTATATATATTTATATTATTACTATTATTAATTACTTTCTAGACTTTACTAATATTACATCCTTTTATGCGAGCAAATTACCATTTTTACTTAATCTACTTTATAATGTTCATTTCATCAGCACCAATCTATTCTATAACTATATATCCTTACTTTACCTTACCTCTGTAATTCTATTATATTTATATTATATTATAAAGTATTATAAAATATTTCATAAATGAAAATTGTTTTGTTACACTGCTGTTACATATTGATACTTAAATATCAATAAGTACAGCAGTATAACAGAAAAATTATTTAAATTTCTTTGTATTGGCTTTATTCTAATTTTGTTAATTATATCAACAAGTTTATAATTATCAACCTTCTGTATTTAATTCATACATAGCAATGATCATTCTCCGCCTAATTTCTACCTCTTATCTCTATCCATTTCTGCACATTGTAATTTTTTAATTTCATTTTCATCTATGGGAATCTCTTCATTTTTCCACTGCTGTGCAAACATAATTCTAGCCACTGTTAACATGTGTAACATTAAATATGTATTGTACTCCCTTTATTTATGTGGGTACCAACAAAAATATTTCTGGTTTTAAAATTTAAATCTATATGTTGCTTTACCATTTTTGCTAACATTGACACTACATTCTCTTGAATAGCTACACTAGCAGAGCCCAATACTGAATTCATATATTCCAGTTTTTTAAACTGAGGGATAAATTTCAGAAAAAGAATTCAGTATTGCTCTGTGAATGTGCCTATCAATTCCATTCTTAATCTAACTTCTTAGATGATTTTGTACTATTATCTTTTTTTGTACTATATATATATCGGCATAAGGCTGTAAAAAGCTTCAGTACATTTTTAATCTGCATTCTAAAAAGGTTAGGTGACCAAACATGACTTCCCCTGGCTTCTCTCTCTCTGCTATAGAGAGAGCATTCCTAGGTTGGGTAGGAAAGATTTTTGTGCCACTACTGGCACAAAATAACAAACTCCCTTGGTTTGTTAATAGTATTTCCATTTTAAATGTTTCTTTTCAATTAATGAATTGTAATTATGAAAATATCAGCCATTCCTTTATATATTCATCTGCGAGAAGCCCCTTTCCGCCTCTGCTGAACTGACTGAAATAGTTTTAATAATATCTCTAGACTTTTTAATGCTACAAGGAATTGTATAATTTTAGAATCTTTTAGTACATTTTTTATGAAATCACGATAATCACTAATATTGATTTCATAATTGAAAATTTCACCAAATGCAACCAATTGTTCAGCTGTTCTCCATGGAAGCACCACTTCTTCAATGTTCCAATAATCTGGCTCCAAATAATTTAGAAATTTTAATTGATCAATGTCTTTAAATTGGCAGCCTGTTTTTAAATGTTCGCAATCCATCAATCTTTTCTTCAAATTAGTTACAATGCTTTGTATAAGTTTTTCATGAGGAAGTCCCACAAATCGATGATTTTGTATAAAATTTATATTTTTAAATGTTTCTGAAGTAATTAATTCATCAACCTTTTTTTCATATGCAGACACCACCTTGCTGACAAAAGTTTGCATAGTTAAAGCTATGATTTTCCCACAGTAATCGATGACTGTGAGAATTAGACCATAAGAAAGGCTGAGTACCAAAAAATTGATGCTTTTGAATTGAGGTGTTGGAGAAGACTCTTGAGAGTCCCTTGGACTGCAAGGAGATTGAATCAGACAATCCTAAAGGAAATCAAACCTGACAGTTCTCTGGAAAGAGAGATATTGAAGCTGAAGCTCAAATACTTTGGCCACCAAGAGAGAGAATGAGATAATTAGTTAGTGCCATTGACACAAACTCCATTTGTGCCAACTCCACAAGAATTTGTTCAAGCTCCAGGAAACAGTGGAGGACAGGGAGGACAGGGAGGGTGTGGTGTACTTTCAAAGACAAAGGCTTCTTGTGCATAGGGAATTTAGACAAAGTGTTCCTTCCCTATTTCAGACAAAATCCCCTACCCCGAAGTCCAAATGTGAATGATCCACTATTACTTTATGCAGACAATTCACCCATTATATCTGGAACCACAACTAGCCTTAGATATGCCCTTAAAACCTTAGCATCCTAAAACCAGCTTGTGGTAAATGATCAGAAAATCAAAAAAATGGTCTTTGCTAAGAGATCCTGGAAGCTCGAATGGGTAATAGGGAATGAAAGGATTGGGTAAGCAAGGGTTTATCAATATTTGGGTGAGATATTTTAAGACCCGGAGTACATTGATTATGTGGTCTTGCAGGCCTGATAAAGCACTTCATCCATTGTCATGTTTTTCCCATAGGAAAGATGGAGAATGTATTCCTGTGATTTTAAAACTAGTCTCAGCTGAGTTGTCTTAAGATTCTCATCTATATCCCTACCCAAGTTATAAGTCAATGGAATTGTGCAAAGTGGTTTGATCAAAGTACTGCTCCTTACCTGAAAGTGCATATCCACTGTGACCTTGATGCTTGAGATTGACCAAAGCAGAGTTAAGAGTTTGGCTACACTATATTAAATATATGTTTTGGTATTTGTCACATTTATAGCGACTCATCTGATGAATGGGCATAAAAACAATAAAAATAGAAATAAAAACAGTGTTGTTTTAAATTTATCCTTCATCAACACATAATTTGGATTTCTAAAATAATTTTTTAAATCTTACTATTTACTTTTGCGACTTTGCTATTTATTCAGTTTTATTATTTTCTCTAGAAAAAAAATAAAGTCCCTAAAATCTATGGACATTCTCAGTCATCCAGGTCATAGTTGTCCTAAAAGTACTTTTTTAGAAGGCAGCTGGACTTTGTCACCCCCGCCCAGGACATTTCACTTCTCATCCAAGAAGCTTCTTCAGCTCTGACCAAGAGGTGGAGGCTGAAAGGATTTATATTCCTTGCAGTGATCTGCTCGTCAGCATTCTTTGCAATAGTGTTTGATGCCACTTGGAGGCTTCTCTGTATCCTCAGGGTCACCTGAGTATTGCAAATGGGTGTGCAGCCTTCTTGGAACTGCTAGAAGGATTGTATTATACTGTAAACAGTGGTGTCCTTAACTTTAATTTAAAACTCATTTCACTAAGATTTGAAAGAAATTCACCCTATGCTGTAAAACCTGAGCTGTGGTCAGTTTGCCATTTCTTCCCTCACCCATGGCAGTGGATGATGTCACTTGATGTTTTCAGGTAGATGTGAAACTAGAATGGAGAGAATACTGAGCTCTGCAAAATCCTGCATTTAGGTTGAGGATTGCTATATTACAGCCAGACTGATTCCATCCTATCCAAACATTTAAATCTTCAGTTTGGCAAGTAATTCTTTAAAAAATCCCTTTGTCTTAAATCTTTACCACTTCTTCAATTTACTCAAGCTTGGATGGCTGTTAGACAATGGCTGCTGGACATCAACTGTCTATTTCAACACAGTTTAATTATGCCAGATGAAATCAGATAATTATATCAATTCATTAAAATCCCTTTGCTAATTCATATTGATTCAGGGCCAGATTCAACTTCCTTCCCTCAGCACTTCTATATGGGATATTTAGTTAGGTTCCCAGGGCCAGTCAGCCCTGCACTTGTGCTAAGGGTTCAGGTTCATATCATCCTTCATGTATTGTTACATTGTACATTTCATGACGATACCTGAAGAAAGTTTGTATTTCCCTTTTCCTTCAGATCAGCTTGAGGAAGTTTATGTTGACTTTCTTCTACTTAGATAGAACGGAACTTCCACTTAAGGAGACTCTATCGAATATAATAGCCAGGTTTTGTATGACAGATGCAGATGTTTGTAAACAATTGGTCTTAGGTATACATTGTTAATTACTATTTGTATTTTCAGTGATCTATGATCCATAGCTCAGATTTTATGTATTTATAGGATGATTTGTGTCCATGAGGTTAAATTATTTTGTTGCAAGTTGAATATTTGTATCCCTTTCTAGATTTAGGCACTATAGTAAAGGACAACTGGAAAGTAAGTGAACAAGACCTGAGAGGGAGAAAAATTAGGAAGGTTCAGACTTCATTTCTGATTATTATGTTTCTAACACTTTTGTGTACATTATGCTTTTGCAAATTATATTTCACTTGCGGATATCATTACAGTAAATCACATCCCTTTATAAGCATAGGTATAACAGTGTCCACAATAGCATCCCTCATTTGGTTGTGCTCTCTCCCTCTCCCTCTCCCTCTCTTCCTGTGTGTGTGTTTGTGTGTGTGTTTGTAACAGATCCTACCTGATGCACTCTCTGATACTTTTATTTTATTATAGTTCTTCCATTTGTTTTATGCCAGTATGTCCAATTAACAAACAGAATGGTTTATGAAGAGATCTCTCTCATGCAGATTTTCTCTTACTACATCATCCATTCTTTTAACAAGACCCAGCCTATGAGTGAACAGACAAGGACATGTTCTTAACTATCAGAATAGATTGGATGTTGTATTTTCTATTGTGGGCTGTTAGTTAATAGTTTAAATTTGTTTTGTTCTACTTCTGCTCAAGCAACTACATCAGCTGGAAGACCTCCGGGAAAAGAGCTTTGGTGGCTCAGGCTGTTAAATGCCTGCTCTTAAGATCCAGCTGTCTACAATTACTGTAGGCTCGAATCCCACCAGGCTCAAGGTTGACTCAGCCTTCCATCCTCTTGGGGTAGGTAAATTGAGGACCCAAGATTGTTGGGGGCAATTAGCTGACCTTGTAAAAATGCCGCTTAGTAATAAGCAGGCATATACAATGGAATGAAGGCTATTGCTGAGTGCATTGGGTTGTGCTCCAAAAATTGTAAGCTGCCCTGAGTCTTCGGAGAAGGGCGGCATATAAATGTAATTAAAAAAAATAACAACTTCAATAAATAAACAGATGGGGAAGAAGGAGACTGTGAATTTATAGCATAATGTGTGGTTGAAGAGCAGGGAACACCTTCCACACTGAAAGGTAGGCAAAGAAATATGACACACAAATGGACAGGCACATTCACACAGTCAAATGAATATACTGCTCCCAGTTCCTGTTAAAAAGTTGCACAATATCTGCAATGCTCATTTAGCTTTATTTGAAGGAATATTTGCCAAATTTTACTTCAATGCAGAAATGTTTTCAAGTTTCATAGATAACTCTTTGATCCACGTAAAGAAAGCAATGATCTAGAGATAAAGCAATAGCAGGCGGTAATCTCAGGTCATTGGCAATTGGCGGTATCTTGAAGACATCCAGGGTGGTAGATGGAGATAGTATTATTTTCCAATGAGGCTATACAAATGAGATAAAATAATAGGTTGATAAAAGTAAGTTTAAGATACATTATGTTATTTGAACCTCAAAATCTCTCCTGTCCTTCTTTTGCCTTTGAAACACCTGTTCCTCTTCAAGTCAATGCCTTGGAATGCTTTGGAAGGAAAACAGGGGTATCCCAATCTACATCTGTGGCATTTTTATGAGAGGAGTGTTTACTTACAATTGGCAGCATGTCTGTCCATGTCTACAGTCCCATTTCCCAATGTTCTTGTAGTCTTTTGGACAGTGACGAAAGCAGCAGCGTCCTCGTGTACGACACCGGCGCTTGGCATTACCTATGAAAAGAAAAAGAGTAGACAAAGGAATGATAAGTAAAGATACTTTGTTATTTAGCTAGATATTTCCTTCTAAGGCATCACTTTCTTCTACAGAATTGTAGGATTCCTATGAATTCAGGAAGTTCCCTCTGACCAAGGGATCCATTTCTGCTAATCTTCCTTCAGCAGGCCCAATGCATCAACCCAGTTTTAAAGCCTGGCCAGATTTGAATTGGTAGGTATGTCTGTATCTATTAAGGTAGCACAGAGGAAAAAGTCTGATTCACACTACTTGTCCTATTGCTATGCATCTTATCAGCGGAAGTGTTGCTAACCCAGATAAGGAAAAACCAAAATATCCAAGGGTTGACTATTAAACAGGAAACATACAAACTACAAGCGTTTGCTGATGACATGGTCTTCATAATGGAGGACCCAAAAGAGTCAAGCAAAAATTTAATGCAAGAGATAGAGGCATTTGGTAAAGTAGCAGGACTCAAAGTCAATAGAGAAAAGACTAAGATAATAACCAAAAATTGTCTTTTGTGAGGAACTGACAAAAGAATTAGGGATTCAGACAATGAAAAAAGTAAAATGTTTAGGAATTTGGCTTATAGCGAAATGCTCCACAATAATGGCTGACAACTCTGACAAGTTGATGGACCAGATACAGAAAGATCTAGATAGATGGGTAAATTTACAACTTTCTTGGATGGGAAGGATAGCCACCATTAAAACAAATGTACTACCAAAATTGTTGTACCTCTTTCAAACTGTGCCAGTCAAACTAGGGAGAAAATTCTTTGAAGACCTGAACAAAAGAATTAGTAAATTTATTTGGCAAAAGAAACCCACCGGAAAGTCCCAAAGGCGAGCATCGTCCCCCAGAAGAACCGCGTCTCCCGCCAAATCATATGGATGCCAAAGGGGGGGGGGCAAAACCCTCCGGTGGGAAATTCAAGAAACGGGAAGAGGCGCGGTGCAAAGAAACATATTACATGTCCGTTGGCTATGTCCAAACCAAAATAAAGCAGACGGACGTGTATGCAACCAGCAAGGTAATGGCCACCATAAACATTGAACAAAGACCATGTAAGATGGAGGTTGACTTGGGATCATACATCTCCATGGTCTCCTGGGAGACCCTAAAGGAAATCCTCCCCCATTTATGACGAGACCAGCTGGAACGCCAAGACATCATATTGCGAGACTACCAAAGCAGACAAATTTTTTCGTGGGAAAAAAGATCGTACACATAAACTATGGAAAATTCAATAGAAAGCTTCCCCTGACCATGGTCGACTGCAGTCTGCTGAGCCTACTGGGAAGGGAATGGTTCGCCCCACTCCAGATAGAAATCGCGGGAGTGCACGCAACCGGCACCTTTTCGCTAGACAGAAATGCAGACGCCGTGGAGCTAGAGCGAGAGTTCGGGGCCGTATTCGACGTAAACCTAGGCAAGTACCAGGGACCCCTATAACCTTTAACCTTGACCCAAACATTGCACCAGTCCGCCTAAAGCCCCGCAGAGTCCCTTTTGCACTGCAGCCGAAAGTCGAGGAGCAACTCGACAAACTAATAAAGCAAGGGGTGCTAGAACCAGTCAACCACGCAAGATGGGAGACCCCAATAGTCACGCCAGTCAAGCCGGACGGGTCAGTCAGAATTTGTGCTGACTATAAAATGACCCTGAACCAGGCTTTGCAACAGAGTGCCTACCCAGTACCGGTCATACAGCACCTACTGCACTCTTTGGGCAGGGGATCAATATTTGCTAAATTGGACCTTGCCCAGGCATACCAACAATTACCCATAGATGAAGCAACGGCAGAAGCACAAACAATAGTCACCCACCGAGGGGCATTCAAGTGCAAAAGACTCCAGTTCGGAGTCAGCATAGCCCCGGGACTGTTTCAAAGTGTGATGGAATGCCTACTCCACGGCATTCCAGGTGTAATCCCATACTTTGATGACGTAATTGTGTCTGCCACAAGCAAAAACCAACTAATGGACAGACTAAGGGCGGTCCTGGGAAGATTCCAAGAGGCTGGCCTTAAACTAAAAAAGGAAAAATGCCAAATAGCCGTGCTCCAAGTGGAGTTCCTGGGATTCCTGATTGACAGCAACGGCATAAGACCCACCAAAGGGAAGCTACGAGCTATCCAGGAGGCACCCACCCCCCTAAACAACACTAAATTACAAGCCTTTTGGGGGTTACTAAATTTCTACAATGTGTTTTTACCACAGAAGGCAACCATCGCCAAACCGCTGCATAGGCTGCTGGACAAAGCGGCAGCATGGACCTGGGGGAAATGCAAAGCAGAGGCATTTCAAAGAATAAAAGACCTGCTAACATCAGACTCTGTATTAATCCAATACAGTGAAACACTACCCCTAATGCTGACCTGCAATGCGTCCCCATTTGGCATAGGACCAGTCCTGAGCCACAGATTACCGAATGGAATGGAAGCACCTATAGCCTATTTTTCTAAGACACTATCAAAAACCCAAAGAAAATATAGCCAGATTGATAAAGAAGCCCTAGCAGCAGTAGCTGGGGTCAAATGATTCCATGAATACTTATACAGAAGACGTTTCAACCTGATAACCAATCACAAGCCACTGCTAGGAATCCTCTCGGGAGACAAGGTGACCCCAAACACACTGTTTCCGAGGATGTTAAGATGGTGTTTTTGGCAGCCTACAACTATACCCTCACATACCAACTGGGCAAAGAGATCACCCATGCTAACGTCCTCAGCTGATGCCCCCTTCCAGAGACCGCCATGGACCCAGTGCCATCAACAACAGTCCTCGTGACAGAAAGCATTCGGCTGGGAATGATGACGTCCTCAGAAATTGCCAGGCTGATGAACCACGACAAAACAATGGCACGAGTTTTAAATTGGGTATGGAGGGGGTGGCCACAGGCGGCGCAAGCGGGAGAATTCAAGCTGTATCAAACAAGACAGACAGAACTGTCAGTACTAAAGGGCTGCCTATTATGGGGAGACCGGGTCGTAATCCCACCACCCCTGCGGAAAGACATGCTGACTGCCCTCCACGAAGGCCATCCAGCAATAGTGTGCATGAAGGCATTGGCAGGGAGCTATGTGTGGTGACCCGGCATCGATGCTGAAGTAGAGGCCTGGGATGCCACCTGCTGCCTGTGCCAAGAGACCAGGCCAGCACCAGCGGCAGCAAAACCAAAAAAGTGGGAGATGCCGACAGCCCCCTGGTCCCGCATACACATCGACTATGTGGGACCATTCCAAGGACAAAACTTCCTAATAGTAGTGGACGCCTATTCCAAATGGCTGGAAGTAGTACTCATGCCGTCCACTACAACAGAGCTCACAATAAAGGCACTGAGGCACCTCGTCACTACCCATGGCCTACCGGACATGCTGGTCTCCAACAATGGACCACAGTTCACCGCAAAGACCTTTGAAATATTCCTAGCAGGCCTAGGAATACGACATGCCTTGTCAGTGCCTGCCCACCCATCGACAAATGGGCAGGCTGAAATTATGGTTAAAACCACCAAGAACACACTACAATGGTTGGGCAAAGGGGACTGGCAGGAGAAGATTGACAGGTGGCTGCTAGCCCAACACATCACGCCACATACAACTACAAACAGGAGCCCAGCCCCCAACACGACATACTAGACACCAAACAGCTTGAGACACCCCCGACTGCTGTCAATTCCTACTGGGGGACCCTGTCTATGCCCACAGTTACACAGGGGGACCCACCTAGGTGCCAGCAAGAGTCGTAGGAGGCACCGGCCCAAGGTCCTACCGGATAGAGATGGACGATGGCAAAACTTGGGAGAGGCACATAGACCAGCTCCGAGGCCAAGTCCTGGCCGCTGAAGACAAGCAAAATGACCGGACCCCAGGACTCACGCAAGACCAACAAACCCTGCAAAACTACAAAAAAATCAATCCAGAACACTTACCGTGGCTTGCAGGCGTCCAGCGGAGTTCTTCGGAGGCCTCAAGCTCAACGGTCCCTGCGCGCCGGTGGAAGGATTCCAGATGCTTCCACTGGCAGAGACCAGAGCAGCGATGGACCCGTCCACTCAGGCTGCTGCCCAGGAGTCAACTGAGTTGTGCAGATCCAGTCGAGCCCTGAAGAGCCCCACCTACTTGCGTGACTACGTTAGGTAGGCGGCCCCGGATTGGTCGACTGGACTAAGAAGGGAGGGGTGTTCTATATGTCCATATATGGCCAACGAGAGGAGTTGGCTGGAGACTCCTCTCATTGGCTCAGCCACTGGCAGGAAAAACAAAGTCCTGTCAGTGGCTGAAGTGGCAGACTGCACCGGCTATAAAAGCCGGCGCCCGCCGCGTGTTCTTCAGTCTGTTTCTGAAATAAAGTGTTGTTATCCTGAGCTTTTGTCTTCGAGTCTTCTTTGTCCTGCGGCCATTTAACAGTTCTGCTTATAGCTAAAATACTTTGGAATGATAAACTGTTGACCACACAATAGTTATATGTGGTTGTAATGAAATGTAGCTACCATCTATTAATATGCTTACCAAGAAATTCTCTCTCTCTCTCTCTCACTCTCTCTCTCTCTCTCATCTATCTATCTATCTATCTATCTATCTATCTATCTATCTATCTATCTATCTCTATTTATCTATCTATTTATCTAAACTGTCTGTAATTTATGATTTGTATGTTAAGATTTGGAGACACCTGGATATCTGGTGTATTGCATTTTAATTACTCCAAATGAAACATGGTGTCAGAAGCATGCAAATCTTCACTGTCTCTACACATTTGATGCATGCCAGTCTTGCACTTGCAGTACTGTCCTGGAAGCTGGGCATTTGAAGCAAAAAAATCAGCAGTATGGCAGCCGCTAACAGCATACCACTGCCTGAGGGTTCACCCTGACAGTTGGATCTCCCCTAGTGAGTGAGAAGTACCTGGAAAATATCAAGTACAGACAGATTAACTCCCTACTATCCTCCCCTCCCATCTCCCAGTTGTTCTTTTGGCTTTGGGTGGCTTTTTTTCATGGAATTTCTTGACTACTTTATCTGCTCTTATGTCAACTTTGAACCAAACCTGGCAGAAGCCATTTTGTTGTTTCTCAGTTGCCACACAGTATTGGGGAGGGGGAAGAGGATGGAATGCCCTGCCAGGCATAACACAGAACTGTTTCATGCAAACCAAGGTCAACCCACACATGTCAGATGAAGACAGAGAGGAGTACCTGACGAGCCAGCCAATTAACCTAATTGAGCAATATGACCTGGGAACACTTGGGGAGGAGATCATTTATTGTTTTAATTATACTGAAACCATGGAGTTGATTTTGCATTTAATTATGCTGATACGATGTACCCAATAAAAGAGTTCTTTGATGAAGATTCTAGTCTCAGAGTTCTGATTTGCTTGGGTCTGTTAGTTGGAACCTTGACATTAAGCTAACTCTCATAAACTTTGCTCTGGAAAAAGAGCAAACCTCCAGGGTCCTGAGCCCCAGTCACCTACCCGGTCATTTTGGGAGGACAGAGAAGACTCAGGGAAGATTTTGAGATGGGGAGGAAAGGGGAGGTTGCTGTAAAGCCCAGCGCGTTCCCAGCTAATGGAGCACAACCAGCTGGCCAAGCACTAGCAGTGGCAAGACCAAAAGTCCTTGAGGAGAGGATGAAAGGCAAGTGATCTATACATGCTTGAACAATGGGCCCTACCCAACAGAATTAATGGTAATGTGGTGAAAAGCAAAATTTTACATTTAGGCAGGAAAAATCAAAGGTATAAGTACAGATTAGGTGAGATCTGGCTCAAAAACAGTAACTGTGAGATGGACTTTGGAGTCCTAGTTTTTTTTTTTTTTTTAAATTACATTTATATGCCGCCCTTCTCCGAAGACTCAGGGCGGCTTACAATTTTTGGAGCACAACCCAATGTGCTCAGCAATAGCCTTCATTCCATTGTATATGCCTGCTTATTACTAAGCGGCATTTTTACAAGGTCAGCTAATTGCCCCCAACAATCTTGGGTCCTCAATTTACCTACCCCGAGAGGATGGAAGGCTGAGTCAACCTTGAGCCTGGTGGGATTCGAGCCTACAGTAATTGTAGACAGCTGGATCTTAAGAGCAGGCATTTACAGCCTGAGCCACCAAAGCTCAGTTGATGAACAGGGAATCACGATCATGCGAAGTATTATTACTGCTTTATAAAACCCTAGTAAGACCACACCTGGAGTACTACAACCATACTGGTCACCATGCTACAAAAAGGATGTTGATACTTTGGAAAAAGTTCAGAGAAGAGCAACTAAGATGATCAAAGGCCTGGAGACTAAAACATATGAAGAACGGCTGCAGGATTTGGGTCTGGCTAATGTAAAGAAAAGAAGAATTAGGAGTGGACCTTGCGATCATAGTGGATAATACAATCCTGGGTTGTATAAACAGAGGCATAGAATCAAGATCATGTGAAGTATTAGTACCACTTTATAAAACTCTAGTAAGACCACACCTGGAATACTGCAAAGAATTTTGGTCACGATACTACAAAAAATATGTTGAGACTTTGGAAAACATTCAGAGAAGAGCAACTAAGATGATCAAAGGCCTGAAGAATGACTGCAGCATTTGGGTCTGGCTAGTGTAAAGAAAAGAAGAATTAGGAGTGACATGATAGCAATATTCCATTATTTGAGTGACTGCCAGAAAGAAGAGGGGGTCAAACTATTCTCCAAAGCACCAGAAGGCAGGACAAGAAACAATGGTTGGAAACCAAAGAAAGAATTGAGCAGAAACTTCCTAACAGTGAGGACAATAAACCAGTGGAACAGCTTGTCTTCAGAAATTGTGGATGCTCCATCACTGAAGGTTTTTAAGAAGAGACTAGACAGTCACATATCTGAAATAAGATAGTTTCTGCTGCTTGAGCAGGGGACTGGACTAGAAGATGTCCACGGTACCTTCCAGATTCTATTCTATTCTATTCTATTCTATTCTATTCTATTCTATTCTATTCTATTCTATTCTATTCTATTTTATTCTTATATGCTTTTCATCATATATACAGCAACATGTGTACACTAAGGTCCAGTCCATCATCCAAGTATTAATCAAAGTCAACTCTAATTAGTCTTTCTAGTCAGTCAGGATTATATATCCAAGGTAAAACTAAAGAAGTGCTTTCTAGAAAAAAAGTATTCACATGCTATCATTTCACCTTCAGAAGCCATAGGATTTTAATTTGAAATAATGCTAAAGCTTGAGTCTTGGCTTGGTTTAACCTGGATTGGATTTCATTCTATGTCTTTTTTTTTGGGGGGGGGGGAGATTTGGTTAATCAATTTTCTATGGAGAACTTCCATAGACATTCAACTTGCTGTCACATAGTTTTTCATGAAACACATTTGGGAAACTACTAAACAAATGCAGCTTCCTATTGGTCAGGTTATGGTGTTCTCTTCACATTCTCTGCACTGCAATGTGAATAATCATGGACCAAATTCAAACAGCTTTGTGAGAGATTTGGAGGGGGAAGCATGAGACATATTAAACTGCCCCCTCCTCAGGCAAAGAGCACTACAATTTTTTCTCAGTACCACAGAGGATGTTAATTTGATTGATTTTAAAATGTCTTTGAGGGATAACAGAGTGGAAACAGGATTTATGAAAATGTCTTCATGAAACTTTGCTCTATGTTCCATCTTTTGAATGATAAAAAAAACCTCAGGATAATAAAAACCGCTAACAGCACAAAATACTTCTTGAAATACCTTCATCTATTGCCTATATGACATCAGTACAATTACCAAGCCAAATTCCCAAGAAACAATTGACAATATTAAAAAAACGTTATCATTTATGGAATGATCTCAGTACAGAAGAAAACTGTCTAAACATTATGGCATGTTGTATCATGGCTTCACTTTCCATGTGGCAAGTTAACTGAAATAACTGAAACTAAAACGTTCCTTCTCTCAAGCCTAACCATTAGTCCCAAACAACAAAAAGCCATCAGCATGAATAATTAATAAAAGCCTTTGTCACTTCAAATGTTATCAATTGTCAAACAGTGTCAACTTCTTCAAACAAAAATTTGCACAGCTTCTTTTCAAAGAGTGCTTCTCAATTATTTCTTAGTCTAAATGTACGTCATAGTCTCCACTTATTTTATTATTCTTTACCTTAATTGGATTACCAAATACCATATCAGTTTGTATTTGTGGTTTCCTCATTCTGCACCTTCTCATTACTTAAGGTAATTGTCCATTTCTTGGGTAATAGCAGGAATTCAACATTATTTAGAGGTTTCAAGGCACTTTTAGAGATGTGACTGACTTAAACAGTTTCCCCATTAATTGCTTTCTGTGGTTTTTGAGCAAAAAACCACATTACTAAATATTGATTTCCTTTTCTGCCAGAGCTGTTAATTTCACCACTTTCAGTCTTACTTGGCCTGCTACTATTTAGTGTTAATTGATTTCTGGTTTTGCATGTTTGTCTTTTTTGAGGTCCTGTATCAAGGCTACTCTGCAAAAACAGAAATTTGTAAGTCAACAGAAATAGGCTTCAACCCTCAAGGCAAAGCTTAGTAAATGTGGCTGGACAAACACTCTTTCCATTCAATGCCAGGAATTCATCCTTAATCCATTTCCCACCACTACCCAAGCTCTATACCTGATTCTCTGAAGGACCCTTTCAGTATGCCTATGGAAGGTGTTACCTGCTCTTCAACCACATATTATGCTTTAATTTCACACAGTCTCATTATTCCCCCTCTATTTACTTATAATGCTTATTTTGTCACAGAGGTCTTCCAGTTGATGTAATTGCTTGGGCAGAAGTGGTATAAAATGGAAAGGAGCAGAAAACAATATCTTAAGCTGATATTTTTCTCAGGTTAAATACCATGGAATACTAACTTAGAATAGGAATGACTTTGTCTGATGGCTCAATATCAGCATAGGTTGAGTCTTGATAAAAGAAAGGAAGATGTAGCAAGAGGAAATCTGCCTTAGAGAGAAGATCTGTGCTGGACCACTCTTTTTGTTGAATGGACAGACCGACAAATGTATGTTATTAATTTTAGGCACCAGCATATAACAATAGAAAGACTACACAAAAAAAATCAAATTATCAGAGGGTGAGTCAGATAGGACATGACATACACACACACACACAGCCAAAAAATGAGGGATGCTATTGTACATATTTTTATACCTATGCTAATAAAGGAGGGTGATCTAATAATATTGGGTATCAAATGTTCTGGCAACCAAAGAATTTGGCCTGCTAGATGCATTGAACATTCCATCACAATGGCTTACAACTTTCTTAATTGAGTCCACTGCAAAATTTCCTCACTGGTGACATAGTTGTGCCAAGGGACTCCCAGAATGGGGATGTAAATATTCAACTTATGACAGAATAATTTAACCTTGTGGACACAAACCAGTTGTTTCCATTCAGTGTTGTACTCACTATCAAAACCTTGGGAAATTGGACTGTCCAAAGGGATGGAGGTGCTGTAGATGGTAACAGGTGAACAGATTTACATAGTTGGAAGGGACTTGTAGGTCATCTAGTTCAACTGCCTGCCCAAGCAAGAGACCCTACATCAGGGGTGGGATTCAAATTTCTTAACAACCAGTCTGTGGGCATGGCCTAATTTGTGGGTGTGACTTGATAGTCATGTGACTGGGTGGGCATGGCTTGTTGACTGGGCATGTGTCAGGCTTCAACGATCCTGCCAATCCGCCACCCAGTGTGAAGCCTGACACATTCAATCGTCCGGCGCAGCAGAGACCTGGCTGGGGTGGGAACTGCCTGACAGCTATGATCTAAGCTCTGAGATGGCTTTTTGGCTACACTTTGTGTTGAAAACAGGCATGGACTCAGGGGGGGAGAGCATACAGCTGTTGATGATGTTGGATTGTGCACATGAAAGAAGTTTAGATGCAGTTGCGATTAGTAATGTGGGGTGGAGACGTGAGGGATTAGTAGAGCGGGCAGATGTTAGGTTAGTTAGGAGGGGAAGGATATGCAAATAAAAGGCTCTGAGAGGCGGTTGCTCTCAGTGCTGGCTTTACACGGGATTACCATTGTTGCCTGTTTGGAGGGAACGTATTACAACTATTACCTTCTTGAACGTGAGTAATGTAGTTTATTAGAAGAGTTCTCACCTTTCCAAGGAGGGCTCGGTGTTCATGTGGCTGGCTGAGCATAGCTTGTATGTAAATATTATAAATATTTATGTAAATATTGAATTTTTTTATTAAAAAAAGCAACTTTTACCCAAAATCAGGCAAAGCAGGCAGGCAGATTGTGTTGCTCATAGAATCACAGATTCACTTAGAGATCTATCTACCTGCAATCTATTGCCTGAGTCTGTCATATAAAATTTGCTTGCAAGCAAACTCATAAAATTTGCTAGCAAGCAAAATTTGCTAGCAAGAAAAATTAACTCACAACACACCATGTGTGTAAATATTGAATTTTTTTATAAAAAAAAGAGAGCAGCTTTTACCCAAAATCAGGCAAGGCAGGCAGGCAGGCTGAGTTGCTCACAGAATCACAGATTCACTTAGAGATCTACCATTCTGCAATCTATTGCCTGAGTCTGCACTGAAAAATAGAAGCTTCAGTCCCAAGGAAGGTTCAGCTGTGCTTTTAGATTAGCTAGAAAGCAAGAACTCCACAGGAAAACAGCTGATGGTCAGGGGAAAAAAAGGAAAAATAGCAACTTACCAAACACAGGTAAGTTGGATGGCATGCATGCCAGGTAATGAGTGAGAGGGTGGGGAGGGGAGGGGGAGGGCCAGCCAGTGGCACGATTTGGTTCTCCAAACTGGGCAAAATCATAACAACCAGTTCTATAGAACCGGTCCAAGCAGGTAGAATCCCACCCCTGCCCTACACCATTTCTGACAGATGGCAGTCCAATCTCTTCTTGAAAGCTTCCATTGGTGACACTTCCACAACTTCTGAAAGCAAGCTGTTCCATTAGTTGATTGCTCTCACTGTCAGAAAATTTCTCCTGATTTCCAGGTTGAATCTCTCCAAGTTCAGTTTCCATCCATTGTTCCTTTCTGGCCATCAGGTGCTTTGGAAAATAGCTTGACCCCTTCCTCTCTGTTTCAGCCCCCCAAATATTGGAACACTGTTATCATGTCTCCCGTGATACTTCTCTTCACTCAACTAAACATGCCCAGTTCCTGCAACTGTTCATTGTATGTTTTAGCCTCCAGTCTCCTAATCATCTTGCTTGCTGTTCTCTGCACTCTTTCTAGAATCTCAACGTTTTTAAAATAGTGTGGTGACTAAAACTGGATGTAGTATGGTGTGGTCTTACTAAGGCTTTATAGAGTGGTATTAGTAGTTCACTTGATCATGATTGTATGCCTCTGGTAATGCAATTTAGGATTGCATTGACTGTTTTGGCAAGAAGAAAAAAACCAGAACCACTGTCTTGAAACTCTGAATTATATAAGGGTTTTGGTTTCTAAGAAATGTAACAAATCTCTTCAAATCTGCAATTTTATGGCAAAAAAGAAAACCAACACATTATTTTTCAAATGTTCTTGAGATCTATAGCATAATCAAAATACATCACTATCAACTACTCTTCGGCATATGCAATCATTTTTTTCTGCAGTAAAGCTATTCATTTAGCCATGTCAACTCCATGAGTATTTTGCATAGTTACCCAATAGGTGCCAACTTGTATAAAGGGAGCTTACATTATTCTCTGTGTGTATGAAACCTGATGAGGAGAAACAGAGAAGGTACAATTCTTTGCTTTTGCCTGAAAAGTTAAGGAGGATGCAAAAAACATAGAGGCCATCCAGCCTCTCTGGCAACACCACATATTGAACTTGTCATAGATGTATGCAGTTTCTGTGGGGATGGTTTGGGTTTAGTTCTTGGATTGAGAATGTAAAAGCATACTTTGTAGCAATTTGACAAAAGAACCACGTGTTTTTCTAGATTATCAAGCATTTTGTACTACAAGGTGGCTTGTGTTGTATCTACCTGATGCTGGAAACAGATGCTGCTGCCTTAGTGATTTACTGAATGACCGAACAATAGAAAAATAACAGAATAGCAGAATTGGAAGAGACCTTGGAGGTCTTCTAGTCCAATCTCTGGTCAAGCAGAACCTATTATTTTAAACAAGTGGCTGTCCATCTCTTTTTAAAAACTTCCAGTGATGGCGCACCCACAACTTTTGAAGGCTAGTCTGTCCTCTGGTGTATTGTTTTCTCTGTCAGAAAATTTCTTCTTAGTTCGATGTTGCTTCTCTCCTTGATTAGTTTCCAACTGAATTAGATAAAATCTTGATGGGCACGAACGAAAAAATGATTAAAAATTTTTATGGTTATCTATTAGAAGTTAGAATGGAAGAGGAGCAGGTTAAGGAAACAATGATTGCTTGGGGGAAAAATTTCGGTTATGGGATAGATCTAGAGAGATGGCAAACACTGTGGGATCAGAATTATAAAATGACAATGTCAACTGCATATAAAGAAAATTTGTATAAGATGTTTTACAGGTGGCACCTATCCCGAGAAGGATTGCAAGAATGTTCAAGGATAAATCGGATAAGTGTTGGAAATGTCATCAGATACCTGGCTCTTACTACCACATGTGGTGGACTTGCGTTGATGCTAAAAGATACTGGACTAAAATCCACATGTGGTTGGAAAAAATGACACAACAACATATAGACTCGAAACCTGAGATATTCCTGTTGGGAATTGTACCAGAGACATTTAACAAAGAACTGAAATATCTGATTGTTAATGTACTGACAGCCGCTAGAATTGTATTTGCTAAAAACTGGAGAAATGGCAAGACACCTATGCAGGAGGAAGTAATTAAGAAGATTTTGGATTGTGCCGAAATGAGTAGATTAACATTTGAAATTAGGGATCAAGAAGAAAAGCAGTTTTTTAAGATATGGAATATGTTTTATCAATGGTTAGATAAAAAAGTTTGGTAATATATTTTTGGGAATATAAAGATAGATAGAACTGTTGAAACAATTAGAGATTATAATATGATAAAGGATTAATAATAATGATTATAGTTTATCCTTTTTGAAATATTGAGTATGAATAATGAGGGGAAGGCACTGTGACTTTTGACCGACCGACATACTTATTTATTTATTTATTTATTTATTTATTTATTTATTCGACTTATATGCCGCCCCCTCTCCAAAAGGACTCGGGCTTACAAAATAAAACACACAACAATAAATTAGTTAAAACCAGATTAAACAATCAAGCCGAATTAACACTAAAATTGCAGAGATAAAACTCTAAAAAGACCACCCCACCCCAGGGTCACAGCCCGGATTGGTTAAACAACCAGGTCTTCAGGTCACGGAAAGTGCGGAGGTCAGGGGCCAGGCGAAGCTCCAGGGAAGTCGATTCCACAGGTCAGGGGCCGCAACAGAGTAGGCCCGTCGTCGGGGACCGCCAGCGGCACTGTCCAGCTGACGGGACCCAAGGAGCCCCTGTCTGTGGGATCGTACAGGCGGTTGGTGTTCGATGTCGGCAGCAGTCGCTCCCTTAAATAATAGGGACCCATGTCGTGAAGGACTTTGTATGTTAAGGATAGAACCTTGAACCTCACCGGCGCAACCGGCAACCAATGCAAGCCACGCAGGAGGGGGCAACATGGGAGAACCGGGAACTCCCATCACCACCCGCGCGCTGCATTCTGCACCAGTTGCAATCTCCAGATGGTGTGCAAGGGCAGTCCTAAATAGAGGCGTTGCAGTAGTCGAGTCGCGAGGTAACAAGGGCATGAGTGACCGTCGCAGGGCATCGCGGTCCAGAAACGGAAGCTGGCGAACCAGCCGGATCTGGGCAAAAGCCCCCTGGTGGCGGCTCCCACCTGCTCCTCCAACCGAGCCGTGCATCCAGGAGGACCCCCAGATTCCTAGCCCTATCCACAGGGGGCAGCACCACTCCCCTATGGTCAACGATGGACATTCCAAACTGGACCGCGATGCGGTATGTACAACCACTCAGTCTTGGCCGGGTTGAGTCGAAGCATATTTCCGTCCATCCAGATCCGTACGCATCCAGACAGCGAGTCATCACGGAGAGGGCATCACTGATCTGGCCAGGGGTGGAGATATATAACTGTGTATCATCAGCATATTGATGATACCTCACTAAAACCACGAATGATCTCACCCAGCGGTTTCATGTAGATATTAAATAAAGGGAGAGAGGACCGACCCTGAGGGACCCCACAAGTGAGTGCCCTCGGGGCCGATCTCTGCCCCCTGCTAACACCGATGCGACCGCCCGAGGTAGGAGGAGAGCCACCGAAAAACAGTGCCCCCACCCCCAACCCCCGCGTTGCAAAAGGATACCATGGTCGATGGTATCGAAAGCCGCTGAGAGGTCTAACAGGACCAGGACAGAGGAAAACCCTGTCCCGCTCCCTCCAGAGATCATCCATCAGTGCGACCAATGCCGTCTCCGTGCTGAAACCAGACCGGAAGCCCGATTGGCACGGATCTAGGTAGTCCGTTTCATCCAGGAAAAGCGGAAATTGTCTGGCCACCACACTCTCAACAACCTTCGCCAAAAAGCGAAGGTTGGAGACTGGACGAAAGTTATCTAACACAGTCGGATCCAGGGCAGGCTTCTTCAGGAGGGGCCTCACCACCGCCTCTTTCAGGGCGGAGGGGAAAACACCCTCCCTTAGCGAAGCGTTGACCATAACTTGAAATTGATATGGATCTATGTGGTGTATGTTTGTTTGTTATGTTTGTGTTTTTGGAAAAATAAAACCTTTTATTAAAAAAAAAAAGGTGGCTTGTGTTGTATCTACCTGATGCTGGAAACAGATGCTGCTGCCTTAGTGATTTACTGAATGACCGAACAATAGAAAAATAACAGAATAGCAGAATTGGAAGAGACCTTGGAGGTCTTCTAGTCCAATCTCTGGTCAAGCAGAACCTATTATTTTAAACAAGTGGCTGTCCAGTCTCTTTTTAAAAACTTCCAGTGATGGTCCACCCACAACTTTTGAAGGCTAGTCTGTCCTCTGGTGTATTGCTTTCTCTGTCAGAAAATTTCTCCTTAGTTCGATGTTGCTTCTCTCCTTGATTAGTTTCCAAGCATTGCTTCTTATGGTGCTTTGGAAAATAGGTTGATTCCTCTTTTCTCTGGCAGCCTCTCAAATATTGATATACTCCTATCATTTCCTACTTTTCACTAGAGTAAACATAACCAATTCCTACAACTGTTCTTTATATGTTTTAGCCTCCAGGTCCCTAATCATTTTTTTTTGCTATTCTCCACACTCTTTCCAGAATCTCAACATCTTTTTTATATTGTGGTGACCAAAACTGGATTCAGTAATCCAAGTATGTCCTTACCAAGATCTTAAAAAGTGGTACTAATACTTCACTAACACTTGATTCTATCCCTCTGTTAATTCACCCTAGGACTGCATTGCACTGAGAGGTATTGAACTTTCAGACCTAAATATTTTCTTTGGAACACAATTGAAAGCATTGCCTAACCGTGCTGATCAACCTCTGATGCACCTACTCTAATAAGCTCAGTGTTTAATTGCATTTAAATTCTTTCTATTCAACAAATTGATGAGCCTCTCTTTCTGCTTCCTCTAAACCTGACATTTATTTCCAAATGACAAAGGAAGTATAGGAAGATAGAAATATCAGGACCAACTAAGGGGTGGTGCTAGGCTACAAGCTAACAGGTGGGATCCCACAAAACTGTATTTAGTTAAAATATTTATATAGCTGTTGTGGCCCCGCCTCCCGAGCCTGTGCTGACAGAGGAAGAGGACCTGGATGATGAAGGGGAGGAACGGGCAATGTATTCATCCCCAGGACCTTCCTCCCTGACACTGCCTTCCTCCCCAGGACCTTCCTCCCTGGCAATACCTCAGGGGTCATTGGAAAGCCGAGAGGAACAGCCTGAGTTACGCCAGGAGGGAAGCATATCAGCACAACCACAGCTGGGGAGTGAGGAGGAGGATTCCTGGCTTGATCCCAGGCAGCGTCGGAGGGAGAAACGTCAGCAGCAATGTAGGAGGCGTGGGAGGGCTAGAGATTGAGCTGGACTACACCCCACAAGGCATAAAAGTGGGTGTGCCTACGTTGTAAACTCTGTGTGTGACAAAGTTCGAACAAACCAAGAATCCTGTTTGTGTTGTGGCTGGACTGAATCTGGAGAAGCTCTTGTTTGTGGACTTTGAGAATAAAAAGCCCATTCTGTCTCTGTGAGTAATCCGATACTTGACAAATCTGAACTTGGCAGTCCTAAGGTGTGTGTTTGCCAAGAGACTTATCAGCTGTAGAAGATTTGTTTTTGGAGTCAAGCCAGTGTGACTATCTGTGAGGGTGTTGGTGCTAAGTTCCTTACCTTTTGCAGAAGGGAAGGGGAGACAGAACATATAGCTATCCATGTCTCAGACAACTCTTGGCAGCTCCTAATACAATCAGTTTAAAAACTGTAAAACATACTCAATTAAAACATAAAGCAATACTTGCATTTCTTTAAAAAAAATTAACTGAAAGGAATGCATTCCTTTTATATTTATTTTTCTTTCACAGTTTGGTTCCTGCTTTCAAAATTCTGGGATCACCAGGGAACTACCTGAGGACTGGAAAAGAGCTGATGTGGTCCCCATCTTTAAAAAAAAGAAAAGGGAGGGGAACCCAGATTCAGGAAATAACAGACAAATTACTATTATCAATATCTGGAAATATCTTGAAAAAGATAAACAACCAATAAATCTGCAAACACCTAGAACAGGGGTGTCAAACTCAAGGCCCATGGGGTGCTTAGACCTGGCTCATGAGATCAGCCTGGCAATAGCAAAAGACTGCCCCGTGGTGCTTCAGCTAGCAAAAACAGGATGCCCAGGGGCTGTCCATGCCCTGTTTGGCTGGCAGGGTGCTGCAGGAGGCTCTCTAGGCCAAAAATGGGGTGCATGGTGACAGTCTGCAGCCCACCTGTGCACCATTTTGGCAAGCAGGGTTCTGCAGGAGGCCCTCCAGGCCAAAAATGAGCCATGTGGGGGCAACCCCCCCACTCCCTGTTTTGACAAGCAGGGTGCTACAGAAGGCCACCCCATCTCCTCCCCTCCAACTGGCCTACAGAGGACAACAATACTGATCCAGTCCTTCAAGAAATCCAGCTTGACACCCCTGACCTAGAAACAAACAAGGTTATAACCAAAATGGATTTATCAAAAACAGATCATGCCAAATAAATCTTATTTCGTTCCTTGACAAAGTGACCAAATTAGTAGATTAGCATAATGCGGTGATTGAAAACTAACCAAGGACAGTAGCAATCTTGAACTAAGGATAAATTCTTAATGGTGAGCCACTGGTGGGATTCAAGATTTTTTTTTTACTACAGGTTCTCTGGACATGGCTTGGTATGGCATGTGTAGATTCCATGGACTTGCTTTACGGCTGCCTCTTATAGCCTGCAGCCGTAGTTGCCAGCCAATGGGAGTGCAGGGTTTCTTCCCGCACTATTTAAACCAATACCATTTGACATTTTACAAGAACAGTTCAAATAAACCAATAACATTCAAACCTACATACATAACACCCCTCCCCACTAGGTTCAGTCCATACCAAACCCCAACCTATCAAATGTATTGCTTTAAATAGGTGGGGCTCTTACGTGTACGTTGAGACCTTCGTGGTTCAGAAGTTTTAACGTTCTCACCCAGTGAGAGGGAAATGTGTCTGCTGACATTTCCCTGTTGGGACTTCCTGTGAAAGGAGACCCTGTTAGACTGTTAGAATCTGGTCTCTCCTCCCAACCCATCTCCATTCCAATGTCAGCACCCAAGTCAGGTAGTGATGTGCAATCTTCCACTTCTAAGGATGGATCTTGGCATTGTGACAGGGTTCGGATGGTTCCTCTCAATGGCTCGTTACACATGGGGTTGACTCTTGTTTGCTGATTTTCCTCCTGTTCCCCCCTTTCCCCCCTAGAAGAGACATCAGGTGAGGGACCCAGAGAGAGACAGGGGCGATGTTCCTGAGGGAACCTGGATCTAAGTTGGTCAATGTGCCTGCTCCAGAGGAGGCCATCCTCTGTTTGTACCCTGTAAGAACGAGGGCCAGTGATGTGAGTTATTTCAGCAGGAATCCACAAAGGTTCACCTAGAAGGTTCCTAGCATAGACAGAATCACCCACATGAAAAGAACGAACTTTGGAAGTGGAATCCAGTGGTGCGGTGGGTGCGTAAGTGGGATGAAGGTGGTCAAGGGAAGACCTAAGTTTCCTACCTATCAACAACTCTGCTGGGGACAAGTTATTTGATGGGCTAGGAGTGATGTGCTGAACACTAAGAAGTTTTTCAAGTTTCTCAGTGATATCCCCAGGACCCAGCTGCTGAAGCTTCTCTTTGGTAAAGCGTACCATGCATTCAGCCCGCCATTGGCGAAGGGTGCCCAGGGGCAGTGGGGCATGTCTGATACCCTGTTGAGCTAGAAAGGATTCAAAAATGTTAGATGTGAATTGAGGGCCATTGTCAGAGACAAGAACATCAGGTAACCCGTGGGTTACAAACAATTTTCTGAGCTGCTTGATGACAGCCTCAGTTGTAGTGGATGTCATGGGAATTACCTCTAGCCATTTGGAATATGCATCTACTATAACTAGAAAAGTGTGCCCTCTTGTAGGGCCTGCAAAATCAATGTGGATTCTAGACCATGGGCCCCTAGGACATTCCCATTCCTGTGTGGGGGCGTGAGGTGGAGCAGGCCTGACTACCTGGCAATTGGGACAAGATGCTACCCAGTTTTCAACCATTTTGTCAATACCTGGCCACCATACATAACTCCTGGCCAAACCTTTCATCCTTACAATCCCAGGATGACCCTCATGTAACATTTCCAAAACCTCCCTTTGCAGTTTTGCAGGAATAACCACCCTGTTACCCCACAAAATACATCCTCTTAATACAGATAATTCAGTTTGCCTGGACTTAAAAGGTTGGGCAAGGTGAGGTAGATCTTGAAGAGGCCAACCTTTCTTAATCCAGCCTATAACAGGTGCCAACACAGCATCTTTGGCAGTCTCTCTGGCAATCTCAGCAGCATGGACTGGAAGCTTAGCAACAGTCTCTAGGAAAAAGGTGTGAGTTTCAAGTTCAAAGTCCTCCTTGTGGCAAGGTAGTGGGCAACGACTCAGTGCATCAGCATGTCCAATGTCCTTGCCAGGCCTGTGAATCAGTTTGTATGAATAGGCTGCAAGAAATTCAGTCCATCTCAGCATTCTTGGTGACAGGATATTAGGTGTAGGTTTGTCTCCTGCCACAATGCCTAATAAAGGTTTGTGATCTGTAACAATGGTGAATGACCTGCCATACAGATATTCATGAAATTTCTTAACAGCTGCAACGACTGCTAATGCCTCCTTGTCCAGTTGGCTATAATTCCTCTCTGCTTTGGACAAAGTGCGAGAGTAAAATGCAATTGGGGCTTCCTTCCACTGGGAAGCCTGTGACTCAAAACCCCCCACTCCAAAAGGGGATGCATCACAAGTCAAAACAACAGGCAAATTCTCAGAGAACTGTATCAACACAGCATCAGACGTGATTAGTCTCTTAATACTGTTAAATGCTGACTGTTCCTTCCCCCCCAGATCCAAACAGCCTTCTTATCAAGCAGGCGATGTAAAGGCTCAGCAATAGATGCTTTGTGAGGTAGAAACATGTGATAAAAGTTAATAAGTCCAAGGAAGGCTTGCAAATCTGTCTTGCATCTAGGTTTAGGGGCTTCCTTGATTGCTTTAACCTTGGCATCAGTAGGTGGATGCCATGCTTGTCAATCATGTACCCCAGGAACTCAACTCTGTCTGTTTGAGTGTACATTTGTCTTCCTTGACTTTTAAACCGCTTTCTGAATCTGGTAGGACTTCTCTGAGTCTCTCTTGAAGCTGAGTGTCATTTTCAGCAGAGATTAACACATTATCAAAATAAGGCACTACCCTGGCAGTCCTTGCAACATTCTTTCCATAGGCTTTGAAAAATGCCAGGTGCCACGCTTACTCCAAATTGTAGTCTTTTACATTTGAAGGCACCTCTATGAGTCACAATTGTTTGTGCCTCTGCAGTGGCATCATCAACTGTTAATTGTTGATATGCCTGAGCCAAGTCCAGTTTGGCAAATACTGTACCTGCCAAGGGAATGGAGTAGATGATGCACAACTGGTACTGGTAGCTCTGCTGCAGCATGGTTAAGTGTCCCCTTATAGTCACCACAGATTCTCACTGACCCATCAGACTTGACTGGTGTGACTATGGGTGTTTCCCATCTGGAGTGGTCGTGAGGCTCAAAACCCTTGAGCGAGCTTATCTAATTGTGCATCA
>CM019148.1:33306355-33341921 GCA_009733165.1 Naja naja | reverse complement strand
GCCAAGCCAATGAGTGCAGGGTTTCTTCGCACTATTTAAACCAATATTTGACATTTTACAAGAACAGTTCAAATAAACCAATAACATTCAAACCTACATACATAACTCCCCACTGGGTTCAGTCCATACCAAACCCCAACCTATCAAATGTATTGCTTTTAAATGGGTGGGGCTCTTGCGTTGAGACCTTGATGGTTCAGAAGTTTTAACGTTCTCACCCAGTGAGAGGGAAATGTGTCTGCTGACATTTCCCTGTTGGGACTTCCTGTGAAAGGAGACCCTGTTAGACTGTTAGAATCTGGTCTCTCCTCCCAACCCATCTCCATTCCAATGTCAGCACCCAAGTCAGGTAGTGATGTGCAATCTTCCACTTCTAAGGATGGATCTTGGCATTGTGACAGGTTGGGGATGGTTCCTCTGCAATGGCTGCGTTACATGGGGTTGACTCTTGTTTGCTGATTTTCTCCTGTTCCCCCTTCCCCTAGAAGAGACATCAGGTGAGGACCAGAGGGACAGGAGTGATGTTCCTGAGGAACCTGGATCTAAGTTGGTCAATGTGCCTGCCCAGAGAAGCCATCCTCTGTTTGTACCCCTGTAGAGGCCAGTGATGTGAGTTATTTCAGCAGGAATCACAAAAGGTTCACCTAGAAGGTTCCTAGCATAGACCACCCACATGAAAAGAGCGAACTTTGGAAGTGGAATCCAGTGGTGCTTGCGTAAAAGTGTGGATGAAGGTGGTCAAGGGAGACCTAAGTTTCCTACCCATCAACAACTCTGCTGGGGACAAGTTATTTGATGGGCTAGGAGTGATGTGCTGAACACTAAAAGTTTTTCAAGTTTCTCAGTGATATCCCCAGGACCCAGCTGCTGAAGCTTCTCTTTGGTGGCGTACCATGCATTCAACAGCCGGCCATTGGCGAAGGGTGCCGGCAGTAAGGGCATGTCTGATACCCTGTTGAGCTAGAGGATTCAAAAATGTTAGATGTGAATTGAGGGGCCATTGTCGAGACAAAAGACATCAGGTAACCGTGGGTTACAAACAATTTTCTGAGCTGCTTGATGACAGCCTCAGTTGTGGTGGATGTCATGGGAATTACCTCTAGCCATTTGGAATATGCATCTACTATAACTAGAAAAGTGTGCCCTCTTGTAGGGCCTGCAAAATCAATGTGGATTCTAGACCATGGGCCCCAGGACATTCCCATTCCTGTGTGTGGGAGGCGTGAGGTGGGAGACTACCTGCAAATTGGGACAGATGCTACCAGTTTTCAACCATTTTGTCAATACCTGGCCACCATACACTCCTGGCCAAACCTTTCATCCTTACAATCCCAGGATGACCCTCATGTAACATTTCCAAAACCTCCCTTTGCAATTTTGCAGGAATAACCACCCTGTTACCCCACAAAATACATCCTCTTAATACAGATAATTCAGTTTGCCTGGACTTAAAAGGTTGGGCAAGGTGAGGTAGATCTTGAAGAGGCCAACCTTTCTTAATCCAGCCCATAACAGGTGCCAACACAGCATCTTTGGCAGTCTCTCTGGCAATCTCAGCAGCATGGACTGGAAGCTTAGCAACAGTCTCTAGGAAAAAAGGTGTGAGTTTCAAGTTCAAAGTCCTCCTTGTGGCAAGGTAGTGGGCAACGACTCAGTGCATCAGCATGTCCAATGTCCTTGCCAGGCCTGTGAATCAGTTTGTATGAATAGTCCACCTCAGCATTCTTGGCAGGATGTGGTGTGTCTCCTGCCACAATGCCTAATAAAGGTTTGTGATCTGTAACAATGGTGAATGACCTGCCATACAGATATTCATGAAATTTCTTAACAGCTGCAACGACTGCTAATGCCTCCTTGTCCAGTTGGCTATAATTCCTCTCTGCTTTGGACAAAGTGTGAGGTAAAATGCAATTGGGCTTCCCTTCCACTGGGAAGCCTGTACTCAAAAACCCCCACTCCAAAGGGATGCATCACAAGTCAAAACAACAGGCAAATTCTCAGAGAACTGTATCAACACAGCATCAGACGTGATTAGTCTCTTAATACTGTTAAATGCTGACTGTTCCTTCCACCCCAGATCCAAACAGCCTTCTTATCAAGCAGGCGATGTAAAGGCTCAGCAATAGATGCTTTGTGAGGTAGAAACATGTGATAAAAGTTAATAAGTCCAAGGAAGGCTTGCAAATCTGTCTTGCATCTAGGTTTAGGGCTTCCTTGATTGCTTTAACCTTGGCATCAGTAGGGTGGATGCCATGCTTGTCAATCATGTACCCCAGGAACTCAACTCTGTCTGTTTTGAGTGTACATTTGTCTTCCTTGACTTTTAAACCCGCCTTTCTGAATCTGGTAAGGACTTCTCTGAGTCTCTCTTGAAGCTGAGTGTCATTTTCAGCAGAGATTAACACATTATCAAAATAAGGCACTACCCTGGCAGTCCTTGCAACATTCTTTCCATAAGGCTTTGAAAAATGCCAGGTGCCACGCTTACTCCAAATTGTAGTCTTTTACATTTGAAGGCACCTCTATGAGTCACAATTGTTTGTGCCTCTGCAGTGGCATCATCAACTGTTAATTGTTGATATGCCTGAGCCAAGTCCAGTTTGGCAAATACTGTACCCCTGCCAAGGGAATGGAGTAGATGATGCACAACTGGTACTGGGTATGCTCTGCTGCAGCGCATGGTTAAGTGTCCCCTTATAGTCACCACAGATTCTCACTGACCCATCAGACTTGACTGGTGTGACTATGGGTGTTTCCCATCTGGAGTGGTCAGTAGGCTCTAAAACCCCTTGAGCAATGAGCTTATCTAATTGTGCATCAATTTTTCCTTTAAAGCAAATGGAACCCTCCTGGGCTTTAAACGAATTGGGGCACCTTGGGGTCTAGGCTGAAAGCAATAGGGGTCCCCATATACTTGCCCAGTCCTTCACTGAAGACCTCTGGAAACTCAGACTTCAAGGACTCCTCCCATTCAGAGCTGCTCACGTGATTGATGCCAGTCACCTCGATGCCAAGTGGCTTGAACCACTCAAGTCCCAGCAAGCTTGGGCGATCCTTGTCCACGATGGTCAGGGGCAAACGTTTGGTGTGGCCTTTAAACTGCACTTTGAAATCTCTTGCTCCAACTACTGGAATCTTGTTCCCTTGGTAGTCTTTAAGAGTCAGTGCTTGCTTCTGGAAATGTTTCTTCTGAATGTTGGGAAAGAGTCTGTGGATAGTGTCCCATGACACCATAGATAAATATGAGCCTGAGTCCACTTCCATTTGGCAAGGCCTTCCTTCAATAAACACCTTCACATGTACTTTTCTGCTTTTTAAGGGTGAAGAATGACCAATGGTGATTGTTTGGTGAGTTTCATTCTTGCCATTTGCTTCTAAATTTTGCCCCATCTTTTCAAGGAAATTGTTGGGCTTAAAGTCTTTATCAGGAAATTTTTTCCTACTAGGTGGAGTTCTGGATGATTTGCAGACTCTGACTATGTGACCCGCTTCTCACAACGTAGGCAGATGGAGTCAAAGAACTTGCATTCAGTGCGGGGTGGCCCCCACAGCCTCTGCAATAGAATGCTTGCCTGTTTTTCCCAGAGTCTTTTCTCTTCTTCTCCATTCTGAGTCTAAAATCCCTCCTCTGCCTCACTGCCATCTGAATCAGAGTCTATTTGTTTGCAATGGGCTGTTGTGGATTTTTCCCCATCAGAATGGCTTGAGGCCTGGCTTGAGGCCTTGTTAATCTTTTTCATGGCGCTGCTGAGGACTTGGTGGCTTCCGCTGAAACAGCTTCTTCAATGGCCTCTTTAAACGTGATCTTAGGTTTCATTAATAGTTTGCTTTGTAAGACCTTATCTTTAAGGCCTAAAACAAACCAATCACGCATGGCCTCTTCTAAGTTGGTAAAGTCACAAGCACCCCAATGTCCCTCAAACTTGCCACGAAGTCATTAACATTCTCGCTATCCCCTTGATCCTGACGGTAAAACTCGTGTCTCTTAATGAGGCACGATACTGCGTAATGGGCTCTTAAAAGTTTCTCTAAATCGGGCCATTCCATCAGCTCTGCAGCTCCCGCTAACGCCGCCATTTTGAAGACTGCCGGACGCAGTGCATGAGAAAAACTGCCTCTTCCGTCTCTCGGGATGTCGGTCGTTTCCTTCCAGATACATCTGGAAGCAATCCACATACGATTCCCATTCTTCCGCCGCCAGATCAAACGGGGCTGGGGGGGTGTTCAGCGCAGCCATCTCGCTCTGTTGCTTGTTCTTTGCGTCGTCTTCTCTTCAGGGAAATCCCATCCTCGTCGCCAGTGTTAAGTTTGCATGAAGAGTCAGACGTGAGGAGTTCCAGCAAAGAGTTTATTAAGTGACTACAGCTCGAATGGACCCATCCTGGCTTGGCTACGGCTGCCTCTTATAGCCTGCAGCCGTAGTTGCCAGCCAATGGGAGTGCAGGGTTTCTTCCCGCACTATTTAAACCAATACCATTTGACATTTTACAAGAACAGTTCAAATAAACCAATAACATTCAAACCTACATACATAACAAAAACCTCCAGTCAGAAGTGGTATTTGCTGGTTCTCCGAACTACTCAAAAATCCATAATTGCTCAGAACCTGTTGAATACCACCTCTGGTGAGAGGAATCAACTAATGGAATAGCTTGTCTTCAGAGGATATTGGTGGTCCATCATTTGAGGTTCTCAAAAGAGATTGGACAAGCATTTGCTATAGGTTCTCCAGCTCCAGCAGGGAGTTGGACTAGAAGACCTCTGAGGTCTCTTTCAACTCTATTATTCTATGTTCTTTGTTCTATGAGATCTGGAACAGGAGGAGGAAGTGAGCAGGTAAACATTGACTAGCATTAATCCCAAGTAATAGTACCAGGTTAGAGAGTTACATTATTTTTTTTTTAAATGCAATTTCTTAGGGGTTCCCTTCTGCTATAAGAAGAGATACTTTTCTTAAGGAGAAAAATATTTTCTCTCAAAATAATCTGGTATTGCTGTTCAACATTTGCTTGGAATATAATTATGGGCTACCAGCTGGGGAAAGTACTCTATGCATTTATGTATTTTAGCAACATACTTAGTTACCTGAATCATCAGGAAGATTCAGTAGGTATAAGAATTTCTCACTTTTCCATTCAGGTGAATGAGAAGTGCTAGAGAAGATAGAACATTCTAGAGTGTGTTAGACTCCTCAGCCTCCTTTCCCCCTCCCTCCTCTTCGAAAGGACTCTCTGCCTTGAGTGTGGAGTCCATTTCTGTGGACCACCTATCAGCCTTGACACAGGCCCTCATGAAAGATGAACATGGAAAAACAGAAGTGAATTAATAACACATACAGTGAATATTAGTTGGTCAGTGAGACTAAAAATGGTGAATCTGGCAGCTTTGAAAAGAAAGTCAGTATTAAATAATGTAGTTATTTGCTCAAGAACCCCAGGAAGCAGGTAGAGGCCAACTGTTGAGCTCCTGGTATTACCACACAAGTGGTGAATTATCTTATGTAATGAGTGTGTGCAGAGAGGGTAATGAGAATATCTCAGGGACGAACTGACATGTTATTTAGCAATAAAGTGAAATAAGGCAAAAAATAAAATAATATTCACAATATCATGACCATATTATTATGCAGTTTAACTAATCTTAGGTCCAAACTAAGTATGGCTCTTGAAAAGCAGTGCATTTGTGACATTTTGCTGCAATATCATCTCTTTTTTCCCACATTAAGTACAAATAGATTCACTAGATGATTACTATTTATTTTTTTATCGCATATCTATTTTTAAAGTATAACTAACTTGTGCAGTCAGTGTATCAACTGCCTTTCTTCCTATTTTCTCCAAAGCACCAAGACTGTGAGAAAGTTTAGGAAGGGAGGGAGAGAGGGAGGGAGGGAGGAGGGAGAGAGAGAGGGAGAGAGAGACAGAGACAGAGACAGAAAGACAGAGAGAAAGAAACTGGTCAAAATTCAGCCAGCCAGTGAAAATTAAAAATTTCTAAAGAATTAAAATGAATAAACTGTTTTTTTTTTCAAATTTTGTAATTGAAAAAGGAAATTGAAAAATTGAAAAAAATATTAAAATATTGAAAAAAGTATTTTTTAAAATTGAAAAAATTAAAATAGTGAAAAAAAGATTTTAAATTTTTAAAATTTTAAAAAGAAATTGGATTTTATTTTCAAAATAGAATTAAAAATGATTTTAAAAATAGATTTTAAAAATTTATGAAAGGTCTTATTTATTTATTTTTATTTTATTTATTTTTATTCATATTTATATGCTGCCCTTCTCCGGAGACTCAGGGTGACTTACAATGTTTGGAGCACAACCCACTGTGCTCAGCAATAGCCTTCATTCCATTGTATATGCCTGCTTATTACTAAGCGGCATTTTTACAAGGTCAGCTAATTGCCCCCAACAATCTTGGGTCCTCAATTTACCTACCCCGAGAGGATGGAAGGCTGAGTCAACCTTGAGCCTGGTGGGATTCGAGCCTGCAGTAATTACAGGCAGCTGGAACTAAGTGCTAGGCGTTTAATAGCCTGCACCACCAAGGCTCTTGTCCCTCTATGAAGCTTTTCTTTTTGCTGATAATTTCTGGCTGTTTTTTAGGAGATGCTTTGCTCTTAACCCTCCACGCCCTGCCTTTAAAATTCACCCCTTTCTTCCCTGTCCAATATCTTGTTTAGTTATCATTTTCCTCCCTGCCTTCTCGCCCTTCATTGGGTTTTTGGGTATGATGCGCTGATGTGGGCATTCTGCTCCCCTTACTTGCTGCTCATGTTAATGTGAATGATCCACTATTACTTTATGCAGACAATTCACCCATTATTTGTGGAACCACAACTAGCCTTTGATTTTCCCTTAATACCAGGGAATGAACAGACTGAGTAAGGGTTTTCCAATATTTGGGTGAGATATTTTAAGAGAGAGGCTCCCAGAGTACATTGATTATGTGGTCTTGCAGGCCTAATAAAGCACTTCATCCATTATCATGTTTTTCCCACAGGAAAGATGGAGAATATATTAATGTGACTTTAAAACTAATCACAGCTGAGGTGTCTTAAGATTCTGAGCTACATCTTTAGTCAAATTATAAGTCAATGAAATTGTACAAAGTAATTTCATCAGAGCACTGCTCCTTATCTGAAAATTCATATTCAATGTGACCTTGAGGCTTGAAATTGGTCAAAAGCGAGTTAAGAGCATGACTACACTATGTTAAATATATGTGACATGCTCCTGGTGGAGACTGACTCTGAGGAAGAGGAGGAACAGGCAACAGGGAGTGGGAGTGTGGCTCCAGAGGTGGTGGAGGAGGCTGGGGAAGGGCAGAAGGCCAGCTGAGCAATCAGAAGAGGATCCAGGCCCATCCCCTATCCATCCCAGGGCATGCAGGGAGGAGAGGATCAGGGAAAAGTGTGGTCTACTTGGGAGGAGAAAACCATGATCCTCCTCAGGGCTTACAGCTGGGAGCTAGGTATATAAGTTTGTAATGGCGTATTCAGAATTGCTGGAGTCAAAGTTAGCGTTTCCTTTGAATGAGGTTTATATTTGTTGGCATGCTTCCCAAGGACTTTCCCTGGTTATCTGCTTGGAACATACGATTACTTATCTTGGTTTGATTTCGGAACTCTCTCCACTACGGTTTGTTCTTGTTTTTCCTTTTGCCTCATTATTTACTTTTGGGAATGTAAACTGTGACTAATAAAACAGTTAAGTTGAATGCATTTGCTGGACTTTAAGTCATGTTTTGGGTTTTGGGTTATTTTGAGAGGATACGGGTCATCACAATATGTTTCAGTATTTGTCACTCATCTTTTATAGCCACTCATCTGAAGAATGGGCATAAAAATCAAACAATAAAAACAGTAGAAATAAGTAACATGTAGATAACACGACAGAGTGGGTAAAATCTTGGTGGGTAATCATCTTGAAGGCTTCCTGATCTCAAAGATTCCTAAGCTTACTGGAAATACAATGACTTCAGACATCTCCAATAGGTTGATAGGGTTGATGCCTGTCACATGGAACACTTAACATGTCCTTCCGGTCTGAGTTGATGGATGGACAGATGTAGTTGGGAAGAGGAGGTCCCTCAACTAACTTGGCTCCATACCATGTAGGGCTTTAAAGGTGTGTTTTTTGATTTTTATAAAATTCAAAAGAAAAGCATTTTCCCATGGATTTGATTCTTTCTAACTAATTCCAAAGTGTTATTTTAAATTTATCTGGTTCCTTAATCAGTACATAATTTGGACTTCTAAAATCAAATTTTTAATTTTACTATTTATTTTTGCTATTTTGCTATTTATTCAGTTCTGTTATTTTCTCTAGAAAAAAAATAAAAACCTTAAAGTCAATAGAGTTTCTCAGTCATCCAGGTCATAGTTGTCCCAAAAGTGCTTTTTCAGAAGGCAACTGGGTTTTGTTTCCCCCTCCCCCTTGAATAAATTTCATTTCTCATCCAAGAAGCTTCTTCAACTCTGACCAAATGGTAGAGGATGAAAGGATTTATATTCCTTGCAGTGATCTGCTCATTAGCATTCTTTCTAAGAGCCACTGATGCCACTTGGAGGTTTCTCTGTATCCTCACCTGAATATTGCAAATGGGCATGGAGCCTTCTTGGAACTGCTAAAAGGATTGCATTTAAAACGGGAGATAGGTTAAACTTTTATTTAAGGCTTATTTCACTAAGATTTGAAATAAACTCATTCTATGCTGTAAAACCTGAGCTGTGGTCAGTTTGCCATTTTTCCCCTCACCCATGGCAGTGGATGATGTCACCTGATCTTTTCAGGTAGATGTGAAACAAGAATGGAGAGAATACCAATCCCTGCAAAACCCTGCATTTAGGTTTAAGGATCTCTATATTCCAGCCAGACTGGTTCCATCCTATCCAAACATTTAAATCTTCAGGTTGGCAAGTAATTCTAAAAAAAAAAACCAAAAACTTTTCTCTTAAAACTTTACCATTTCTTCAGTTTAGTCAGGCTTGGATGGCTGTTAGAGAATAGCTTCTGGACATCAACTGTTTATTTCAGCACAGTTTAATTATCCCTGAGGGAAACCAGATAATTATATCAATTCATTAAACTCCTTTTGCTAATTGAGATTATTTCAGGGCCAGATTCAACATTCTTCCCTCAGCACTTGTATATATGGGATATTTAGCTGGGTTCCTAGGACCAGTTAGTCCTGACCTTGTGCTAAGGGTTCAGGTTCATATCATCCTTCATGTGCTGTTACATTGTACATTTCATGACAATACCTGAAGAAGGTTTGTATTTCCTTTGTTCCCTTTTCCTTCAGGTCAGCCTGAGGAAGTTTATGTTGACTTTCTTCTACGTAGATGGAATGGAGCTTCCACTTAAGGAAACTCTATCGAATATAATAGCCAGGTTTTGTAGGACAGATGCAAATGCTTGTTAATGATTGGCTTTAGGCATACATGTTAATTAGTATCTGTAGATTTTAATAAGTCTTTTCGGTGATCTATGATTCATAGCTAAGATTTTAAGAATTTATAGGATGATTTGTGCCTATAGGCTAAATTATTTTGTTGTAAGTTGAATATTTGTATCCCTTTCTAGATTTAGGCAACTGGAAAGTAAGTAAACAAGACTTGAGAGGGAGGAAAATTAGGAAGGTTCAGACTTGATTTCTGATTATTATATAATTCTTACACTTTTGTGTACATAATGCTTTTGCAAATTTTATTTCACTTGTGGATATCATTACAGTAAATCACCTCCCTTTATGAGCATAGCTATAACAGTGTCCACAATATCCCTCATTTGGTTGTGTCTCTCCTTCTCTCCCTCTCCCTCTCTTCCTGTGTGTGTGTTTGTAACAGATCCTACCTAATGCACCATCTGATTTTTTTATTGTAGTCTTAAATTAATAGAATACATCTTTTGGTCTCTGCACTTAATGGAATGGTTCAGGAAGAGACCTCTCTCATGCAAATTTTCTCTTGGTACATCTTCCATTCTTTTAACAAGACCCAGCCTATGCTGATACTGAGTTAACAGACAAGGATGTTCTTATTCTAAGTAGTATCCCACAGTATTTATCTTGAAAAAAATAATCTTTAGAGATTCTTAAGTATCAGAATAGTTGGGGTCTTGTATTTTCCATTGTGGGATCTTAGTTAATCATTTTTGTTTTGTTCTACCTCTGCACAAGCAACCACATCAGCTGGAAGACCTCAGGGGCAAAATAACAAGTTCAATAAATAAACAAATGGGGAAGAAGAAGACTGTGTGACTTTATAACATAATGTGTGGTTAAGAGCAGGGAACACCTTCCACACTGAAATGTAGGCAAAGAGATATGACACACAAACAGACAGACACTTTCACATAGTCAAATGAATATACTGCTCCCAGCTCCCTGTTAAAAAGTTGCACAATATCTGCAATGCTCATTTAGCTTTATTTGAAGGAATATTTGCCATGTTTACTTCAATGCATAAATGTTTTCAAGTCTGATAGATAGGAATTTGATTCATGTGAAGAAAGATAAAACGACAGCAGGAGGTAGTCTCATGTTGTTAGCCATATCTTGAAGACATCCAGGGTGTTAGATGGAGATGGCATTATTTTCCAATGCGGCTATAAAATGAGATAAAATAATAGGTTGATCATAGTAAGTTTAAGGTAAATTCTGTTATATGAACTTGAAAATCTTTCCTGCCCTTCTCTCTGCCTTTGTAACATTGGTTCCTCCTCAGGTCTTGGAATGGTTTGGAGTGCAAACAAGAGTATCCTAATTTACATTGGTTGCCTCTTTATTAGAGGAGTGTTTACTTACGGTACACAGCATTTCGATTTTGGTCCACAATCCTGTCTCCCAATGTCCCTATGGTTTAATAGACAGTGACCGTAATAGCAGCGTCCTCTTTGACGACGACACCAGCGCTGGGCACTACCTATTAAAAGAAAAAGAATAGACAGAAGAATGATGCAAAGATATTTTGTTATTTGGATAAATATTTCCTTCTAAGACATCACTTTCTTCTACAGAATTGCAGGATTCCTATGAATTCAGGAAGTTCCCTAAGGAATCCATTTCTGCTAATCTCCCTTCAGCAGCTGCAGTATATCATATATCAACACAGGTTTTAAGCTTGGCTCAGAGTTGAATTGGCAGGTATGTCTGTATCTATCAAGGTAGCACACAGGAAGAAGTCTGATTCACACCAAAGGAAGACTTTGCTGTGATATATTTCTCTCCATTATTACTATGGATCCTTGCTTGCTAAGAAATAATCCTGAATCACCATGGCTGGTTCTGTTGGGTGTTTCGGATGGAGATGTTGAGTGAGAACGGTTAACTTCCTTTGATCTTCAGGATTTGGTTTTCCTTTGGCTTTCTTCCTCTTCTCTCAATGTTTGTAATGCTGCTCTTCTCTGCTCTTGAAAGGCGTTGCATTTGCAATATTTTGCTGCAATAGCTTCTCTTTTTTTACAAATTGAATGTCAATAGATTCACTAGATAATGAATATTTATTTTTATTTATTGTTACCTCATCTTTATTTCTTAAAATAACTCAAAGTGGCAAATGTATCTAATACTCCTTCCTCATCCTATTTCAATGAACACCAAGCAGCAGTCATAAGATGTGATGAAACTCTTTAATTTCACAACACATGAACAGACTTAACCATACTTTTAACTTGGGAACTGTGACTATCCAAGACCAAGCCAAGTCCAAAAACACTAGAGAATTCCTGGCAGCTTGGCACTCTGACAAATTAGCTTTCAATAGACACATAGACATAAGCAATAAGTACTTACTTCGCAAAAGAGACAATGAACAAGCCAAATAGGGAACAAAAAGACCAAAACATCTCCCCACCAGCAATCAACATCCAGATGATCTTATATGAACACCGAGCTTAACATCAGACCAACAACCAGGAAGTAAACAATACCCCAATCAAGGAAGTGTCAAAAAGTTAACAATAAACAGTACAACCAAAAAAACTCCTAAGAACACTCCTAACCAATACTAACAGGGCAGACCACTAGAATATAAACTGAGAGCAAATTCCATTCCTTGCCGATGTTATTTAATTTGGTCATGAAACAACTGTAAGAAAAAAAAAACAAGCTGAGAATACCAAGGATGCCTTTTCCTATTTTACCTCAACTGCAAACTGTGAGGTGCTTTGTGCTGAGAGATGTCCAAACATACCCAGCCAGCTTTCATGACAAAGGTGGGACTAGAACCGTCTCTCTCCTGATTTCTAGCTTGGTGCTTTGATCACTAGATCAAAGGTCTTGACCTGTGTCCCTCAAACACATCATAATGTTTTTGCTTGAGAATTTGGTATACCAAAACTCAAATGAACCAACAAATAATATACAATAATAAAACCATCAGTTAAGTTTTGCAGAGAATAGCGAATCTATGAATTGGTTTTTCAGTCCCTACTTGATTTCACTGGATCTCAAGTTTCAATGAAAAAGGAAAATCAGTGGCATATTTTTCAAATGTTTGAAGGCTCATGTTGTCAATAGTCCACAGTGTTCAAAGCTATTTCTTTAACATAAACTAAAAGATGTTGAAGATTATCCTGCTTTCATTGATGATCATACTTGCTTAGAAAGTAGTGAGTTATCAGTCATTTCTAAATTATCAATAATTTGCTTTCTTACCTGGTTCAGACAGGAATGCAAGGAAAAGGAATGCAAACAGCAGATAAAGGATCTTCATGTTGGGATTGGTTTTGGATCAAATATTATTCCTGGAATAGGACACAGTTCCCTATTTATGCAGTTATAATGATTGCATCACACTGCTTCACTGAAATATTGCAACTATTCTTAAATGTTATTGGCAATGTTTTATTTCCTTCTATTGAAACACTCCTTGGGTTAACTGTTGCAAATATCCTTGAAAAAGCAAGAGTGTCAGTTGAATAGTTAAACGGTTCTGCTTATAGCTAAAATACTTTGGAATGGTAAATGTTTGACTCCATTATTGAGTGGTCTGCAGAGTTGACATAACTAGTTACTTGCAAATGAATTACTTATAAGGATAGATTAGTTATGCATGGTTGTAATGAAATGTAGCTACCATCTAATAATATGCTTACCAAGAAATTCTCTCTCTCTCTCTCTCCTCTCCCTCCTCCTCCCTCCCTCCCCCCCCCACAGGAGATTTAAGATCTTCACTTACAATGGCTAAGTTCATCTGGCATAAGAAGAGATATTGGGGATGGGGAGAATGAAAATGGTATACCATGTGATTGAATCCACTCTTTTGTATATGTTTCACTTCTATACTATGTGTTATCAAGAGAAGTCACACATGGTGAAGTGGGACATTTAGGATGTTAGTTCTTATCAATATAAGAATAGAGGGCTGGATGTAATAGAGATGATTTCAACACAAGACATTCTCCCATACCGCCACTGACCTAGTAACTTGAGATCTGTCACACAAGACAATTTTCAGACTTAGTTATACAGTTATACTCTTAGATCCAAAGTAAATAGAGCTGTTCAATATTTACTTGGGACACCTATAGCTGTGGACTGCCAGCTGAAGGAATATTGTAGTGAGATGGGTGACAAACACATTTAATAAATAAAAATAAAATGTATGCACCTGACAGAGCAACAGAGTTACACCATTCAGTGTCAATATTTCACATTCTTCACATTGGATCTCTTATTCAATTACAAAAAAGTGCTCTAGAAAAGAGACAACATTTCAGGGTATATTAGACTAGTCCCTCTTTTTCTCTGCTTCCTATCTGTGATACAGTTGCTCTGAGAAAGGATCCTAAGAGAGAAGGATGAGGACAAGAATGGAAGAACCAACTATCTAGGACCAACTCTCTTCATACTCTACATAAATGACCTCTGTGATCATATTAACCTTAGACTGTCTACTATTGACCTCACCCCTTTCCTAAGAGGTCTGTAGGGGATGTGCATAAGCGCACCAAAGTGCCTACTGTCCCTGTCCTATTGTTTCTTTTATTTTCTTATATGTATCCATGTATTTATAACTATGTTTATACTTATACCTATCATCTTGTAAGCAATTGACTAATCAAATAAATAAATAAAAATAAATAACTGCGTTCTTTTCTCTGATGATGTAAAGCTATTCAACACCACAGACAATACTGCTACCCTCCAAAAAGACCTCGACTATGTGTCAGAATGGTCAATCAAATGGCAACTTCAAATCTCAACAGATAAATGCTCTGTCTTACATACTGGCAAAAAAAATCAGAAAATAAAATACAAACTGAATAGTCAAGACCTTGTTGATGATCCAAACTCTGTCAAGGACCTTGGAGTACTCATCTCTAATGATCTAAGTGCTAGAGCCCACTGTAACTACATAGCCAAAAAGGCATTAAGAGTTGTTAACCTAATCCTGTATAGCTTTTTCTACGGCAATATCTACTAACTACAGCATACAAAATATTTGCTAGACCAATACTTGAATACAGCTCATCAGTCTGGAACCTGCATTATGTATCTGATATTAACACAGTTGAGAAAGTCCAGAAATATTTCACAAGAAGAGTTCTCCACTCCTCTACTCATAGCAGAATACCTTATGCCACCAGACTTGAAATTCTAGACCTAGAAAACCTAGAACTATGATTCCTTCGGTCTGATCTAAGTATAGTACATAAAATTATATATTGCAATGTCCTACCTGTCAATGAATACTTCAGCTTCAACCACAACAATACAAGAGCACACAATAGATACAAACTTAAGGTAAACCGCACCAAACTTGATTGCAGGAAATAGGACTTCAGCAATAGCGGGGTCAATGTCTGGAATACTCTACCTGCCTCTGTGGTTTCTTCCCCAAACCCCAAAAACTTTAACCTTAGACTGTCTATTATTGACCTCACCCCTTTCCTAAGAGGTCTGTAGGTGGTGTGCATACGCGCACCAGTGTGCCTACTGTCCCTGTCCTATTGTTTCTTTTTTTCTTATTTGTATCCATTTCATGTATTCATAACCATGTTTATACTTATACCTGTTATCTAATAATCACTTGACAAAATAAATAAATAAATAAAAAATAAATCTACTCCAAGATGCAAAGTTTTCTGTATTACATGGACTCTGCTGATAAAACTGGGATGAGCAATCAAGATGGAAAAAATTGCTTCAGTGAAAATGCATCTAAGAGGGACCTTCATGGAGTCAAGTATTGAGCCTGATCATTCCGGGCAATGAGCAGGACTTGGGTTATTGATAGTTTCACTGAAATGAATGGAAAAGGCAGCTATTCAACCACATCTCCCACACTTTGCCTTGAGAGTGGAGGGCGTTTCTGTGGACTATAGTTGTTTTCCCCCAGCATATCTTTGCTCCAGACCCTCATAAAAGATGAACATGCAAAATCAGAAGTTAATTAACCACAGAGACATTAGTAGACCTGTGAGGTTAAAAATTGTGAAATTGGCAGCTCTAGAAAGAAAATATTATAGTCAACGTTTAATATTGTAGCTGTTTGCTCAAGAACCATAGGAAGAAAATGATTAAAAAAACTGGGGAAGCCAACTTTATCTCTTAGTGCCTTGAGACCTAGAAACAACATGCTTGTTGTAATCTTATTGTAATCCAAGAAATGGACAATTATCTTGTAATGAGTGTGTGCAGCAGAGGTAATGAGGAAACCACAGGAATAAACTGACTTGATGTTTAGAAATCACATTAAGTAAGATAATAGGTGTCTTAAAACAAGGACTAATAACATTGAGAAAGTTTCTTTTCCAAGGCAATAATTGTCTTGAATCAAATAGTGCACGTGTGATTTAGTCCTATGTATATAGTGGCATTTTTAGACTATTTAACTTACCAAATGTCTTAGATAGGTTTTAGACAGGTTTATTAATGTTCAGATAGATTTTTCTTTTTTATATATGAGTATAGGTTTTTTAAATTATTATTATTATTATTTTAATTTTTAAGTACTCTGTAGTGTGATTGTGATGTGGTGTTTGGGGCACTGTGCCTGAGTAGCTTTCAAATTCATTGTATTTGTGGAATGCAATGACAATAAAGGTATTCTATTCTATAATGGAAATGAAGCCATGGCATAAGAGACCACAATGTTTGGATGGTGTTCTTCTATATCAGGCTTCATATTTTACTGCTTTTTTTAGTATTAGCAATCTTTTCCTAAGGAATCTGGCTTGATAATTGGATTGATAACAAAGGTAACAGATAAAAGTGATTCAAGAAGTCATTTTTGCTTTTAGCATTTTTATTCTCTTGACTTTTTAATCATTCAAAAGATGGAACTTAGTATAAAGTTTCTTGAGGGCATTTTCACACCTCCTACAGGTGAAACTTGAAAAATTAGAATATTGTGCAAAAGTTCATTTATTTCAGTAATGCAACTTAAAGGGTGAAACTATGAGATAGACACATTACATACAAAGTTCAAGCTGTGATTTGCCATAATTGTGATGATTATGGCTTACAGCTCATGAAAACCCCAAATCCACAATCTCAGAAAATTAGAATATTGTGAAAAGGTGCAATATTCTAGGCTCAAAGTGTCCCACTCTAATAAGCTAATTAAGCTATAACATCTGCAAAGGGTTCCTGAGCCTTTAAATGGTCTCTCAGTCTGTTTCAGTAGGAATCATAATCATGGGAAAGACTGCTGACCTGACAATTGTACAGAAAACCATCATTGACACCCTCCATAAGGAGGAAAAGCCTCAAAAGGTAATTGCAAAAGAAGTTGGATGTTTCCAAAGTGCTGTATCAAAGTACATTAATAGAAAGTTATGCGGAAGGGAAAAGTGTGGAAGAAAAAGGTGCATAAGCGGCAGGAATGACCACAGCCTGGAGAGGATTGTCAGGAAAAGGCCATTCAAAAGTGTTGGGGACTTTCACAAAGAGTGGACTGAGGCTGGAGTCAGTGCATCAAGAGCCACCACACACAGATGGATACTGGACATAGGCTTCAAATGTCATATTCCTCTTGTCAAGCCACTCCTGAACAACAAACAACATCAGAAGCATCTTACCCGGGCTAAAGAAAAACAGACTTGGTCTGTTGCTCAGTGGTCCAAAGTCCTCTTTTCTGATGAGAGCAACTTTTGCATCTCATTTGGAAACCAAGGACCCAGAGTCTGGAGGAAGAATGGAGAGGCACACACTGCAAGATGCTTGAAGTCCAGTGTGAAGTTTCCACAGGCTGTGTTGATTTGGGGAGCCATGTCATCTGCTGGTGTTGGTCCACTGTGCTTCATTAAGGCCAGGGTCAATGCAGCTGTCTACTAGGAGATTTTGGAGCACTTCATGCTTCCTTCCGCAGATGAGTTTTATGGGGATGCTGACTTCATTTGGCACCTGCCCACACTGCCAAAAGCACCAAAACCTGGTTCAATGACTGTGGGATTACTGTGCTTGATTGGCCAGCAAACTCACCTGACTGAACCCCATAGAGAATCTATGGGGCATTGCCAAGAGAAAGATGAGAGACATGAGACCGAACAATGCAGAAGAGCTGAAGGCCGCTATTGAAGCATCCTGGTCTTCCATAACACCTCAGCAGTGCCACAGGCTGATAGGTTCAATGCCATACCGCATTGAGGCAGTAATTGATGCAAAAGAGGCCCAAACCAAGTACTGACTACATATGCATGCTTATTCTTTTCAGAGGTCTGATATTGTTTTATGTACAATCCTTGTTTTATTGATTGCATGTAATATTCTAATTTTCTGAGATTGTGGATTTGGGGTTTTCAAGAGCTGTAAGCCATAATCATCACAATTACGACAAATCACGGCTTGAACTATCTTGCTTTGTGTTAAGTTTGCATAGAGAGGCAGACGCGGAGTGCTTCAGCTCTTAAGTTTATTAGTGACTTCAGCTCAGAACGGACCCAACTGGCTTTGCTGCAGCTGCTACTTATAGCCGGCAGCTGCAGCTGACAGCCAATCAGAGTGCAGGGTTTTCCCGCACTTTCTAAACCAATCATTTCCAACACTTTACAAGAACAATTCAAACTAAACCAATGATTTCAAACCTGCATACATAACACCCCTCCCCACTAGGTTTAGTCCATACTCAAACTCCATCTATCTAATGTATTCTTTTAAATAGGTGGGGCTCTTACGTGCGTTGAGACCACGTGGTTCAGATGTTTTAAGGTTCTCACCTTGTGAGAGAGGAAATGTGTCTGCTGACATTTCCTTACTTGGACTTGTAGTAATGGTAGAACCTGTTTGGTTACTACAACCTGGTCTCTCCTCCCAATCCATCTCCAACCCAATGTCAGCACCTAAGTCAGGTAGTGATGTACAATCTTCCATTTGTAAAAATGGTTGTTGGCACTGTGACAGGTTTTAGGATGGTTCCTGTCGTGTAAGCTCGTTACACATGGGGTTGATTCTTGCTTGCTGATTATCCTCATAATCCTCCCCCTAGAAGAGGCAGTAGGTATGGGAACCAGAGAGGAGCAATGGCGATGCTCCTGAGGTAGTCTGGATCTTAGCTGATCAATGTGCCTGCTCCAGAGGACACCATCCTCCGTTTGTACCCTGTAAGACCTGGGGCCTGTGATTTGGGTTATCTCAGCAGGAATCCATAATGGTTCACCCAGGAGGTTCTTAGCATAAACAGAATCACCCACAGTGAATGTGCGAATTTTGCTAGTGGAATCTAGTGGTGCTGGGTGCGTAAGTGGGATGAAGGCAGTCAAGGGGAGATCTGAGTTTCCTACCCATCAACAACTTGGCTGGGGTTAAGTTAGTTGAGGGGTTGGGAGTGATATGCTGGACACTGAGTAGTTTTTCAACTTTCTCAGTGATGTCCCCTGGACCCAATTGCTGAAGTTTTTCCTTGGTAAATCGTACCATGCATTCAGCCCGGCCGTTAGCCGAAGGGTGCCCAGGGGCAGTGAGGGCATGTCTGATACCCTGTTGTGCTAAATAGGATTCAAAAAGGTTGGATGTAAATTGAGGGCCATTGTCAGAGACAAGAAGATCAGGTAACCCGTGGGTTACAAAAAGTTTTGAGCTGTTTGATGACAGCATCAGTTGTGGTGGATGCTATAGGAATTACCTCTAGCCATTTGGAATATGCATCTACTATAATAAGAAAGGTGTGCCCTCTGGTAGGGCCTGTGAAATCAATGTGAATCCTAGACCATGGGCCCCTAGGACATTCCCATTCCTGTGTGGGGGCGTGAGGTGGGGCAGGCCTGACTACCTGACAGTTGGGACAAGATGCAACCCAGTTTTCAACCATTTTGTCAACTAGATTCAAATTTCCGGGCTGGGAGAATGTGTGGTGGATGGATTTGAAGCAAGCTGTGTGAAAGCGGGATCTGATTTATTGTTTTCAGGAAGGCAGGTGATAGTAAGAACCAGTGTTCCTGGGCTAGCAAAATTCAAAACTGTAAATATACTTTTTTATACCTTTTATCCCCCCCTTTTTTAATATTTTTTTTGGAAAACAGACATAGAAAAACAAATGCATAAAGAACATAAAACATCTTTTTTTGAGAACAGTGTGCTTCTGGGTTGTCACTTCGCCATACTGACATAAATTCAGTTACATATTCATCTTATGTATTCTAATCCATATCTTATATCCATTTTCACAATTTTTTCCCATAGTTTTTCCATTTCTCTACTTTCTGCAATCTTATTTTTAATTATTCCATTCTTTTCTAATTTCAATTACATTTCTTTTTCTAGTTTTCCATATCTTTCCATTTAATATTTTAACACTTTCACCTGTCCTGTTTACAATTTAATACTCTTTTTCCTTATACATATTTTGGCCTGTAGTTGCTAAAGCTGGAGTTATAACACCTTTATATCTTTTAACTATTATCTATTCAATTATTACTCAACACTTAAAGCACACCTTCACAAATCATTTTCTATCATAGCTATCAACTGAATTCTGCTTGGTACATTCCCTTACAAATATACATTAAATTCTTCAGCGAGAAACAAAAAAGAAGATATACATATATGTAAAATACATATTTCTATTTCAAATTCAGCTCCACCTTTAATATTAATATCCATCTTATTAACAAATAACATCAATTATCATTCATTTTGATCATCTGTATTTCATATTAACTTATTACTATATTTAAAAAACAACATTAAATCCTTTCATGTTTCTTTTACATTTTAAAATTTTTGAATCATTAAAAACTTTATTCTCTTATCCTCTTTACATCATTTAATTACTAAGAAGAAATATTCCATTACATCTAACACATTTTCTAATAATATAGCAATAGTATCTCATGTACCCTTGCAGAATTCTCTTTTTAAATTAAACTTTTAACCATTGTCTCTGTGTCTCTTAAATAAATTAATCCCTTTAATCCATGTATGCTTTTCGTGTCTGTTTCTATCTTGTTCCAATCCTTTATAGCTTCTTTTCTTTTCCATCCCCTCTTTTTTCCCTCTTTTTGTTCCCTTTTCTGTCCAAATCTCCCTTTTGAGATCCCCCCTTTTGCTTCTTTCTAGCATTATAATTACTTTTCAAATTGTACTTTTTTTTAGTTGTTGCTTCAGATCTTAACTTTTAACTCTTTTTCCCCCCTTCCTCTTTTTTACCACACTTAAAACTGTTTGGTCATTAAAGATGGCTTCTTCTTCATCCCGCCCTTCTTGTTCAGCAAATGTTTCTTGTTGTTTTTGATATTTCAAAATCTCCATTTCCATAAATTGAAATGCAGGGCAAAAAGTCTCTCCTTTCATTTGTGCTTCTTCTTTATATTCTTTAAGTATCATTTTCAGTTCTTCAAGGAGCAATAGAATTTTGAAAAGTTTTTTTGTTTTTTAAAGAACCCCCAATTAATTTTAGTCCATTTCACTAGGATCCACTGCCAAAATTCCAGGAATCATACAATAGTCTATAGTTGTTTCTTGCTTCCTTTCTCAATTTCTCTTTTGAGGGGCTTTGTTATCTTGTAACAGGATTGCAGCTGGAATGTATCCTTCTCAAGTCTTTCACTCTCAATACTTTTTAGCTCCAGGTGGTATCCTCCATTTTTCCAGATTCCAACCTCTTTTTGTTTTCCTCCTCTGCTTTCTTTCTCTCTTTTTAAAAGGCTTTTTAATTATTCAAGAATCTTTATCCCTTTGACACTTTATTTTCAGCTAAGAATAGCCTATTGATGTCAAAGAGGATTAATAACAATTCTTATTCAAATCTCTTCTTAACATTTAAGATCTATTAGAACAGTTTTAAAGAGGAAGAAAAAACAATTATTTTTCCTTCACTTTCCTTTTGCTGCTTTAGAAAGTCTTTTTTAGGGATAGTATTATTCTTTGTTGCTCAAATTCCAGATACCTTAAATGGGTGTTTCCTCTGTTCAGCCCAGTCAGTCAAACTTTCTCTTTCCAACTTCCTCCTGCACGATCTTGTCTGGTCGGGTTCTTCTTTGAGGTGGCCATTTCTGACCAGCGCTGCAGCCGTCTTTGGGAAAGGGAGTAAAAGCCAGCTGGGGAGGAGAGATGCAGCTCTCCTCGACCCTGCTAGTGGTCTCCCCCCTCTTCACCACCTCTATGGGGTGGCTTACCCCAAAGCCAGCCAGCTCAGGGCGCTCTGGTGGTGAGCACAGATCAAAACCACGCACAGTCGTGGATTTTGGTCTGTCTCCGAAGAGTCCCAAACCGGAAGACCAAAGCACAAAATACTTCTTGAACTACCTTCATCTATTTCCTGTATGACATCAGTGCAATCAAATTCCCAAGAAACAATTGCCAATACTTAAAAAAGTCTATCAGCAGTAAAAGTTATGGAATGATGAGGTTCAGTACAGAAGAAAATGGTCCACACACTTGGGCATGTTATATCATAGCTTCACTTTCCATGGGGTAAGTTAACTGAAATAATTGAAACTAAAACTTTCCTTCTCTCAAGCCTAACCATTAGTCCCAAACAACAAAATGCCATAAGCATGCATAATAAATAAAAGCCCTGGTTGATTCAAATGCCTTTCTAACTATTGCCAAACAGTATCAACTTCTTCAAACAAAAATTTACACAGCTTCTTTTCAAAGAGTGCTCCTCAATTATTTCTTAGTCTAAATGTAAGTAACAGTCTCCACTTATTTTATTAATCTTTACCTTCCTTAACTTGATTACTAAATACCAAGGCAGTTTGTATCTGAGGTTTCCTCATTACCACTGCTGCACCCACTCATTACATAAGGTAATTCACCATTTCTTGGGTAATAGCAGGAGTTCAACATTATTTAGAGGTTTCAAGGCAATTTTAGAGATGCAATTGACTTCCAGTGTGTCCTCATTAACTGCTTTCAATGGTTCTTGAGCAAGCAGCCACATTGTTAAATACAATCTTTCTAGAGCTGCCAATTTTACTATTTTCAGTCTCACTTGGTCTTATACTATTTAGTGTACCTGTGGTTAATTGATTTCTGATTTTGCATGTTCATCTTTTATAAGGGTTACCAGCAAGCAGTTGCCAGCTGCATTTCTCAGAGCCCGGCAGAGCTCCGTTATTTTCCAGCCATTTTTGCCACAACATCAATGGAGATGTTCAAGGCAAATGTTGAACAGTCATATTTAGTTTGTGAAACTAGGCTGACTCTACAACTAAGTCTAAATTTTTGGTTTGTGAAAACAGATTTTAAGCTATTATGTCTCCCATAGAATGGGAAATGGCTTGTGCTTCACTTTGAAATTAACTCTAAATCTCTATAGCATCCATGCAACTGGATGTGACACTCAGAACCAACAGAACTTACAAAATAACAAAGTTGGAAGGGACCTTCTAGTCCAAGTCCCTGCTCAAGCAGGAGATCATATCATTCCAGACAAATGTCTTTCCAAATTATTCTTTAAAAAGTTCAGTGATAGAGCACCCAAAACCTCTGGAGCCAAACTGTTCCACGGGTTAATTGTTCTCACCCGCAGGAAATTTCTCTTTCATTCTAGGTTGGATCTCTTTCTGATATGTTTCCATTCACTACTTTTTGTCCTGCCTTCAGTTATTTGGATATTAGGTTGACACTCCCCGTCTCTGACAGTCTCTTAAATATTGGAAGATTACTCTCATGTTACCCCTAGTCCTTCTCTTTATTATACTAGACACAGCCAGTTTTTGCAACCATTCATCCTATGTTTTAGCCTCCAGCCACCAATCATCTTTATTGCTCTTCCTTACACCCTTTCTAAAGTTTTATCATAGTTGGATATTCCAAGTGTTTTTTTTAGCAAAGCAGTATAAAATGGAATTAACAGTTTACATAACCATGATAAAATCTCTCTGTTGGTGCAAAGAGATTTTTTGGCTTTTCTGGCTTTTTTGCTAGCTGCACCATAATACTTCTGGCTCATATATAAGTGGTGTCCACTAGGAGTCTGAGATTGCTCTCACAGCTACTGCTATTGAGCCACGTATCACCTATTCTATACCTGTGCATTTGGTTTTTCTTGCCTAAGTATAGAGCCATATTGTTCTCACCACAGAAATTTAAAGATAAGTAACAAAAGATATGGTGCCATGAGTTCTTTGTAGCTGAAGCAGCGGGAAACATTCAGTATAACTAACACTCACAGAATACATAGCTTTTAGAACTCTGCTCTCCTTCTCAATGTCAGTTAATAATCTGGGTCCCATAGGAATATTAATAACTTGATTAAAGCTGCAGGAATATTTCCAATACTTCAGGGAAATAGAAATCACCTGGATGAGGGAGGAATATTACAATGAAAGTCAAATCAGCCTGTGCTTTGTCTGAGTGCTACAAACAGCCACCAAGAAGCAGAGCAGCTGTTTTCCCAAAACCCATGGATAAAAGTGTGTCACCCATGACAGCAGTGCCAGCTCCAAATTTCTACCATTTGGTTCTAAGGGTCTTCCCAAACTCCTGTCACTAGTGTGTATGGTTGAGCATTATCATTGTGGACTAATAGAGTTTGAGCAGCAATTCAGTAAGGAACTTTCTTTGCCCCGTTAGGACAGTGCAAGTCCTGAGCCTCCAATCTTTTACAACCATAGCAGGTTAGATGTTCAACTGAGTCTACTTTTGTAACAGCAAACCCACAGAAGTGTTTCAATACAAGGAAAGTGCACCATTGCCTTATGTAAGAACAGTAAAAATAACACCTAAGAATATTTGCAATAGTTCACTATGGTGATATGATGCAATCATTATAATTCCATAAATAGAGTCCCAGGAGTAAAATTTGGTCCAGAACCAAACCTAGCATGAAGATCCTTTATCTGTTTGCATTTCTTTTCCTTGCATTCCTGTCTGAACCAGGTAAGAAACAAAATTACTGATAATTTAGAAAGGATTGGTAACTCACTACTTTCTAAAAAAAATATGATCATCACTGAAAGCAGGATAATCTTCAACATCTTTTTGTTTTACTTTACAGAAATAGCTTTGAAATGTATGGGCTATTAACAACATGAGCCTTCAAACATTTGAAAAATATGCCATTGATTCTTCTTTTGCATTAAAACTCGAGATCCAGTAAATTATCAGGCATCGAGGAGGGGCTGGAAAATTAATTCATTGATTCACTATTCTCGAAAGAACTTTATTGGGGGTTTTGTTATTGGAACTTATTTTTGTTGATTTGCTCCATTTTAGTATTGGTTTACCAAATTTTCAGCAAAATATGTTCTATTTGAATAAGGAGCCACAACAGAGAAACAGTTTGATCTAGTGATTAAAGCAAAAGACTAGAAATCTGGATACCGAGTTCTAGCCCCACCTTAAGCCTGAAAGCTGACTGGGAGATTTTGGATCAGTCTCTGCCTCTCAGACTGAACCTTTTCACAGTCTTGGTGTTTTGGAGAAAATAAGAGGAGGAAAGAGTATTAGATGAAAGCCATCTGGGTCTCCCCCGCTCTTTCCCCCTCTCCCCCTCACCCCTCACCCCCCTCTCTCAGACCAAGCCTCTGCATGGTGTTGCTGTTGTGGAGAGAAAAGGAGGAGGAAGGATTATTAGATACATTCACCATCTTGAGTTATTTTTAAAAAATAAAGATGGGAAAAATAAATGATAAATATTAATCATCTACTACAGTGGTGGGATCCGACCGGTGTAACTACTGGTTCGGTGATTTTACATTTTGCGCAATACAGCTGTGTGCGCGTGTATATTGTCATCAGCTGGGCTGCCTGGACAGCTGAGCAGCGCTGCGCATGGGTGTGCAATGGTTGAAAAAGCACTTTTTTTCCTGCTTTTCAACCGCATCTGTGTTGCGCAAAGCAGCTACAGTTGAAAAAGCATGAAATAAAAGTCAGGTAAGAGCCTGGGCAGGCAGGTGGGCCAAAACAGCAGCAGACATAGAACCGGTTCTATATCTGCTGCTCTTCAGAGCTACTGGTTCTACAGAGGTGGACAGAACTGGTAGAATCCCACCCCTGATCTAGTGAATATATTTGTACTTAATGTGGGGAAAAGAGAAGAAATTGCTGTAAAATATCACAAATGCAAAGCATTTCAACAGCAGAAAAGAGCAGTGATAGAAACATTAAAAGAAGAAGGAGAAAGCCAAAGGAAAACCAGGCCCTGAATTTTAAAGGAAGTTATTCCTTCTCACTTAAGGTTTTCATCCAAAACACCCAGCAGAACCAGCCACTGTAACTCAGCAAGGTTCCATGGTAGTACTGGAGAGAAATATATCACAGCAAGGGCTCCCCTTTGAGTGAACCACATTACTTCTTCCCTCCTACCTTAATAGATGTAGGACAACAATCTAATTCATCTCTGAGCCAGACTTCACACCTGCGCTAATAGCTGGTGTATTTGAGCTGCTGGAGGTCGATCAACAGAAATGGATTCCAAAAAACACTTGTTGTAGACCTAGGAATCCTGTAATTCTTGGAAGGATGTTTCAATTCCCACCTTGGATGAATAGTTACAAAAGCTGATGGAGTTAGCAGAGATGGCTAAACTGACTGTTTCGATTTAAAAAAAAAAGAATATAAGTACTTTTGTTTCTACTTGGAAACCGCTTCTGGACTTTGTGTTGAGGTGGAAAATAATGTTACTATGATTTTGGGTTTTACTGATTAGATTGACTTGTTGATATAGAAATGGCTGGTTCGTACTACTACAGAACTGTAAAAAGTTGAGATTTGATTTTAATGCCTTATTTTACAGCAACAGAGGGAATTGGAAATCAACACCTTTTGTTTCTCCCCGCCTCTTTCTATTGTTGTTCCTTACTGTTTGCTTTTGTATTTTCATATTTTTATGTTAAAAATGAATAAATTGATGAAGGGATTCTGTAGAAGAAAGTAGTGTCTTGGAAGGAAAAGGATCTTTACTCTTGTTTATCTATCTCCTCTTTTTTTCCCATAGGGAACGCCATCTATGAATGTCATCGTCAAAGAGGAGAGTGCTTTCGCATTCAATGTCCTAATGGCTACCAGGACCTTGGGACGCTGGGCTGTCCAGAGGGATGGAGATGCTGCAGACAATAAGAAAACTCTCCTCTAATAGAGATCTTACAGATAGAGTATATATTGAGATTATCTTCCTGATATTGTTTGCATTCAGAAAGCTTTGCAAAGCACAGAATTTACCTTAGACTTATTTTGATCAACTTATTATTTTATCTCATTTGTACAGCCACATTGGAAAATAATGCCATCTCCATCTACTACTCTAAATGTCTTCAAGATATGGTCAACGACCTGAGATTACCGCCTGCTATGCTATCATTCTATCTTTCTTTATATAAATCAAATTGCTATCTATCAAACTCAAAAAAATTATGCGTTGATGAAAAAATTGGCAAATATTTCTTGAAATAAAGCTAAATGAGCATTTCAGATATTGTGCAATTTCTTTAACAGTGACCTGGGGCATTATATTCCTATGAGAGAGAGAGAGAGAGAGAAGGAGGGAGGGAAAGAGAGAGAAGAAGGGAGGGAGAGGGAGAAAGAAAGAAAAAGATTTTGCCAAATTTCATTGTGGAATGTGTGGCGGTTACTTTTCCACTGAGGTATTCCAGAAGATGTGATTGCTTGGGCAGAAGTATATTGTTATGTATGTAGGTTTGAATGTTATTGGTTTATTTGAACTGTTCTTGTAAAATGTCAAATGGTATTGGTTTAAATAGTGCGGGAAGAAACCCTGCACTCCCATTGGCTGGCAACTACGGCTGCAGGCTATAAGAGGCAGCCGTAGCCAAGCCAACTCGGGTCCATTCGAGCTGTAGTCACTGAATAAACTCTTTGCTGGAACTCTTCGCGTCTGACTCTTCATGCAGACTTAACATATATAAAATCAAATTTAAGCTGTTAGCTAAGACCTAGGAAAGGAGCAGAATTTTTTTAAAGTTTATATTTTTCTCAAGTTAAATAACTTGTGGTACTTCTTAGAGTAAGAATGACTGTCTGATGACTCAGTATCAGCATAGGCTGGGCCTTGGTAAAGGAAAGAAAGATGTAGCAACAGGAAATCTGCATGAGAGATTTCCGGAGCATTTTTTGGTAAATAGAGAGACCAACAGATGTTATGAAATTTATTTTAGTTACCAGGATAAACAAATAGATAGACTACACAGTAAAATCAAATTATAAGAGGGTGAGCCAGATAGACCTGATGCAGATGAACACACACAGCCAACAAGTGAGAGTTCTACTGTAGACACAGATCCTAAAAAAGGGGTATGATCTAACCAGGGCTGGGATTCAAAAATCCCAAAAACTGGTTCTCTGCCCAGTTGGTTCTGAGAGGGCCATTTTTTGCCTTCCTCAGAATCTGGAGGCTTCCCTTGGGCCTCTGGCAGGCTGAAAATGGCCTCCCCCGGGCTCCGGAGGGCCTCCGGAAGTCGGAAACAGGTCCATTTCTGGACTTCCAGAACTTTCAGGAGGGCTGTTTTTCCACAGAGTCCAGAGGATTCCCTCCACAGGGTCCAGAGTATTGCCTCAGGCCTCTGGGAGGGCAAAAATGGCCTCCCCCAGGGTCCGGAGACCTTCCAGAAGCCAGAAACAGGCCTGTTTCCAGACTTTCGGAACTTCCAGAAGAGCCATTGTTTGCCCTCCCAGAGCCCCTGTGCAGACTCTGCACTTACCCGCATCCAAAATGGGCTATGTGGAGACTCCTGGGAGGTGCAGGGTTGTGTGGGCGGGGCCAACCGGTCGGTTCAACTACCGGTTCGGCGAACCAGATGTAAATTTAACATCCGGTTTGCTCAAACCGGCCCAAACTGGCCGAATTCCATCCCTGAATCTAACTATATATACAGGTGAAAATATAATTTGTACAACCAATAGCCATACAAACCTGAACCTAGTTAACTCCAACCCCCCACGTTTCATTAACACACTTTCTACTTCTCCTTTATTAGTGTTTACATTTATAAGGGGATGTAAATATTTAATTTGTGACAGAAATCACCTTATAATCACCACATGTTTATGGGACCCGTACCCTTCCTGGTTAGTGTATGCCTCCAGGGAGGTCACGTGCGCTGACTCCAGGCAGTTGTCAATTCTTCACTGAGGGAGGGCTCTTTTCCCTCCGCCTTGAAAGAGGTGGTGGTGAGACTCCTCCTGAAGAAGCCTGCTCTGGACCCAGCCGTATTGAATAACTTTGGTCCGGTCTCCAACCTTCGATTTCTAGCGAAGGTTGTTGAGAGTGTGGTGGCTCAGCAGTTTCCACTTTTCCTGGAGGAGGCGGACTACCTGGATCCGTACCAATCGGGCTTCCGACCTGGGTATAGCACGGAGATGGCATTGGTCGCGCTGGTTGATGATCTCTGGAGGGCACGGGACAGGAGGTTTTCCTCTGTCCTGGTCCTGTTAGACCTCTCAGCGGCTTTCGATACCATCGACCATGGTATCCTGTTGTGGCGTCTTGGGGGGTTGGGAGTGGGGGGCATTGTTCTGCAGTGGTTCTCCTCCTACCTTTCGGGGTGCTCGCAATCAGTGTTGGCAGGGGTGCAGAGGTTGGCTCCGAGGACCCTCACTTGTGTGGTCCCTCAGGGGTTGGTCCTCTCACCTCTTCTGTTCAACATCTATATGAAACCACTGGGTGAGATCATCCATGGCTTTGGGGTGAAGTATCATCAGTATGCTGATGATACACAGTTGTACATCTCCACCCCAAACCACATCAGTGATGCCCTCTCCGTGATATCCCATTGTTTGGATGCAGTACAGATCTGGATGGACAGAAACATGCTTCGGCTCAATCTGGCCAAGACGGAGTGGTTGTGCATACTGACATCTTGGTCCAGTCACGATATTCCATCTTTGGTCATGGGGGGAGAGGTGTTGCCCCCCATGGACAGGGCACGAAACCTGGGGGTTCTCTTGGACTCACAGCTCAGGTTGGAGGAGCAGGTGGGAGCTGCAGCCAGGGTGGCCTTTGCCCAGGTCCGGCTGGTTCGCCAGTTACGCCCATATCTGGACCGAGATGCCCTGTGCACGATCACTCATGCATTTGTTACCTCTCAACTCGACTACTGTAATGCTCTCTATTTAGGACTGCCCTTGCACACCATCCGGAGGCTTCAGCTGGTGCAGAATGCAGCTGCATGGGTTGTGATGGGAGCTGGATGCGGTACGGCCCTGGATGGATGGAAACATGCTTTGGCTCAACCCGGCCAAGACTGAGTGGCTGTACATACCGGCATCTCGGTCCAGTCAGGAATGTCCATCGTTGACCATAGGGGGAGTGGTGTTGCCCCCTGTGGATAGGGCACGGAACCCGGGGGTCCTCCTTGACACGCAGCTCCAATTGGAGGAGCAGGTGGGGGCCATCGCCAGGGGGGCCTTTGCCCAGGTCCGGCTGGTTCACCAGCTTTGCCCGTTTCTGGACCGAGATGCCCTGCGTACAGTCACCCTTGCCCTTGTTACCTCGTGACTCGACTACTGCAACGCCCTCTATTTAGGACTGCCCTTGCATACCATCCAGAAATTGCAGCTGGTGCAGAATGCGGCCATGCGGGTGGTGATGGGAGTTACCCGATTCTCCCATATTACCCCCCTCCTGCGCGACCTGCATTGGTTGCCGGTTGCACTTCGGGTGAGATTCAAGGTCTTGGCTTTAACATTCAAAGCCCTACATGACATGGGTCCACAATATTTAAGGGAGAGTCTCCTGCCGATATCAAGTGCCAACCGCCCTGTACGGGCACACAGGCAAGGGCTCCTCGGGGTCCCGTCGGCAAGTCAATGTCGGCTGGCGGTCCCCCGGCAGCGAGCCTATTCTGTGGCGGTCCCCGACTTATGGAACCAACTGCCTCTGGACCTCCATCTGGCCCCTGACCTCCGCACTTTCTGCCGCGATTTGAAGACCTGGCTATTTGACCAAGTTGGGCTGTGACTACCTCACGGGGGGTATGGGATAGTTTTAAAGTATTTTAATTTGGTTTTATTGGGCTTTATAATTGTTTAATTCTTTTTAATTATTTATTGTATTGTATGTTTTAATTGTGAGCCACCCCGAGTCTTCAGAGATGGGGCGGCATTTAAGTCCAATAAAATATAAATATAAATATATATAATGTTTAATGTTATTTTTAGGTAATTATTTATTGTTGGTTTTTTTTAGTTGTTAGCTGCCCCGAGTCCCTTTGGAGAGGGGGCGGCATACAAGTCAAATAAATAAATAAATAAATAAATAAATAAATAAATAAATAAATAAAATGTTAAAATCTCAGCTATGAGTCAGACTTCACTGAAAAGAATTATTAAAACACAAATAGTAATTACCAGTGTAAGCCTAGGAGAGATTTCAGGTGTGTGAAAGAGTTCTCATGAAACTTTGTACAAAGTTCCATCTTTTGAATGATGAAAGACTCAAGATAATAAAAATGCTAAAAGCACAAATGACTCGTTGAATCTTTTATCTGTTATCTGTATGGCACCAGTACAATTATCAAGCCAGATTCCTTAGGGAAGAGTTGCTAATACTAAAAAAAGTAAAATATATGAAATCATCAAGCCTAGTACAGAAGAAAACTAGCCAAACAATGTGGCATGTTATATCAAAGATTCATTTTCCATTACCTTACTTAATGTGATTTCTAAACATCAAGTCAGTTTGTCCCTGAGGTTTCTTCATTACCCTTGCTGGACACACTCATTACACAAGGTAATTGACCATTTCTTGGAGTACAGCAATAGTTCAATGTTCTTTCTAGCTTCAAGGCCTAGAAAATTTTAAAGATACAATTGGATTCCACAGTTTCCAAACCCATTGTGTAATTCTTACACCTAATGGTGTAAGTCTTTTGCTATGCCAGGTGAATACATTTTATTTTTATTTATTAAATCTGTCTGCTATCCAGCTCACTGCAGTCTTCCTTCAGCTGGAAGCCCACAGCTATAGGTGTCCCAGGCAAATGTTGAACAGCTATTTTTACTTTGGGTCTAACAGTATAACTGTATAACTAAGTCTTGTATTGTGTGACCGGTCTCAAGTTACTATGTCAGTGTAGGTGTTAGAGAATGTCTAGTGTTTCACTTTGAAATTATCTATAGCATCCATGGCAACTGACATTACATTCACATCCCAAATGAAGTAATATCAGGGGCCTCCTCCAAAGAGGCTTTTTCACATTGGGATGACAGGCACCCAGGAAAGCTTCAGAATAATGGAAAGATTTATTAAAAAAACCCCACACAACCACCAGCAGCACTCTCTACCATTTCAAGCCTTTAAAAATTCCCTTTTTACCACTCTGTAATGTCTTAATTATGGATAGAGTCAAGACAACTGGATGGAACTGAGCATTCACTGGCTAGATGCCCTTCCTGACACTACACAGAGTTCAGAGCAGATATTTTTTATTTGCACCTTAGGAGAGGCTACCAGGGATTGAGCTCTTAACCTTCTGAGTGGGAGGCAAATGTCTTCCCTACTAGGCCACCATGCCAATCACCTATTCAAACTTAACAGAAGCACCAAAACAATTTGAGAGTAATTCTGAACCATCATGACAGCAAAATAAAGAAACAGAATTCCTTTGTATAGTGGAAGAGAACCTCTGAGGAAATGCAGACAGATTTTGCTTGGAAGCAGCAGAAAGATCTCCAACCTCAGACAACTGGATATCTTGGGTAACTACTGGGTGTGAGTACAGTCCTGAAAGTTTGAAAGCTGGTTAATGGGCTTTAGTAAGGAAATCTGTGAATAGGATCTTCTGCTTGTGCTTTCTCTTTTTAAAAGTAGCAAACAAGTTTGGAAGGAGCAGAGGCAATACCATAAAGTCAATGATTAGAAAGAATGAAAATGTGATTCAGCAATGAGCTTATGACAGTGACCACATCAAAGTTCAATTAGAAAGGCTGTGCAATGCTTCCAAATAACATTCCAAAGCATGAGGTGTAGAAGGGCGAGTTCAGCACCTCCCAATGAAGCAGCAGTGTCTCTTTAGAGCAGGGATGTCAAACTCAAGGCCCAGAGTCCGCATCCCATGGGGTGCTTAGATCTGGTCCATGGGGCTACCCTGGAAACAGTGAAGGACTGGGCCATGGTGCCTTGGCCTGGCCCTCCTGAGCTCCATTTTTGTTGGCAAAGTGGTGCAGAAGGCCATCACAGTGCGAAACGAAGCTTGGGAAGGCTGCCCATGCCCCCTCCCAAGCTCCATGTTTGCTGGCAGAGTCCTAGCAAAACAAACTACTAGCAATAGTGGCATTTGATCACAACACAAGGAGGCATCGAGAAATGTTTCCCCTTTTGCATTTGAGCATCCAAGATGGGACAGGAAAGGAGAAAGGGAAAGAGGAAAGACAAAGAAAAAGAAGGGAAGCTGGGAAGAGAGCAAGGAAGGAAAAAGAAGGAAAGGGGAAGGAAGAAGAAAGGAGAATGAAGAGGGAAGGAAAAAGAAGAAAAGGGAAGAAGGAAGGAGATTATAATGAGAGGGAAGTAGCATCTGAGGGAAGTCCTGCCTTAGCACCAACAGCCCTGCTGCCCTTTCATCATCCCCTTGTCTCCTCCTCCTGACCTCTCCTGGTGTTCTCCCATCCTATTGCTGAGGATGCTTTGGTTACAAAGCTGGGTCTCCTTGTGAGGAGAGGGAGTGGGCCTCCCTCTGACCTACTCATTTTTCCCCCCTGCACACACCGTGAGCAACCTAGCCAAGGAGAGTAAGCAGCATCCTTGAGGAGGAGGTAAGCTCAGCCAGGCACCCCCTTGGGGAAGTGAGGCCAGCCTGGGCTGGGATGTGGGATCCCAGTGCCCTGGGAGCTCAAGGGGGTGGGTGCTTTCCTTCCACTGCCTAGGGCTCTGGGCAGCCTGCACTGCCATCCAGGGGTCCTCCAGGTGGCCTGAGAGGGATGGCCTTATTTCAGATTGCTACAAAGTATTATGTTATACTCACAGCGCAAGAATAAACCAAAGTATCCTCATACAGAAATAGAGACTGCAGAAGCTATTGTGATTTGAAGAATATTGCCAGAAAGGCTGTGTATTTTTCATCTTGCATAGATTTTCAGGCACGAGGAAAGAACTGCACTCTCTTTGTTCCTCCTGGTCAGACTTCATACAAATAAAGCATAATTTAAAACTTCCTGTATGCTCAGCACCTATTGGCTAACTGTGCAAAATACTCATGGAAATGACTCAGGTAAATATGTTCCTTTACTGCAGACAAGAGTGAAGCCATATGTAGATTTGTTCACTATGTTTACTGCATAGATCTCAAGAACATTTCCAATACAGTCTGTTGATTTCTTTTCTGCCATAAAACTGCAGACTTTATATCCACTTGTCCACATTTCTCAGAAACTAAAATTTTTATATAATCCAGGGCTCTAATGCATTGAAATCCTGAGGTTTTTTCCTTCTGACTTTCCAATCAATGTATACCAGTGCTTTTCAATCTTTTCACAGATTGTACCATTTTTAGGACATGACAATATTTGAGTACCACCAGTGTTTAGCAAGGTGTCAAAAATGTGATGACCAAAAAAGGAAAAAAGTAGCGGTTTTACATTTTTCGGTGGCAGTTTCTTTGATGAATCACTTTTCCTTTGCACTGATGAACATATGACAAATTTATCGATATTGATTAATATGCACTACTATCTTGGTGGTCAGGTGGTTGGTAAGCCCTTCATCCTTTCCCTCTCTCTTCTCTCTCTCTCTTTCACAGCCTACTCCTTTGTTGATCCCTATGCTTCTTTCATAGAAGCCTGTACTTTTCTCCTTCCCTTTTTAACAGATTAACAGATAATCAGAGTTGGAAGCAGGGGTGGGTTTCTACCGGATTGTACCGGTTCTATAGAGCCAGTTGTTAACATCACTGCTAGTTCTAAGAACTGGTAAAACCGACCCCTGCTTGGCCCCACCCCTCTCCACCACTCCTACGGGCCAAAAACCAAATTTTTTACTGCACATGTGCAAAAATCCCTTCCTCATTCTCCCCCACCCGTCCCTCCCTTTGCTGGCCCTGCCCCCCCCATCTGCTGCTCCAAAGTTAAAAAAAACCTGTTTTTTTTTTTAAAAAGGGTTTTTTTACTGCGCATGAGTGACATGCCTGCAGCCTGCTTCTGCCCGCCATTGCTGCCTGCCGACATGCCATTGCAACACGAGCCTCTTTGCTACTCTGCCTGCTCACAGGTAAGCCTGCGAGTCATGCTAACCCTTCCCCCATTGTCCCTGGGGCTCCCCTGACCTTGCCCAGCCTACCAAGCTGCCCTCCCAATGTCCCCAGGCTTGACTGGCTAGCTTCCCTGCCAGCGTGGCCCCATCCCACTGGCGCCGCTGGCTGGGGCCTACCTAGCTGCCCTCCAACATCCTCAGGCTTGGCTGGCTGGCTAAGCTGCCACACAGTGCTCTCCCAGCTCTCCCTACTATGTGGCAACCTCCCGTAAGAAGCACCATTGCCGCAGAACCTCCACTGCCTCTCCCTGCTTCTACCGGGAGCAAAACGAAAGGAAGCGGACAGAGGCAGCCAGGTCCGCTGCCTCCACCCACTTCCTTTCATTTTGCTGCGATTGCCGTTGCCCCCGTAGAGGTACCGTACTTCCGGAGGGCCTGGGGGGGTGCTCCACGGCCCCGCTACTGCCACAGCACCTCCGCTGCATTACCGCCTCCCTGCTTCCTTTCGTTTTCTGCCGCTGCTTCTACCAGGAGCAAAACCGCTTCCTTTTCGTTTCACTGCCACAGCTGCCAGTTGTGAGAGGAGGGGGAGGAGGAGGAGAAGGGTCACTCAAAGGGATACTTCCATTGTGGCTGGTGATCATTGTTCAGCCAGTTCCTTTGGGCGACACTTCTCCTCCCCCATCCTCCCCCTCTCATGACCGGCAGCTGTGTTGGGACTAGGAGGATGGACATGTGTGAGGAGACGCTCCTCAAGAGCAGGTAAGAGAAGCAGTCCAGAGCCGACACAAGCTTCTCCATTGTTCTTTCCATCTGGGAGAGCGAGAGCGCCTGTCACCCAGCAAAGCGAGAAGCCTGAGAACCCCCCTCTGATTGAATGGGTTCCCAGGTGCAGAGAGAAGTAGGATTCAACTGAGCTGCTTCTCTTTCAATGAGAGGGGGACTTTCAGGCTTTTTGAGAGGTGCTCTTGCTCTCCTAGCTGGAAAGAACAATGGAGAAGCTTGTGCTGGCTTCTGGTCTGACTG
>CM019148.1:33178943-33305355 GCA_009733165.1 Naja naja | reverse complement strand
TTTTTTTTATAAAAAGTTTTATTTTTCCAAAACACAAACATAACAAACAAACATACAACACATAAATCCATATCAATTTCAAGTATGTCGGTCGGTCAAAAATCACAGTGCCTACCCTCATTATTCATGCTCAATATTACAAAAAGGAAAAGCTATAACTTATTATTAATCCTTTGTCATATTATAATCTCTATATTATTTCAACAGTTCTATCTATCTTTATATTCCCAAAATACATTACCAAACTTTTTGTCTAACCATTGATAAAACATATTCCATATCTTATAAAACTGCTTTTCTTCTTGATCCCTAATTTCAAATGTTAATCTACTCATTTCGCACAATCCAAAATCTTTAATCACTTCCTCCCTGCGTAGGTGTCTTATCATTTCTCCAGTTTTAGCAAATACAATTCTAGCGCTGTCAGTACATTAACAATCAGATATTTCAAATCTTTGTTAAATGTCTCTGGACAATTCCCAACAGGAATATCTCAGGTTTCAAGTCTATATGTTGTTGTATCATTTTTCCAGCCACATGTGGATTTTAGTCCAGTATCTTTTAGCATCAACGCAAGTCCACCACATGTGGTAGTAGGAGCCAGGTATCTGGTGACATTTCCAACACTTATCCGATTTATCCTTGAACATTCTTGCAATCCTTCTCGGGATAGGTGCCACCTGTAAAACATCTTATACAAATTTTCTTTATATGCAGTTGACATTGTCATTTTATAATTCTGATCCCACAGTGTTTGCCATCTCTAAATCTATCCCATAACCAAATTTTTCCCCAAGCAATCATTGTTTCCTTAACCTGCTCCTCTTCCATTCTAACTTCTAATAAATAACCGTAAAGTTTTTAATCATTTTTCGTTCGTGTCAAAAATTTTATCTAATTCAGTTTGTTTTATAAATCCCTTCATTCTTAACATCCTCATCATATCTAGATTGTACTTGCAAATATGAAAACCAATTCATTTTTATACCTTGTTCTTGTAGTGTTTGCATCGATTTGAGTTCACCCTTTTCATTTAAAATCTCTTCATATCTAACTGTTTGTTCCTTCTTGTATATTATTGCATATGAAAAAGCTTCAATAGTAGATACCCATAATGGAATTTGTATATAATGTTGTTTTCTGGTTTTTCCCAATTTAAAAACAAAGCTTCTAACATAGTGTCTTCTAAAATATCCTTGTTTTTAAGTTTATACCATAAGAAAGCATGCCATCCTAGTAATAGATCATGACCCTCTAAAGTTAACAATCTATTGTTTCTCAATGTTATCCATTCTTTCACCCACATCAGGCTTGCAGCTTGATAATACAATTCCCAATTTGGTAGTGCGAACCCTCTTGACCTTGCATCTTGTAATAGCTTAAATTTGATTCTTGGCTTTGCCCTGCCATATGAATTTTGATGTGATTTTATTTAAATCTTCAAAGTATTCTTTCCCAAGTCTAATTGGAATTGTCTGAAATAAGTATAAGATTCTGGGTAAAACATTCATCTTAACTGTCGATATTCTGCCAATAAGAGATAATTGCATATTTTCCCATCTTTTAAGATCTGTCGCTATCTGCTGTTTGAGTTTTATATAATTATCTTCTTCAATGTACTGCATCTTGATGTTATATTTATTCCCAAATATTTAACTTTATTTGCAATCTGGATCTCTAATAAATCTTCTAAATCTTTTCTTTTTGCTAACATATTCTTTGTTAGGATCTTTTGTTTTATCTTTTAATTTTTAAACCTGCCACCATTCCATATTCTTCTTATTTGTTCTATCAACTTAGGTGCTGATTTAAGTGGATCCTCTAGTATGAATACCAAATCATCTGCAAACGCTTGTAGTTTATATTCTTCTTTTTAATTTTCATTCCTTTTATTTCTTCACGTATTGCTCTTGTCTGGTTCCTTTTTCTTATCCCTATAGATTCTGTTAGCTCTCCATTTACCAATATCTTTGCTGTTTGATTATTATATATTGCCTCAATAGTTTGTATAAAGTTTTTTCAAAGCCATTTGCATCATTTGCAATATCATAAATCGCCAGTTCACATTGTCAATGCTTTTGAGCATCTAAAACATCAGTGCCATCTGTTTTTCAGAATGTGTTTCATAATACTCCAGAGTATCTAAAATTATTCTCACATTTTGCTTAATTTGTCGTTTTGGCAAAAATCCATTTTGATCTGTGTGGATAAATTCATTTAAGTATCTTTTCATTCTTTCTGCCAAATTGAAGCAAAGATTTTATAATCTGAATTCAACAATGAGATAGGTCTATAATTTTTAACTCTTGTAGGTCCATTTCTTCTTTAGGTATTAGGGTAATATGCTTTCCAACCTGTCTCAATTCTCTTTTTAATAAGACTTCATTCATCACTTCTAGAAGGGGAGTGCTTAACACTTCCTGGAAGGTCCTGTAAAATTCATGGGTAGACCATCTGGGCCTGGTGCTTTCCTGTATTTTGTTTCTTCAAGGCTTCTGTTAATTCCATCATGGTTATGTTCCCTTCTAACATTGTCTCAATATCTTCAGGTATCTGTGGTAGTCGTCTTTTACAATTTTCAATTTTCTTCTAGGATATCTTCTTGAGATACAGTTTTCATAGTAGTCTCGGATAATTTTTTTCTTTCATCATTCCCATGCTGTATATTCCCTTTTCCATCTATTAATTGTAATTTTCTTTATTTCTCTTTCCTTTCTAATTTTATACTAACCACCTTCCTGGCTTACGTTTTCAAAGTAATTTTGTTTAGCCTTTAATCTTTTGAGCGATTTCTTCCTTGTCCATTAGAGCCATTTTATGTTTAATCACATCCATTTTCCTTTTAATATCTTTCCCTTGCGGTGATGTTGTAATTCTTCTTCCAATTTTGAAATCATCTTCCAAGATTTTGAGTGTCTTCTTCCGTTTAATATTTCTTTTCCTTATATAGTCAATTATCAAACCTCTTGTATAAGCCTTCATCATCCCAAGTTTGTAGAGATGTATCTTCTTTTCTATTTTCCTTGAAAAAAAGTAAGTTCTGCCTCAATTTTCTTTTTAAATTCTTCTTCTTTCAAGATCATATTATTTAATGTCCATCTCGATCTTCTCCTCTGTCCTTTCCAGGCAACTGTCAATGGATTGTGATCCCAGATCCCACTTTCAATTTGAATTTTCTGTATATCGGAGAGCATATCTGCAGATGCCCATACCATATCTATTCTTGACCATGATTCATGTCTATTTGAATAAAAAGTAAATTCTTTGTTTCCAATATTTCTCTCTCTCCATATGTCTTTAATATTCATTTCTTCTATCATTTGAAAGAAGGACTTGGGTAGCTTTTTCTAATTTTCTTTTTGGTTCTTTCAGATTTATAATCAAGCTGGTCATTAATTATCCCATTAAAATCTCCCATCAGAAAGATATTTGCATAGTCTAATTCAATCACTTTTTGATATAATTTCTTATAGAATTCTTCTTGATTCTCACTTGGTGCATATATTGCTATCAGAAGCATTTTAGTGTTGTTATCTATTATCTCCACTATTAAAATCCTCCCATCTTCATCTGTATAAATCAATTCTGCAGTAATTGTATCTTTAATATATAAAGCCACTCCTCTTTTTTTTTCATTGTAAATGATGTAAATAGCTTTCCTAACTTTCTTTCTTAATACATATTCATTTTGCTTTTTAATATGGACCTCTTGCAGACAAATTATATCAAATTTTAATTTCTCTAATTTATGAAATATTTTCCTTCTTTTAACAATTGAATTGAGTCCATTTATATTCATTGAGATCAATTTTTCCCCTTCCATTTAGGTCTTATATATAGGTTGTTTTGCTCTAGTCGTTCTAACTTTTTTTGTTCTCTAGGTAGACCGCCTACTGCTCCAAGTTGTTCTTTCTTCTTCACTTATCATTGCACCTTCCTTTGTTCCACAATCAGTTCTTCATGTCCTCCGTTTCCCTCTTTTCCTCTAAAATAGCTCTCATAGAATAACTCTGCCTTCTCCACTGTGTCGATTCTATGTCTTTGTTCCCGCCAGACAAACAAGAGGCCTTCTGGTATTAGCCATCTATAATTTATCCCTCTCTTCAATAATTCTCTGGATAAAAATACATATTCTCCTCTCTCTCTCTCTTATTCTTCTTGGTATCTGTTTCAATACCGTGACATCTTTATTGTTGTGCTTCAGCTCTTGTCTCTGACTGTTTGCAAAATTTGTGATTTAATACTCTTCTTAGTAAATCTAATATGAATTTCTCTTGGGAGCTTATTCCTCGTTGCATATCTTGTAAAGACACGAAATGCTTCATCTATTCCATCCTCATCTTCTTCCGTTATTTCTAACAGTTCTGCCAAAATCTGTGTCATTTTCTCCAGTAGATTTTCACCCTTCTCTTCCTCAACATTTTGGAATCTCAAATAGAATTCGATCTATCAACTTCACTTCAGCAGAGATTCATTATGGTCGCTCTCAACTTCCCTTAATCTGGTATTAAAACTCTTCATTTCTTGTCTCTTTGTTCTTGCTGCTCTTCAATTTTCTTCATCCTCTCACCATATTTCTCCATTATTTGCTGTAAAACCTTTATATTTTCATCTGTCTTGTCTAACTTTTTATCTGTCTTGTCTAGCTTTTCATCTGTCTTGTCTAGCTTTTATCTGTCTTGTCTAGCTTCTGTTCAATTATCTCTGTTCTTTTTCCAATCTCACCTACTGCTTGTAATATCTTCTGTATTGCCTCTTCTGTTGTGGGAGTACATTGTGGAATTGAAGGTCTTCTACTCATTGTTGCAGAGGTTGTCAGAACCAATTCCAAAAGAAGGAAGGAAAAAAAAAAGAAGGCCAATAAGCAAAAAATAAAAATAAAAATTAGTGTTATAAAAGGGAGAAGAACAATCCTTTTAACAAGAAAAAAAGGAAAAGAATAGTAAAGGAAAAAAGGGGTTCAATTACATATCAATAATACAACAATAATTTAGAAAAGGCAAAAATTTAAAACTTGAATTTAAAAGGAAATAGGATAATAAAAAAAAGTCCAATAGTTAACTATCTTGTTTCCAATGAATAAAAAAAAAAAACCAACTCTCAAAAGAAAAAGGCTAAGAGTTAAAAATAGGAAGGTATCAATAAGAAAAAGGATAAAAATAGTAAAATAGTAAAATTCCCTTTAGGAATAACAAAAATATTTTTAGGGGCTCAAATTATAAAAATTAAATTCAAACAATAAAAGTCTTGGCAGGAAGCAATATCACTCTTTATTCCATTGCCACTATGCAGAGTCCAGAGCTTAACTAGTGAAGGCAGGAAGATAGCAGCTCCTCTGTTTTTGCCTCTCGAAGAGATCCAATTCTTTTATTTTAAAAAGCTCTCCAAGGTCATTTTATTCTTCAGTTCCAAACTGAAGGCTCAGAGATATTCCAAAAGCACCTATCCAGCACTTTCTAATCAACGGAGCCTTGGATACAGTCCTTGCAAGTGTGTATGTTTATATAAGATAACAGGTCTCTAGTAGCAATATTGTCTTACAACCAACTTTCACTTCCTTGCCAAGTGACTTCCAAAATGTATCACTTCCTGTCTTATTCAAAACAAGAAGGACAGTAAAAATCTCGGTGGCCATTTCTTATATGCAAAAATAAAAAGTAATCAAATCAAAATAACCAAATTACGTTAGAGCCCCTAATGCCAAAAAAGGAAAAAGAGACAAGATTCAACAAAATGTAAAAGGTATTCAGAGAGTCCCAAGAGGAAAAGTAAAAGGAAAGTCTTTAAAGCCATAAAAAGAAAGAAGAAACAAAACCTTTACTTTCAAACACAATCTCTTCCGCCTATTCCATATCACTCTCAATTTCACACCATTAGAGTTGCTAGGATGTTCCCAAAGGGTTAAAAACAAGATGATCTCACCGACCGACAAACTTCTTCCAATCTCATTCCTCTGAGCTGTCACAGCTTCTTCAGCCCGATGGCTGCCTCAGCAGCGGTTAAAGGGGCTGTCCTGGATCAACCAGGGACTTTGCGACATCCCTGGGATCAACAGGAGGCGCCCCCAACTTTCACCAACCCTACGAGTCAGTTTAGATCCCGGGACCGTCCCGGCGGCAGTATCAGAGGTGATCTCAGGAGTCAAGATCACCTCCGTCTCGCGGCGACTCCAGCTCCACCCCCTCCAGCCAAGTTGTTGATGGGTAGGAAACTCAGATCTCCCCTTGATCGCCTTCATCCCACTTACGCACTCCAGCACCACTAGATTCCACTAGCAAAACTCGACGCTCACTGTGGGTGATTCTGTCTATGCAAAAAACCTTGTGGGTGAACCTTTATGGATTCCTGCAGAGATAACCCAAATTACAGGCCCCAGGTCTTACAGGGTTCAAACTGAGGATGGTGTCCTCTGGAGCAGGCACATTGATCAGTTGCGCCCAGAATACCTCGGAGCATCTCCATGGCTCCTTCCTGAGTTCCACACCTGTTGCCTCTCCTAGGGGGGAAGGGGAGGTTTATGAAGGTAATCAGCAAGCAGGAATCAACCCCATGTGTAACGAGCTAACACAACAGGAACCATCCCAAAACCTGTCACAGTGCCAACAACCATTTTCACAAATGGAAGATTGCTCATCACTACCAGATTTAGGTGCTGATATTGGGTTGGAGATGGATTGGGAGGAGAGACCAGGTTGTAGTAACCTAACAGGTTATAACAACACTAGTAGTCCAAGTGAGGAAATGTTAACAGACACATTTCCTCTCTCACAATGTGAGAACCCTAAAACACCTGAACCACGTAGATCTCAACATACACGAAAGAGCCCCACCTATCTGCAAGAGTATATTAGATAGATGGGGTTTGAGTATGGACCAAACCTAGTGGGGAGGGGTGTTATGTATGCAGAGTTTGAATTGATTGGTTGTTCTTGTAAAGTGTTTGAAATCATTGGTTTAAAAGTGTGGGAAAACCCTGCACTCTGATTGGCTGTCAGCCGAGGCAGCCGGCTATAAATAGCTGCCTCGGCTAAGCCAAATCGGATCCGTTCAGAGTTGAAGTCACAATAAACTTAAGAGCTGAAGCACTCCGTGTCTGCCTCTTCATGCGAACATAACAGGATCATTTCTAAAGATGTTATTATTCTGGTAAAGTTTGTTTTGTTTGTGTAAGTTCTCTGCAACAATGCCACATACAGAGACACAAATGAAGAGAAAGAATATCTGGCTATGAGTGTCAGGGGATTAAAAGTATTGAGCCTGAGGCTCCTGTTTCATCTGCAATCTTGGATTGGGGTTTGAAGGCTGTAAAGTTTGCAGTCTCTTTTACATCTACATAACTGCAACTGTTCTTGGTTCTGATCTGGTTCAATAGCTTATGATCCAATGTAAGAAGGATGTTGAGGAACAAAGAGTGAAAGGATGCAGAAGTATTCATCCAGAATTGAAGGTTGGGCTCCTGGGGAGAAGGAGTATCTTTGGGACTGAAACTCATGTACTGTAGATACAATAAGAAGCACCAGTTGGGTCTAGGAAAGATCACCAATCTGAAACATTAAAGGCTGCATGATTCTGCAGTCCTCAGGGTGGTTTCTTCTTTCTTTCTTTCTTTCTTTCTTTCTTTCTTTCTTTCTTTCTTTCTTCCTTCCTTCCTTCCTTCCTTCCTTCCTTCCTTCCTTCCTTCCTTCCTTCCTTCCCTCCTGCTATTGCCTTTCTTCTGGGCTGTTCTTATTCTATGATACTGTAGAACTGGGTTTGCTCTGAGCATCCTCTTGTTTCTAAGCTGCCTCGTTTGTTTCTGTTGATTGCATGTATTTTTTTGAAGACCCTGCACAAAGATTAAAAGCACAGTCCCTGCCTGCAGGCTTATTCTCTGAGAGGCAGAGTACAATAGAACAGGGCCAAACTGGGAGAATCCCACCCCTGGGTGTGTGTGTTTCAGGTGGGCTTCCTAGCTTTAGAAGGAGAGAGGAAGGAGGAAGGGACAGAGAGAGAGAGAAAGAGGGAGAGAGGGAGGGGAGAGAGAAAAGAGAGGGGATACAGAAAGAGAGAGAGAAAGAGAGGGAAAGAGAGAGGGGAAAGAGAAAGAAAGAGAGAGAAAGAGAGAAGGAAGAAAGAAAAGAAAGAAAAGGGAAAGAAAGAAAAAGGGAGAGAGAAAGGAAGTGAAAGGAAGAAAGGGGGATGGAAGGAAGGGGCAGAAAGAAAGGGAAAGAAAGAAAGAAAGAAAGAAAGAGAGAGAGAGGAGAAAGTAAATGAGATATATTATGGATGGATAGATAAATACATAGAAGGAGGGAGGGAGAGAGAAAAAATGGAGAGGAAGGAAGGACATAAGCTCTGACTTCAGAAAACTTTGAAGCAGTGCAGCAATCTAGGGCTGACCTGCAAGGGATCTCGGAAGTCTCTAGTCCAACCCCCTGCTCTAGCAGGAGATCCTTACAGAATCAAAGAATAGCAGGGTTAGAAGGGTATGTGTGTGTGTGTGTGTGGCTGTCAAAACACCAAAAACAGGCCAAGTAGCTCTGCGGAGGTCAGTTGTAAATTAGAACACTTGCTAAGCAATTGGCCACTAAGCGAGGACCTGGCCATTAACTGAGGACCACTTAAATTGGGGTTGCCAGCCACACAGCCACCTGCCCGGGCCTTGCCTGGGCCTCCCTAGGCCTTGGAAACTGGCAAAAGCACTTGCTAAGCAATTGGCCACTAAGTGAGAACATGGTCATTAAGTGAGGACCACTTAAATTTGGGTTGCCAGCCACATGGCCATGCCCACCCCCGTCACATGACCATGTAGCCATGCCCAATCAGCAAGCCACTCCTACCCCAGTCACATGACCACCAAGCTACACCCACAAATTAGGCCATGCCCACAGAACCGGTTGTTAAAAAATTTGAATCACACCCTTGGTTGGAAGGGACCTTATAGGTCATCTAGTCCAACCCCCCCACCCAAGCAGGAGACCCTACACCATTTCTGACAAATGGCAGTCCAATCTCTTGCTCTCAACACTTCTTTCATAGAAGCCTCTCTTCTCCTCTCCTCTTCTTTCTTCTCACAAAAGCCACTCTTCTCCTCTTTTCTCTTTCTCCTCACCCTTATCTCGCAAAAGCGTCTCCTCTCTTTCTTTGTCCCCTTGTCTTTTTCTGTTGTCCTTTCCCACCAAAATCTCCTCCTTTTATATCCTCTCTATGCCCCCCTCCTTCTTTCCTCTTCTGGGTACGTTAGAAGCGCCAATCAGCTTATAACCATGTGTTCCAATCCTGGGGCTTCTGCTGAGCCCCGACAGCCCTGCAGCTCCAGCTGTCTCTCCCTCAGACTTGTGCAGCACTGCTGCCACTTGAAATCATTCCCCTCCCCCACTACACTTGCAACCTTAAAGATAAGAATACAAATTGTCTAGGATGGTCTCGTACCACCTGCCAGGTGCTAAAGTACCACCGGTGGTATATATACCACAGGTTGAAAAGCCTTTTATAAGGGCCCTGATCTATGTTGATTCTCAGTTCTTTGCATTTGGAGTGGACATTCAGCCTTCTAGTGATAAGAGCTAACATTCTGAATGACCCACTTCACTGTGTGTGTCTTCTTTTGATAACACATAGAAGTGATGTATATACGATAGAGTAGATTCAATCACATAGTCACCCTGTATACCATTTTTATTCCCCCCACCCCATATCTCTCTTCTTATGCCAGATGAACTTTGTCATTGTAAGTGAAAGCCTTAGATATCCTCCTTTTCACCAGATCTTTCCAAAGTCATCTTTCTGGAGGGGGGGCGGGTTATTATTGTAGGTTATTGGTTGGTTCATTTTAGTTTAGATCTCTAAGATCCCACAGATGTAGATTGGAATACTGTGCCTGATATTGTTTGCATTCCAAAGCATCCCAAGGCATTGACCTGAAGAGGAACAAGTGTTTAAAGGCAGAAAGAGGGCAGGAGAAATTTTCAGGTTCAGATAAAAATAATTTATCTTAAACTTGTTTTGATCAACCTACTATTTGAATCTTCCCATGTATTGATCTCAGAGCAATAGGTCCGTAGTTTCCTGGATACTTTTTTGTTCCTTTTTTGAAAATGCAACTACATCAGCCTTTTTCCAGTTATCTGGTAGTTCCCTGGTGCTCCAGGATCTGTGAAAGGCATAGTTAGCTGGTTCTAAGATCAAATCTGCTAATATCTTCAGAAGCTTGGGGTGTAATCCATCTGGTTCTGGTGATTTGAACTCATCTAGGTTTCTCTTACCATGTTCTTGCCTATTGTATTCTTAATCTATCTTTATAGTACACAAATCATCCTATAAAACTTTAAAATCTGACCTATCACTTCTACTTCACTGAAAAGAATTATTAAAATACAAATAGTTATTTACCAATTTAAGCCTAGGACCAATTATTTACATATGTTTACCACTCTTTATCTGTTTTTTTTACTGCAGCAATTAATTATCACACAGCAAGGGTACATGTAACACAGAAATCATTGAATTAGTTTCTCAGCAGATTTTCCTTTTCCAAATTTATCATCCTTCGTGTTTAGGGTCTTTTCTCATATCATATTTTTATTGGTTTATCAAAGTATAAAATATAAAGAGAAATTCAAAAGAAGTAATAGAAAACTAGGAGGAGGGGGAGTTATATTTTCACCTGTGTGTATTGTTAGATCACATTGCTTTAGGTATAATAGGTATAATATCCTTCATTTGTGGGCTGTGTGTATGTATTTGTATCAGGACCTATTTCACTCTACTTCTGATAAACTGATTTTATTGTGTAGTATCCTATTTGTTTTATGATGGTCATTAATAACATACATCTGTCAGTCTGTCCTTTTAACAGCAGCAGTAACAACAACAAAAAGATCCAGGAGGAGGTCATCTCTCTCATGCATATTTCCACTTGCTACATCTTCCATTCTTTTATCAAGGCACAGCTTGTGCTGATATTGAGTCAACAGAAGGAGATTCTTATTCTAAAAACCCATGGTATTTAGCTTGAAAAAAATAATATTAAGAGATTCTTCTACATTCCATTGCAGGGTCTTAGGTAATAGTTTTAAGTTTGGTTTTCTACTACTTCTGCCCAAGCAACAACATCAGCTGGAAGACCTCAGTGGCAAAGTAATTGTCAAGCTCATGAAATCAAGCCTGTAAATGAGACTACATGATGTTACAGCATAATGTGTTGTTGAAGAATAGGGAACACCTTCCCCACTGAAAGGTAGGCAAGAAAAGATTGTAAGAGTGAAGGATGAGAAAAAGAATGGAAAATAAATCTTGAAGACTCAACAATTTCTGTATTACATGCAAACTGCCTATAAATTGGGATGTGCAATCAAGATGCAAAGAATTACTGCAATGAAAAGACATACCGAGAGGGTCTACAATGGAGTCAAGTATTGAGCCTGGATAGTGATGGGCAATGGATAGGAAGTGGGTTAACGTTATATTCCTGGCAATGAGTGGAAAAAGATGATTATTCAGGCACATTTCCTAAGCTTTGCCTTGAGGGTGGAACTTATTTCTGTAGACAATAGATGACCTTCCCTCTCCCCATAGTTTGAATTTTATCCCTGAATATTCATTCTAAACTGCAGAGAACACGAACAGAACACCATAAATCTATCAGTGTTCATACCTGACCAATAAGAGAATGCATTCGTTTAGTAGTTTCCCAAAAATGCCTGATGAAAAACTTTGTGACATCAAGTTGATTACCCAAAACCTACCCCCCCCAAAAAAACAGAAGGAAAGCCAAGTCAAGCCAAGCCAAGCCAAGCAAAGCCAAACCTGAAGCCTTACCATTATTTCAATTTAAAAATCCTGTGGCTTCTGAAGTAAAATTATAGCATGCTGACATTTTGCCAAAAGGCATTTCTTTAACTTTAACCATGGCTGCATAAACCTTTCTGACTGCAAAGGCCAATTAAAGTAGACTTTGATTAGTACTTGGATGGTGGACTTGATGTTGGTGTACACACAGTTACACTTGGCCCCTGCAAACTATTTTGTTCAATATTTGATGAAAAATTATGTGACAGCAAATAGATTACCTAAAATCTCAAAACAATTAGACCTGAAAACCATCACAGATCTGCTGCTAGTCCCCTTGAAATTTTCCTGCCATACAAATATGACAGCAGATGATGCTGTCAGTATGGTACTGCACTAGTGGTGGGATTAAAATTGTTTTACCACCAATTGGTGGGCGTGGCTTGGTGGGTGCGCTTTGCCTAACATGTGTGCACAGTTTTCCCCACACCTCCTGAAGCCTGCAGCACCAATCAGCTCAGAGGATAAAGAAGAGAAAAGTGCAGGGGCAGGTGGGAGCTTTTCTCTTCTTTCTCCTTTTCCTCCTCTCAGCTGATCATGGGAGGCTTTTTTTACTATCAGCTGAACTTGTCTGAACCGGTAGCATACACTGCACTACAATCCCCAAATACCTGAGAAAAAAGTGTGGATCGTCGGCATTGCCATACTTAGTGACAGCAGAATTGACCAGAAACAACTTGAAAAAATCACCAGATATCAGGATTTGAAAATCGAACTGCAGAGACTCTGGCATAAACCAGTGCAGGTGGTTCCAGTGGTACTTGGCACACTGGGTCCGGTGCCTAAAGACCTAGGCATGCACTTAAAAACAATTGGCACTCACAAAATCACCATTAATCAGCTGCAGAAGGCCACCTCACTGGGATCTGCTCGTATAATCTGCCGATACATCACGCAGTCTTAAACGCTTGGGAAGTGTTCAACTAGTGATTTGTGATATGAAACCCACCATAGTTATCTTGTTTGCTATGTACACTGTTGTTTTTTGTGTATACTTAATAATAATAATAATAATATCACTTCTTAGTCTTTTCATGTCAAAGTCATCCTTCCCAAACTGACATTTTCTACATATGCTGGCATCTTTTCAGCATATCTGTTCTAAATGGATCATAATTCTTATCTATTGTTTATATATTCTATTGTTGAAGGTGGAAGGATCAAGCACTGAGTCACTAGCATGATTCTTTTTGTCCCTTCTGTTAAGTTTGCATGAAGAGTCAGACGCGGAGTGCTTCAGTGAAGAGTTTATTAGTGACTACAGCTCATAACAGACCCGATTTGGCTGGGCTGCAGCTGCTACTTATAGCCAGCAGCCGCAGTTGCCAGCCAATCAGAGTGCAGGATTTTCCCACACTTTTTAAACCAATCATTTCTGACATTTTATAAGAGCAGTTCAAACTAAACCAATGACATTCAAACCTGCATACATAACACCCCTCCCCACTAGCTTCAGTCCATACTCAAACCCCAACCTATCTAATGTATTCTTTTAAATAGGTGGGGCTCTTACGTGTACGTTGAGACCTTCGTGGTTCAGAAGTTTTAATGTTCTCACCCAGTGAGAGAGGAAATGTGTCTGTTGACATTTCCCTACTCGGGCTTCCAGTGAAAGAAGACCCTGTTTGATTGTTACAATCTGGTCTCTCCTCCCAACCCATCTCCAACCCAATGTCAGCACCCAAGTCAGGTAGTGATGTGCACTCTTCCACTTGTAAGGATGAATTTTGGCATTGTGACAGGTTTTAGGGTGGTTCCTGTCGTAATGGCTCGTTACACATGGGGTTGATTCTTGCTTGCTGAATATCCTCATGCTCCTCCCCTTCCCCCCTAGAAAAGGCATTAGGTATGGGAACTAGAGAGGAACAATTGCGATGTTCCTGAAGTAATCTGGATCTAAGCTGATCAATATGCCTGCTCCAGAGGACACCATCCTCTGTTTGCACCCTGTAAGAACGAGGGCCTGTGATTTGAGTTATTTCAGCAGGAATACATGAAGGTTCACCCATAAAGTTCTTAGCATAAACAGAATCACCCACACTGAATGTGTGAACTTTGCTAGTGGAATCTGGTGGTGTGTTGGGTGCGTAAGTGGGATGAAGGCGGTCAAGAGGAGACCTAAGTTTCCTACCCATCAACAACTCTGCTGGGGATAAGTTAGTTGATGAGTTAGGAGTGATGTGCTGAACACTAAGAAGTTTTTCAACTTTCTCAGTGATGTCCCAAGGACCCAATTGCTGAAGCTTTTCCTTGGTAAAGCGTACCATGCATTCAGCCTGGCCGTTAGCTGAAGGGTGCCCAGGGGCAGTCAGGGCATGTCTGATACCCTGTTGTGCTAGATAGGATTCAAAAAGGTTGGTTGTAAATTGAGGGCCATTGTCAGAGACAAGAACATCAGGTAACCCGTGGGTTACAAAAGCTTTTAAGCTGCTTGATGACAGCATCAGTTGTGGTGGATGCCATAGGGATGACCTCTAGCCATTTGGAATATGCATCTACTATAATAAGGAAAGTGTGCCCTCTGGTAGGGCCAGTGAAATCAATGTGAATCCTAGACCATGGGCCCCTAGGACATTCCCATTCCTGTGTGGGGGCGAGAGGTGGGGCAGGTCTGACTACCTGACAGTTGGGACAAGATGCAACCCAGTGTTCAAACATTTTGTCAATACCTGGCCACCATACATAACTCCTGGCCAATCCCTTCATTCTGACAATTCCCAGATGACCCTCATGTACCATTTCCAAAACCTCTTTCTGTAGCTTTGCAGGAATAACCACCCTGTTACCCCACAAAATACATCCTCTCAATACAGATAACTCAGTTTGTCTGGACTTAAAAGGTTGGGAACCTTGAGGTAGATCATAAATAGGCCAACCTTTCTTAATCCAGCCTATAATGGGAGCTAATAAAGTGTCTTTGGCAGTCTCTCTGGCAATCTCAGCAGCATGTACTGGAAGTTTGGCAACAGTTTCTAGAAAAAAGATGTAAGTCTCAGGAGCAGGGTCCTCAGTGTGTGAAGGAAGTGGGCAGTGACTCAAAGCATCAGCATGGCCAATGTCTTTGCCAGGCTTGTGGATGAGCTTGTATGAATAAGCAGCAAGAAATTCAGTCCACCTCAGCATTCTTGGTGACAGGATAGTGGGTGTAGGCTTGTCTCCTGCCACAATGCCTAACAAAGATTTGTGATCTGTGACAATGGTAAATGTTCTCCCATATAGATACTCATGGAATTTCTTGACAGCTGCAACAATTGCCAATGCTTCCTTGTCCAATTGGCTGTAATTCCTCTCTGCTTTAGTCAAAGTGCGAGAGTTAAATGCAATAGGGGCTTCCCTCCCGCTGGGAAGCCTGTGGCTCAAACCCCCACCACTCCAAAGGGGGATGCATCACAAGTCAGTACAACAGGCAAATTCTCAGAGAACTGTATCAGTACAGCATCAGATGTGATTAGTCTTTTAATATTGTTAAATGCTGATTGTTCCTACCTGCCCCAGACCCAAGCAGATTTTTTGTCCAGTAGTCTGTGTAATGGTTCTGCAATGGTTGCCTTCTGAGGTAGGAACATGTGATAAAAGTTAATAAGTCCAAGGAAGTCTTGCAAATCTGTTTTGCATTTTGGTCTAGGGGCTTCTTTGATTACTTGAACCTTGGCATCTGTAGGGTGGATGCCATGCTTGTCAATCATGTAGCCCAAGAACTCAACTTTGTCAGTTCTAAGAGTGCATTTTTCTTCCTTGACTTTTAAACCCGCTTTCTTGAATCTGGTAAGGACTTCTCTGAGTCTCTCTCGTAATTGAGTGTCATTTTCAGCAGAGATTAACACATCATCAAAGTAAGGCACTACCCCTGGCAGTCCTCAGAGCATCCTTTCCATAAGGCTTTGGAAGATGCCTGGTGCCACGCTTACTCCAAACTGTAACCTTTTACATTTGAAGGCACCTCTATGAGTCACAATGGTTTGGGCCTCTGTAGTGGCATCATCAACTGTTAGTTGTTGATATGCCTGGGCCAGATCCAATTTGGCAAAGACTGGATGAGAAGTGAAACATCTTCAAAGAAAATCCAGAAAGTCCAGTTACCTCTTGAAAAAAAGCACCTTTGGGACAACCATGACCTGGATGACTGAGAATCTCCATAGACTTTCCTAACAGTGTTTTTCCAGATAAAGTGGCATTTTTTCAATGTATTATTAGGTTAATTATTTGTTGATTAAGTTTAAGGTGGAAAGGTCATTTCAGTGCATTGTGAAGACCAACAATCTGATTCCATGTACCCAATTTGATGATCAGAAAGAGCTGGGACTTAAATTGATCAATTTTATTGACAATTTTTCATTTCTGAGGTAATGGAGATTGAACAACACAAAAATGTATTATTATTTCTTCTATTATTTTATTTAACTACTACTGTATTTTAGTTCCATTTTTATTTCTATTTTTATGTATCCCAATTAGAGTTATGTCACTTTTTTACCTCCCCTTCTTCTTTTTTAATGTCTCATTACATCTGGAGAGAAAGATTCCCCTGGGAAACTGAGAGAAAACTGGGAGTGTATGCTGAGGGTATATAACCTGCAGGTTACCCAAAGTTATCTTTGTTGTTCAGCTAAACCCAACAGAAACCTGGTGGCAGGAGTCATATGGAAAGATACAGGATGCAGATGATCACCTCTGTGGTTATAATCCATACAATGGGTAATAATAACCCATTACAATGGGTTATTTCATATTGCACTGGAGGATTTAATGGCAAACCCTTTCTTCATTTTGCAAAGAAAATGCATGAAGAGAAGGAATGGTATTGCTTTCCTAATCAGGAAGGTTATAGCAAGGACAATATTTGATGAAAATGCAATAAATTATAAAATAAATAAATGGAGGGGTGGGTGGGAAGAAAAAATGGAACATGTGTGACTGTGTCATTTAAACCCCACTACTTGCATCACTTCTGTGTTAAGTATTTTCAAGCAAAGACACATATAGTGAAGTGGTCTTATCAAGGAGGTTGATTTTTATCAACATGATGGACCAAGTCTCCATTCCAGATTTACTGTGACCCTTTGAGATAGTCTGGACTACTTCCTGCCATTCTTTTGGAACAATGTTTGGAACTGTCTTCAGCCTGTGCTGAGAGAGAGTAACTGAGCCAAAGTCACTCTGCAGGCCTGCTGGCTAAGGAAGAACTCACAGTCCCACACAGTCTCCCAATTTCTTGCCTGCTACCTTAACCCTTCACCAAAGTGTCTCTCTCCCCAGACCTAAGATTATATATTATTACTCATTCTTGTCTTCTCATACTATTTGCATTATGTGTTATCCCTATATTACTGAAGCAATAGAGTTTGTGTCTTGATGTTCTAGTGGTTGAAAGAGTGATCATGGTTTTAAATATTGAGCAGGAGGAGAGGTTACAGATTGAGGAGTTGTGACTATTTCTTGATTGGAAAACAGCTTATCTTCATGCCAATACAAGCATTGTGTCAGTACAAGTAACAGGCAGAACAAGTGTTTCCAGGGGTGGGATGCTACTGGTTCTGCCTGGCTCTATAGAACCGGTAGCTCTGAAGAGCAGCAGACACAGAACCGGTTCTGTGTCTGCTGCTGATTGGGCCACCCGCCTGCCCGGGCTCTTACCTGACCTATATTTCCTGCTTTTTCAACCTCAGCTGCTTTGCACGGCACAGCTGAGATTGAAAAAGCAGTAAAAAAGGCATTTTTCAAACGCTGCACACCAGCACGCAGCGCTTATCAGCTGTCTGGCTGGCACAGCTTTAGTTGTAGTACATGAAGCACGCATGTGCGCACAAAACATAATCACCAAACCAGTACTAACATTGGTTGAATCCCACCCCTGAGTGTTTCCATTTGCATCTTCATTTTGGATTGGTATGTAGGTAGTTGCCTCATTTGCTGTAGCAACAATGAATACAGAGCAATTCTGTAAACCACTATATCACCCAAAATTTCAGGATACCAAGGATATAGCTTGCAATAACCATTTCTACACTTAATCTTGCATTAAGAAGAAACCACTGATAGTCCTTGAGTAACCTTGAGTAACTGTTTGTGGGGGAAAAACAGTTGAAATATGCATTTTAAATCAGCATATGAAACATCTTCATAACTACATTTCTTTCTCCTTTCAGAGTGAAGGGCCTGTGCACTCTCTCTCTTTTGGGTCATTTGAACCACATTTTTTGGCTGCAGGTAGTGCCACCCAACTGTACCAATTTCTTAACCCTGATCAACCTGATTGATTGAGTGATTATATGCCTTCAAATTGGTGTCAACTCTTAGCACCCACTTAGATTTTTTTCATGGCAACCTGTACCTAACCTGCTCCTTCAGGTATTCTAATGATGCATCATTAACCACTTTCCGATCGCCCTGTTCGCTCTCATAGGAGGGGTCTCCTTGGATATCGTCGGTCAGGCATTGTCGGCTGGCGGTTCCCAGGGCTAGGGCCTTCTCCGTGGGAACGCCTGCCCTCTGGAATCAGCTCCCCGTGGATCTCCGTTTGGCCCCTGACCTCCGCTCCTTCTGCCGAGACCTGAAGACGTGGTTGTTTCAACAGGCCGGCCTGGAATGACCCGGGGGGGGGCTAGGGTTTTAATCTTTTCTTAATGTTTTAATGTATTCGGCTTGTTTTATTTAATTGTTTTTTTATTGTAAATTTGCTCTGTTTTAATGTTCGCCGCCCTGAGTCCTTAGGGAGTAGGGCGGCCTACAAGTCGAATAAATAAATAAATAAAAATAAATAACTGAATCTAACCAGCTTGCAGCTGGTTTCCTCTTCTCCTCTTTCCTTCTAGCTTTGCTAACATTAGAGCCTTTTCCAGAAATTTAGGTCTTCATTTAATTCCCCACATAGGATAATTTGAGACCAGGCATTTGATCTTCAATGGAGAACTCTCAGTTGATTTTTCCATTTATATATTTTCTTGGCTGTCCATGGAACGTTCCAGATCTCCAACATCAAATTCAAAATGTACAAAATTTTTCCAATCTTGCTTTCTTAAATTCCGATTTCATGAAGACAGATGATTGTGTTGAGGATTCACCAATTCACCAATCCAGTTCTCACACTGGAGAGAATCTTATCAGCTGCCTAGCAAGATATCTATTGACTTGGAAAGAGAAAAAGAAAAAACTCAGGATTTTGGCATAGTGAAGCCCTACAACGGTTTTGGTTTTGTGGACAATTTTATATAAAATCTTTAGTTTTATGACAGAAACAAAAATCCACAGATTATTCTGAAATATTCTTGAGATCTATGCTGTGACCAAAATATACCTGAGTGAACAAATCCCCTCTATATATGGCACTAAAGGCATTCATTTACCTTAAAAATATCTGAGTATTTTGCATACTTAGCCAACAGGAGCTGAGTGAATAGAGAGTTGAGATTGGGCTCTCTCTGTGTTAAGCCTGACAAGGAAAAATGGAGAGAGTGCAGTTCTCTCCTCAGGCCTCAAAAGGTAAGGAGGATACATAAAGGTCACATAGCCTTTCTCCACTCTCTTCAAATCATAAAAGATTTCTCCTGTTTCTATTTCTGTAAAGTGGTGCTTTCGGTTTAGTTCTTGGGTTCTTTAGTTCTTGGGTTGAAAGTATAGCACAATACTTTGGTTTTTTCCTAAGGTGTTAGGTGCTCCTGCTGCAAGATGGCTTGTGTTATAATGTTATTAAAGCCTTCAACATTTCAGGACTTGGCCCATACCTAATAGTTGGCCAAGGTGTCCAGTTGCCTCAGGTTGGAGATATTGATGCTGCTTCTGAGCCAAAGCTGATTTCTAGTTTCTTGGAGGTTTTCTTCTGCTCCAAAAGGGACTTTTGTTTCTTTATTTTGCTCTCATGTTGGTTCAGAATTTATCTCAAATTACTCTGGTGCTGCTTTTAAATCCCCTTCCTTCTGGGAATGCCATTTTTGGATGGCAGAGTGCTTCTGGATTCTGGGGAGGACAAAAATGGAACATGTGGAGGGTTTGGGAAGCCAAAATAGACCTGTTTTTGGCCTACAGAGTGCTTCTGGGGAGTCTGGTAGGCCAAAAATGGGACACACAGAGGCCAAAATCTATTTTTTCTTGTTTTCCTTCTCTAAACCTAGTTTAGTATTATGGTCTGGTGCATCTTATCATTCAAACTGTTTTTTATGTAGCAACAGACTTACAACAGTACATGTAAGAATTTCACACTTTTGTGGAAAATTGTGATGACCGAGGGCATGGCCCAAAGGCAACACAATCAGTTAATTAATAAGAGTCCCTTTATTAGCTCCAACTTTGCCCCCAGGGTCCTGGTTACCTTCTGGCTGGAGAAAAACTCTCCCAGGAACAGCCTTTGACTACAGAGTATCAAGTCCAAAACGTGGTCAACAAAAACTGTAACTGTAAGTCCAATCAAGGCAAAATGAGGTAATTAGTTTGGCAGGACAGGAGCAAGAATTCTAGATGTGAAGACACAGCAAAAGTCAACATGGTTGGAAAGATGCCAGGAACACAGATAAGCAAAGTCAACACAAGATAAACTCACATTTGCTCCCAGCAGCTGCCGCACATAGCCTGCATTTCTTTTAATCTTTCTTCCCAGGTGTGGCTAATGAAAGGAATCAGGGCCCTTTCCTCCCCCATAAGCCATGCAACCCATGTTGCTCTCTTCTCCATTCCTCCCTGTTTGCCCTAGGATGAAGAGGGGGTGAGCCTGGGTCTTCCCCTGAATTCCCTCTCCCTTGTTCTACATCTTTCCTGCTCTGCCCAGCCAGACTTTTCCCTTTCCCAGTTTCCTCCACAGCCAATGGAGCCACACTCCGACTCCCTGTCAGCTGTTTGTCTTCCTCCTCAAATTCAGACTCCAACGGGGGCATGACAAAAATGCCTATGGACTCTTATTCCAGAAATACTAGAGAAATATTTCAGCATATATCAAATTAGCCAATTTTTTCCTCCTGCCTGAACTACAATTGTTCTGAGAAAAGATCTTAAGAGTTAGGGATGAGGCAAAGAGTGGAAAAAGTTAAAATACTAACACAAATATTTTTTTTATCTAACATGTACTCTGCTTATAAAACTAGGCTTTACAATCAATTTCCAAAGAATTGTTGCAGAGAGAAAGACTTATCAAAAAAGTCCTTCATGGGGTCAAGTATCGAGTCTGGTAGTGGGCAAGGGGTGTTGTGTTGAATTTGTGTTAAGATCATGGATTATTTTTAGGGAAGGTGGGTGATTGAGCACAAGACAGGAGCAGATGGCTAGAAGAGGGGAAATGTCTAGAAGACACCTGTAGAGTGGCACATCCATATCTTCATTATAGAATAGAAGGAAAAGCAGAGAAAGGGTTGCTTATAAGTGCAGATGGTGCAGAACATGGTGTTGGAAAGGATATCACCTGATTCACACAGAGTGGAGTGGAGGAACATCCTGCCCTGAGAATGAAATGAAATTCAATGTAGAGAAAAGTAAAGTCCTACACTTAGACAAGAAAAACCAAAAATACTCATATAGACTGGGTGAAACCAGGCTCAATAGCAGTAACTGTGAGAGGGATCTTGGAGTCTTAGTGGACAACAAGCTAAATATGAGCCAACAGTGTGCAACAACAGCCAAAAAAGCTAATGCAATCCTAAATTGCATTAACAGAGGGATACAATCAAGATCAATTGAGGTACTAATACCACTCTATAAAGCCTTAGTAAGACCACAGCTAGAGTACTGCATGCAGTTTTGGTCACCACATTATAAAAAAGATGTTGAGACTCTAGAAAAAGTACAGAGAAGAGCAACCAGAGAAGAGCAATGATTAGGGGACTGGAGACTAAGGCATATGAAGAACGGTTACAGGAACTGGGCATGGATATAGTCTAGTGAAGAGAAGGACCAGGGGAGACATGATAGCAATCTTCCAATATTTGAGGGGCTTCTACAGAGAGGAAACGGTCAATCTATTTTCTAAAGTGCCTGTAGGCCAGACATGGAATAATGGATGGAAACTGAACAAGGAGAGATTTAACCTGGAAATAAGGAGAAACTTTCTGACAGTGAGAACAATCAACCAATGGAACACCTTGCCCTCAGAAGTTGTGGGAGCATCATCATTTGAGACTTTCAAGAAGAGATTGGACTGCCATTTGTCAGAAATGGTGTAGGGTCTCCCGCTTGGGCGGGGATTGGACTAGATGACCTACAAGGTCCCGTCCAACTCTGATTATCTGTTATCTATTATCTGTTTATCTGAGAAGTCCAGGAATTTTGGCATTGATATCAGGAGGAAAAACATGGAGAGGTTTGTAAGAACGTGGAAAGACAGGAGGATGGACTGGGTAGTCATTGGAGAATCAGATAGATAGATGAGACACACATAAATGAAAACATGATTATTTTTATTATCATGGTATCCCATGGTATTTAGCTTGAGAATGCTTTATGTTGCATTGAGGGTTTATATGTAATATTTTTGGTTCCATTTGTAATACTTCTACACAAGCAATCACATCAACTGAAAAATTGAGGACCCAAGATTGTTGGGGGCAATAAGCTGACTTTGTAAAAATGCCACTTGGGGGAGCCAAAAAGCCCTAATAATAAGAAGGCATATACAATGGAATGAAGGCTATTGCTGAGTGCATTGGGTTGTGCTCCAAAAATTGTAAGCCGCCCTGAGTCTCCGGAGAAGGGCGGCATATAAATATGAATTTAAAAAAAAACAACCTCAACATTTGCCAATTTAATTACTTCTGTAAATAAACTGGTGGAGAGAAAAAGGAAACTGTGTGACTCTGTGGCATAATGTGTGGTTAAAACAAAGGAATGCCTTCCACAATCAAATTCAAACAAAAAGATATACAGAATTCAGAATAATGTTGGGACAGTGGTTAGAATACAGTATTTCAGGCTAACTCTGCCACTGCCAAGAGTTTGATCCTAAACAGGCTCAAGATTGCCTCAGCCTTCCATCCTTCTATAAGGCCGTGATGGCGAACCTATGGCACCTGTGCCAGAGGTGGCAGGTAGAGCTCCACTGTGCATGTGTGTGTGCCTCCCGCCAGCCAGCTGGTCTTCAGGTCTCACCCATGCATGGGGGTGGGGTGCATGGGTGGGGGAAGGGCACATGCATGGGGGACACACGTGCATGTGCAGGGGATGAACATGCTGGATACACATGCATGCATGGGGGACACGCATGCATTGCATTTTGGCAATGCACACGCATGCACGCTTTGGGCATTCAGTGCTGAAAAGGTTAGCCATCCCTGTTCTAAGGTTAATAAAATGAGGAACCAGATTGTTGGGGGCAATATGCTGATGTTGTAAACCACTCAGAGACTGCTGTAAAGCACTACAGAGCTGTATATAAGGCTAAGTGCTAGTGCTATAATGATGTTGGAAGGGACTTTGGATGTCTCCTAATCCAATCCCTTGCTCAAGGAAGAGACCCTATACCATTCCAGACAAATTGCTGTCCCATCTCTTCCTAAAAACCTCTAGTCATGGAACACCCACAACTTCTGAAGGCAAACCATTCCACTGGTTAGTTGTTCTTACTGTCGTAAAATTTTTTCCTAGTTCTAGGTTGGATCTCTCCTTGATACATTTCCAACTGCTACTTCTTGTCCTGTTTTCAGGTGCTTTTGAGCAGGGGTCTCCAACCTTGGCAACTTTAAGACTTGTGGACTTCAACTCCCAGAATTCCTCAGCCAGCTTTGCTGAGGAATTCAATTCTGGGAGTTGAAGTCCACAAATCTTAAAGTTGCCAAGGTTGGAGACCCCTGCTTTGGAGAATAGTTTGTCCCCTACTTCATTGTGACAGCCACTTAAATATTAAAAAACTGTTATCGTGTTACCCCTGGTCTTTCTCTTTGTTAGGTTAGACATTCCCAGTTTCTGCAACTGTTCATCATATATATTAGCCTTCAGCCCCTTAATCATTTTTGTTGCTCTTCTCTGAACTCTTTCCAGAATCTCAACATCTTTTTTCTATCATAGTGACCAAAATTGGATGTAATATTCTAAGTGAGGACTTATCAAAGCAGTGGTGAACACTATACATAATTTCAAAACTACCCATCAGTTTCTATAGCCTAGGACTGCATTCACTTTTTTGGCAGCTGAAGCATATTGTTGGCTCATATTTAAGTGGTTATACACTAGGACGTTTAGATTCCTCTCACAGCTACAGCTGTTGAGCAATGTTCCACCTATTCAATACCTTTGCATTTGGTTTTTCTAGTCTAAATGTAAAACCTTACTTTCCTCATATTGAATTGCATGTGTTTGAACAGGGCCCAGTGTTTAAGTCTGCTGGTCCATGATTTAGACAATTTGTCAAAGAGTGCAATAAGTTTTGTCTGGCATGATGTGTTTTTGACAAACCCATATTGGCTTCCAGTGATAGCTTTGCTTGTTTCTAAATTTTTGCAGATCCATTGCTTGGTTATCTTTGCCAGGATCTTTTCAGGAGAAGTGAGACTGATTGGTCTGTAGTTTTTTCCCCCCTTCTTTTGAAAATGGGAGCAACATCAGCTCTTTTCCAATCATCTGGTATTTCCAGTATCTTTGAAAGATATGGTTCAGTGGTTCCGGGATCACATCTGCCACCTCCTTCAGGATGGCATGGAATCTGTCTGGTTCTGGGGATCTGAAGTTGTGGATAGGTGTTTTCTTACCATTTTCTTGCCTATTTTGACTTGTCCAAAACAGTCCAAGCTATCCAAAGCACTACTGTTATGTATGTAGGTTTGAATGTTATTGGTTTAGTTTGAATTGTTCTTGTAAAATGTCAAATAGGATTGGTTTAAATAGTGCGGGAAAACCCTGCACTCTGATTGGCTGGCAACTGCGGCTGCTGGCTATAAGTAGCAGCCGTAGCCCAGCCAAGTCGGGTCCATTCGAGCTGTAGTCACTTAATAAACTCTTCACTGAAGCTCTTCGCGTCTGACTCTTCATGCAAACCTAACAACTACCATAAAAGACAAATTAGGAATATTCTTTTTTACGTACTGCTTTTGATAGATTGAACTGCTTTTTTTTCCTTTTGTGCTTTTATGCTCATGTTTATCTACGCTGCCCCCCCTCCGTTCATGCAGTCACACAAATGTACTGTCCCAAGCCACATTTAAAGAAATCACACAACAACTTCAATGCTCATTTAACTATATTTTCATGGAAATTTTTCTATTTTTTCTTCTTCAATGCATAGAGAGCAATTTGGATTCAGATAAAGAAAGATAAAGTGATGGGAAATGATGATGTCAAGTCATTAGTCAGCTCTTGAAGATATCCAAGACAGCAGATGGAGATTTCATTTTTTCCAAGTTCTACAAAAGATAAATTAAACAAAGTTTAATGTATTTTCTAGCAGCTGAATCCCTAAAATTCAATCTCTCCTGCCCTCTTTTCTGCCTTTGAAACATCTCTTTTTCTTCAGATCAACGCCTTGCAATGCTTCTTAAATGAAATCCATAAGCAGTCAGAGTATCCAATTCTACATCCTGGCATCTTGATTAAAGGAGAGCTTACTCACCTACAGCATGTCAATCCCCCATTACATCCCCATGTCCCAAGGTTTTTTCCAGGAGGACAGTAAAAGCGAACACAGATCCCATCTCGACGCTTACACACATAGTTGGCATTCCCTGTGAAAAGAAAAAAAAGGAAGTAGGTGAATGATGAGTAAAGATACCTTGATATTTATATAAATTTCTCCTTCCATGACACCACCTGCTTCTGAGAATAGCAGAATTCTTAGGCCTTCAGGAAGTTCCATCTGAGTAGACAGATCCATTTCTTCTGTCTTCTTGCAGTGGAAGTGCAGGATTCACATACCAAGCAAAGTCTGAACCAAGACCTAGAGAAGAATTGGCTGGCATGCATATACCTATTAATGCAGTTGGAAGGAAACAATTTGATTCTCCCCAATTAAGACCTTGTTGAGATATCTTTCTCTCCACTATTAGTCTCAGTCCTTACTTGATACAAAAAATCCTGAGGTATAATGTCTGCTTCCTCTGGTTGTTTTGGATGGGAAATCTTTCAGTCAGAATAGTTAAGCTTACTTTGAATTTAAGGACTTTTTCTGCAGCTTTCACCCTCTTTGCTTAATGTAGGAAAAAGTCCTATTGCTGCTGTTTGCTCTTGGAAATCTGTGCTTATGAAACCCAGTTATGACTTCTGTGAGGCACTCTCAGGATATCTGAGCCCTCAAAAATGTTTTTGAGAAGATGAGGAGGATGCAGCACTTCTATCCTGCTCTGAAAGATTAGATTGTATTAGATTGTAAAGAGTAAAGATTTTCTTTAAGCTCTATATTATTTTATTTGTATATGTAGTTTTGATTCCTCTACTAAGAAAATAATAATAGATATGTTATTATTAAAGGTAATTCTCTTTTAATTAGTTTTCTTTCTTTTTTTGTCTTATTTTCTTTCTTTCCTCCCCCCACCCCTAGTACAAATAGCTTTAATTGATGATTAGGATCTTTCTTCTTCACTGAATAGATAATACTTTGGTGATAATTTGGTAAACCAAAATCAATCCTAAACCCTAATACCTAAAACCAAGCAAAAAAGAAAGGAAGAAAGGAAGGAAGGAAGGAAGGAAGGAAAGAAAGAAAGAAAGAAAGAAAGAAAGAAAGAAAGAAAGAAAGAAAGAAAGAAGAAAACTACAACAACAAAAACCCCAGTACAGTTCAGTACAGAAAAATGAATCATTATATTGGCTTTCCTGTTCTTCCTTGATGCCATTTATTATGCTAGATTTTTAGTTTTAATGCAGAAGAAAAGTCAATGGCATATTTTTCAGAGATTTTGAAGTTCAAATTGTTAATAGACTGTACTTCTCAAAATTATTTACTCAAAGTAAAGCTAAAAGGTGTCAATGATTGAGATGTTGAATTCCAGAAATCTGTTTCTTCTGCTTGTGATAAATTCTGGCCCTGGATTAAATGCTAGATCCAACAAAGACATATCGTATATTACTGCATTTTCAAATATGATCTACTTGTTTAGAACAGAGTGAGTTATCAGTCCTTTCTAAATTACCAGTAATTTAGTTTCTTACCTGGTTCAGGCAGAATTGCAAGGAAAAGGAATGTGAGGACCAGATAAAAGACCTTCATATTGGATTTTTTTTTTTTAATTACATTTATATGCGGCCCTTCTCCGAAGACTCAGGGCGGCTTACAATTTTTGGAGCACAACCCAATGTGCTCAGCAATAGCCTTCATTCCATTGTATATGCCTGCTTATTACTAAGCGGCATTTTTACAAGGTCAGCTAATTGCCCCCAACAATCTTGGGTCCTCAATTTACCTACCCCGAGAGGATGGAAGGCTGAGTCAACCTTGAGCCTGGTGGGATTCGAGCCTACAGTAATTGTAGACAGCTGGATCTTAAGAGCAGGCATTTAACAGCCTGAGCCACCAAAGCTTTGATTCTGGACCAAATCTTACTCTTGAAACAAGACACACTTCTCTATTTGTAGGGTACTAATGATTCTGTCATATTGCCTCAATGAAATATTGCAACAATTCTTAGGAAAAACATTTATGTTTCTTACATAAGGCATTGCTGCACTTACCTTGTATTGAAACATTTCTGTGGATTGCAACACTCCTAGGAAGAGCATGGGACTTGGTTAAATGGCTAACCTGGTGTCACAGCAAGGTCTGTAACACTACTCGTTGTCCGAGGTTCCCTGCTGATGTTGTCCTGGGTTCCCGCAGGAACAAGTCTCAGCCCTCGCCGAGACAATTTAGGGGATCCTCGCAAGGACGAAAGAAGCCAAATAAGAGACACCACACAAGAAGTTTCTAAAGATGAGAAAGCACGAAGTGCCTGGGGTGATGTTGTGTCCCCCGAACAGATCGCAACAGTCTCTTTTATTAAGCAGATTTAGCAGGGAGGGGTAACTACAGCAAAGGGGGAGCAGTGTGTGGAAAGTTACCAAACAACGTGAGTCTGAGCATGCGTATCAACAAAATAACACCTGGGTTACAGGAAATCGTAAATTCCAACAGAATAGAAACCTAAGCTCAGGAATAACAAAACTTAATTAGAGGAGGAAGGCAATTGGGTACTATAACTCAAGTCTGTTAGACACTAGGTATCTTGCACTTCTGAAAGGAATGCAATGGGAGTAATACACATCAATTGTGCCAGGCTCTTGTTATCTTGTAGCTCTTAACAAGGGTATGTGATGTCACATTCTTTAGCTGTGAGGCCTGGAAAAACATAAGGTACCATATAACACCATTTGGCTGTGAGGCCTAGGAAAACATGAACCAAGGATATATCCATATCTCCTCTGTTTTTATTTTTTTTAAGATGGTGAATAACCTTCTAAAGCTAAGACATCCCCAGGGAATCCCCCCTCCGGGAGATCCCGCAGGGAGCCAGTACGCTTTTCCAAAGGAAAAGTTTCTGATTCAGAGTCTTCATCAGACTCAGAGGCTAATTCTAAAAGAGGTAGTTTGAATTCATTTTCAACAGTGTGCTTTAGCAAGAGGACATCATCACTAATACCATTTAGTCGGTGTTTCAAGAAAGCTAGAACTCTCCCCATGACACATGGGCCAATTGTACATGCAAGGAGCAACAAAATCAGAGGACCGGCTAGGGCGAGAGGAGGGTGGTCAACCAGGGAGAGAAAGTTGAACATTTCCTGATACCAAGTGTGGGATTGGGACGCTCTCTTTCTCTATCTTTTAATCGGGTATTTAATTCAGCCATAGAGTCAAGCACAATGCCCGAGCTGTCGGTGTAAAACAACATTCCTCTTTCAAGGCAACACACAGACCGCCCTGTTTAAGGAATAGCAAGTCCAAGCCCCTTCTATTTTGCAGGACTACTTCGGAAAGAGAGGTGAGGGATTTTTGGAGGGCAACCATAGATTGCTCAATGCGTTCGAGGTCATCATCTATTTCAGCACTGAGTTTGCGGATGTTTTGGTCAGCCACGATCATGCCTGCGATCCCTGTAGCCGCACCAGCGGCTCCTAGGCCCAGGAGAAGGGCTAAGGTCATGGTAGTAACCATTTCCCGTTTGGTTCGTGGAAAGTACTGGAGTGTTTCCATGCAGAAAGGAATACATTGTTGGAAAAAACAGACATTTTAGGGAGAAGATAAACCTGAATGCAAAAAGCTCTTTGTGTGTGTAAAATGTCTCCACTGACACATGCAGTAGCACCTGTAGAGCAGGCCCAAATAGAGCCATTGGAAGGAATAAAAACTGACCGTGTAAAGCGTTTGAAAAGGTTTGTAGTTGACAGAGTAGTGTACATTGTAGCCCACCCTTCAGCGTTAAACCCTAGCCTTTCTTTTGATAAATAGATTGTGCAGAAAATATAGGCATCTGAGGTGGCATTGATGCAAAAGTGAGAAAAGTTAGAGGGTACATACCCAAGGCAACAACCTTGACCTTCTATTGAGGATACCGTTATAGAAGAGTTAGACCACCTGCAAGCAGCATCTGAGGTACTATTGGCAAAAGGTAAGGCAGAACCTATGGCCTCATAAAAGGGGTTGAGAAGACAAACACAGCCAACACTTACTATCATTGTTAGGAAAAGCATGGGCTGCCACAAGGGCATCATGCAGAGGAGACCAAGGACACCAATGGATTGTTTCTTTTAGTCAAGGGCTTTAAAAGGGCGAGTTGACTTGTTTGTTTGGGCCCACAGGTGGGGATGTTTCTAAGGACATGGATAGACGGATTATGAATATATTACCTGGATGACTGTATGTGGACTTATCGTTCATCCTTCCCCCCCATTTTTTACCACTAAACCATTCAGTAATTGGAAGATTCTTCCGTGAGATGTAAAAGTAACAGTCATAGGGTTAAGGCGAACGCCGCAGCAGGCCCAATTGGAGCAGGAATGCCAAGGCAAATTGTTATCAGGGCCTAGTACAGCTTTGATATAGTCAGTAGTATAGGGAGCAGTCCACCAAATCTTTCCAGTTGACACACATTGCCAGGACTTGCAATACCAATCAGAGATGGTTCCACATTCATCTAGGTGGGAGAGATCAGTAAGATGTCCTGGGCAAATATACAGCCTGGACCAATGCTCCAGACATCCCGAGGGAAGGTTCACATTTTGTTTTATGTTTAAATCCATGGGCCGACCAGCATTTCAGCAAAGTCAAAGGAAAGTGTAGGAAACCAAGGCCACAGAGTTCGATTAGAGATGGAATGAAGGATGCTTCCTTGGAAGTCAAAAATAGTCCAAGTATAATTAGCAGGACGATGCAGGTTCTGCTGTATGCTGGAATAGGAGCCGCAAGCGGAGAGCTGCAGGGGTAAAAACATGGAAAAAGGCAAGGAGAGAAGGGAAACTTTCATATCAAAAGATCTTTCTTGCTTTGGGAAAAACAGGGAACATACATAAGAGCCGTAGTCTTCAGATGAAATGTTAAAATTAACAGAGAAGTGGAACAGGGAGAGGATATAATGTAAGTATTGTTAGAGGGATGGATCGGATATCCATTCTTTAGCCAAGTCCACTGAGCTGGATGCAGGAAGGGATGGCGTTGTCTGCAAACAAGTTCCACACGACCCCCTAGAGGGGTTTGCACTCTACAATGAGGAACTCTAATATAAGCACTTAGACGTTCAAGGAAAGTACATTTAGGAAGAGAGGAAGAGGTATTAGGGACAGAAGAGGCAAGAGAGATCAGGGATAGGATCAGAAGGATCTCCATCTTTCTTGTTTGGTTGAGCGAGGTGACAGGGGCGGACACAGCGAGCCGGAACCCACAAAACTCGATCAGGCAATTGAACTGCTGCGTAGCCTCTTCCCCAAGTGATCAGTTGAGCTGGACCTTTCCAAGCTGGATCTGGAAGATGCCTGTAATAAACCAGAGGACGAGAGAGGGGAGGGAGGAGTGGAGAAATGTCTCGAGGCAGCAGTGGAGGCAGGAGATCCAGTGAGGTTAAGAAAATTCAATGAATACAAGCTAACATTTAATACATTTTGCAACGTCGGGAGTGTCGGGGGGCTGATGCCTTTTGACCCCAAGTGTCTGTCCAAGGCCCGTTTAAGAGTCAAATGTGCCCTCTCTATAATGGCCTGGCCTTGGCTATTGAAAGGAATGCCGAATTTATGGATTAATGACCAGCGATGGCAAAATTGTGCAAAGGCAGAGCTCGTATAAGCTGGTCCATTGTCAGTTTTAGAGTTTTTGGACATCCCAACGTTACGAAAGTCGAATACAATGATTAATAACTTGTTTTGCGGTTTCACCCTTTGCAAAGTTGCCATGATGAAACCTGAATAAGTATCAATGGAAACATGAATGAATTTCCAAGGGGCAAAGGATGGATATTGAGTTACATCCATTTGCCATGTCTCACAAGCACTAGTACCCCTGGGGTTGACCCCTTGTGGGATAGCAGATGCCTGTAGACTGCATGTTGGACATTGCTGAATTATGGCAGAGGCTTCTTGATGGGTAATACCAAATTGCTTGACAAGAGCCTTTTGTTCTGATGAAAATAGTCATGGCTTTCTCCTGCTGTTAAGGTATACAGACAGGAGGACGGGTTGGTTTTACATGCCTCATCTGCCATATGATTTCCTTCTGATAAAAATCCAGGAAGATGTTGATGACTTCTAATGTGTGCTACAAACAGTGGATGAGCACGGAGATGTAAAAAATCCTGGAGCTGTAAAAAAAGTCTCATTAAAGGGACAGGGGTTGAGGGAGAAATGTAAGCATCGTATATACAAGAGACCAGACGTGAAACATACAGACTATCTGTGATAATGTTAAGGGGCTGATTGGGAAACATTGAAAGAGCAAGATTGAAGGCAGACAATTCTGCTTGTTGGGCAGAAGACTGAACTGAGGTAGTACGAGTCTGCCAAGTGTCCTGTCCTTTAACCTGCCAGACACAGGCACCTATAGATTTTGAGCCATCTGTGAACACAGTGAGGGCATCTTTGATGGGAGAGGAACTTACAGGAGTTGAAAAAGAATGGGAACAGTTTTAAAATTTGTAATCGAGGATCAGGAGGAAGATGGCATGAGAGAATACCATTCCAATCCTCCAAAGCATTTTGCAATGCATCTGATGTTTGAAACAAGGATTCCCATTGACTTAATTTAAAAGGCACATACAGAGTACTGAATTCTATACCCATAAGAGCCTTTGTACGTCTCCTCCCTTTTTCCAAGAGAAGAGCTATTTGTAAGGCTTTAGTGGTGATTGAAGCCTTAGGAGTGTGTGCCAAATGTATCCATTCTAAAATGTGCATTTTCTTTCCATCAGTTAATTGAAAAATGACAGCAGTCAAAAGAGAAGGAGTAGGTAGAATAGCAAACAAAAGAGGCTCATTAGGCAAAGCTCTGTCGACCCATCTCTGGGTGAGAGCAGTATTAACTAAAGACAAAGCAGTCTTTTGATCTTGTGTTAAGACAACAGTGTCTGAAGGATGTTTAAGACCTACTAGAGCAGAAAAAGAGGAGATAGAACATAAGTTGAAACTGACAGATAAGGTCTGGCCCAATTAAGGGTTCCCAGATACTGTTGGAGTTGAACAAGTGTGGTTTTGTCTGGGAGATGTAATGTAGGGAGAACAGGCGTGGCAGCAGATGCCATGAGCTTATGACCCAAATACTGCATAGGATACTGGGTTTGGACTTTTCAGGAGCAACATGAAGACCAGATCGAGCCAAAATAGTATACAGAAAAGTAAGAGTTTGAGAAACAGTGCCGTTTGGACCATCTGCTGCAATTAAAATATCATCCATGTAATGGTAAACCAAGAAGGTAGGATATGCATCACGATAAGGCTGTAGGGCCTTATCAACATAATATTGGCACATTGTGGGAGAATTTATCATGCCTTGAGGAAGGGCCTTCCATTGATATCTAGTAGAAGGCCTTGAATTGTTAAATTGAGGAATGGTGAATGCAAAAAGAATTCTGTCAGCAGGAGCCAAAGGAATAGAAAAGAAACAATCCTTCAAATCTATTACTACCAAATCATAATTGTGAGGAATTAAGTTTGGATTGGGGAGACCACATTGTAAAGGTCCCATAGGCTGAATTATGGCATTAATTTTTCTCAAATCCTGCAGAAGGCGGTATTTCCCATTTTTCTTTTTGATTACAAAGACAGGAGTATTATAAGGGCTAGTTGAAAATTCAAGATGTCCCTCTTGCAGTTGTTGAGCCACTAAATCCTGCAGGACTATAACCTTTTCCTGTGACATGGGCCATTGATCCACCCACACAGGGATAGGAGATTTCAAAACAAGAGATAAGGGATGAGAAGACATAGTATGAAATCAAGGGATAGTTAGAGTAGCATGAAGTTGAGACAAGAGATCCCGTCCCCACAAATTAGTATGCAAAGGCAGGATGAAAGGGCGAAGGAGAGCAGTGATAGAGGAGTGGGGGGTAGAAGCAGACAACCAAGATGTGCTAACCTTAGCAGCCTGAGCACCTCCCACACCTCGAACAGTAGAAGCGTCAGAGAGAGGCCAGGAGGGGGGCCATTCAGCTGTGCGAATCACCGAAACATCCGCGCCTGTGTCAATAAGACCTGAGAAGGTGCGGCCGTTGAGAAGAATGGAAATTATTGGCTTGGCGTTTTGTACAGGCTGTTGGAGAGCAAAGAGAGAAGGATGATCAGGTGGAGGCAAGAGAATGAGAGTAGCAACAACAGTTTCCGCTTTTAGAGAAAAGCATCGATCACCGAACGCAGCCAGAGAAATGTTTTTTAAAGAGACTGAATCATGCAGAAAAGGTGCAGCTATAACACCTTTATGGGTAAGAGTAGAGTTGGGAATCAAAAGAACAGGAACGTCTGAAGGGAGTGGAGCAAGAAGAGAAACTTTTAAGGGCATGGTGAAAACAGAGCCAGGGTCATCATAAACAAAATCTTCAGAAAGGTAAACAGGAAAAGCAAGAGATGGATTAGTGGAGACAGCTTGTAAATCAGCCTTTGAAGTGGGGCTAGCTGAACGCCCCCCAGTTAGTTTCCCTGCTCAGTTTGAGAAGGATCCTGAGTGCAGTTGCTAGCCCAGTGAAAGCCTTTACGGCACCTTGGGCAAACAGATCTTGGTTTTGCACGAGTAGGTTGGGGGGGAGGACCCCGGGCGCGCCCGCGCGGAGCTCCCCCGCCGCCGGGCAAGCGACATTGACCCTTGAAATGACCAGGCTTCCCACAATTAAAACAATTACCATGCTTAACAACAGGAAAAACTTGAGTATTAGAGGCAGGCATGGAAGAAGTTATAGCGGCTGCAAGAGCAGACATATTATGAGAAGTAGTTCCCACCACACGACAAGCCTGCAAAAACTCAGCAAGAGTAACACCTGGTTTCCCAGACAAGGGCTGAAGTACTTTCTTACAATCCTCATTAGCATGTTCAAAAGCCAATTTTATCAAAAGCTCCTGGCGAGCAGCTTGATTTTGAATTTGCCTTTCCAGCGCTGTTTGGAGCCGGTTTATAAAGGTAGTATAAGGCTCAGAAGGTTCTTGAATAACCTTCAAAAATGTTTGATAGGCTTGGCCGTCTGCATCATCCACCTGCTTTAACGCTCCCATGGCACAAAGGCGGATGATTGCAAAGGCACGGCGTGGGCAATTTTGCTGCTGGGCTAAGGTTTTAAATTGCCCAGTCCCTTTTATATGATCAGCCAAGACTGCACCAGGCAAGCCTCGTAAGATCTCAGCATCTGCCAATTTATTATATTCAGAAGTCCAGATGACAAATTGGGCAGGTGTTAATAACATGGAAAATAAAGACTTCCAATCATACAGTAACATCACAGTATTAGTATCCATCAGAGAATCAAGCAATCCCATTACATACGGAGAGTGAATTCCGTAGGAAGCAACAGCTTCTTTTAAATTTTTAAGCATCCGCACATTGATGTTCTCATGGAGTCCAGCACCCCCCCCCCGGAGGGATGGTCATAGGGTAAGCTGAAAGCGGAGGTTCAGTTCTTAGAGAAAGAGAGGAAGAAGCAACCAAGGCAGAAAAAGTTCCTGCAGCCGCGTCTGTATCCTCCGAAGGAGGGAAAGACGCTGCAGGAGCAGAAAGAGCTGTGTCTGCTGGGGGAGCAGAGGCAACTTCAGGGACAGTAGGAGACTCATACGGAGGTGGAGAGACCTTTGGCAAGGATTCCTCCGTATCAGAAGAGAGCGGAGCAGCAGAATCAGTAGAAGAAGAGTTAAGATAGAGGATGACAAGAGCAGCCACAACAGCCCGCCAAGTCACTAGGATATCAGGCGGAGCTCGAGGGTGTTCAAGGAGGAATTTTCCCACGCGCAGCCAGGTAGCCTTCTTAAGGGAACCTTCCTTCGGATAGACAGGGCACTTCTCATGAATATAGGATAGGAAAGAGGTAAGAGATTTCTTAGAAAGAGGATAGATAGTGGTGCCATTAACCTTTTGCAAACAATTAGCCTTCTTCACCAGAGAATAGAGCTCATCCCTATGCTTTGACGAGTCCCTTGAATTTGAAGAGCCCATTACTTACATGTGCACGAGTCGCATCCAGACGGGTAAGCAATGAGGGTGAAGGTGACGCACCTCTAGCCAGTGGTCGCGCCTCTGGACAACTCAACAGGATCCCGGACGAGCCCCCAGATGTCACAGCAAGGTCTGTAACACTACTCGTTGTCCGAGGTTCCCTGCTGATGTTGTCCTGGGTTCCCCAGGAACGAGTCTCAGCCCTCGCCGAGACAATTTAGGGGGTCCTCGCAAGGACGAAAGAAGCCAAATAAGAGACACCACACAAGAAGTTTCTAAAGATGAGAAAGCACGAAGTGCCTGGGGTGATGTTGTGTCCCCCGAACAGATCGCAACAGTCTCTTTTATTAAGCAGATTTAGCAGGGAGGGGTAACTACAGAAAAGGGGAGCAGTGTGTGGAAAGTTACCAAACAACGTGAGTCTGAGCATGCGTATCAACAAAATAACACCTGGGTTACAGGAAATCGTAAATTCCAACAGAATATAAACCTAAGCTCAGGAATAACAAAACTTAATTAGAGGAGGAAGGCAATTGGGTACTATAACTCAAGTCTGTTTAGACACTAGGTATCTTGCACTTCTGAAAGGAATGCAATGGGAGTAATACACATCAATTGTGCCAGGCTCTTGTTATCTTGTAGCTCTTAACAAGGGTATGTGATGTCACATTCTTTAGCTGTGAGGCCTGGAAAAACATGAGGTACCATATAACACCATTTGGCTGTGAGGCCTAGGAAAACATGAACCAAGGATATATCCATACCTGGTGCGGTTTCAAAAGATCCCAGGGTCAGTGCTTACCAAGACAAAGTTGGTAGAGAAAAGTCCTTCCTTCATTTCTACTGAACATCTGTGAATCCAGAAAAAATAATTCTTGGCTATAAAGCATTAAAGAAAGGTAAATTAATCCTTTCTTCACAAAAATATAAAAATATAAGCAAAATATATTATCTTATTTTAGGCATATAGTCAGTCACTGGTTTACTTAAAAATATCATGTAATATCATAGTATAACCAAATCCAAAATATAATTCTAAAATAATTTAAAAGTCTCCACCAAAGTACAACATACAGAATTGCTTTAATACTTTTTTTATATCTCACTATTTTTTTAGAAGTATTTTCAAAAGCCATTTTCTTTTTCTTTTCTTTTTAAATGGCAACTGATGGACCTGCTTGGGTTCCAAAGGAAGCTAGGGAAGTTTCCTGGGACACTGCTACATATTCCTGTGGAGGTCCTGTGTGCAACCTGGAATGAGAAAGGGGCAGATGCTCTGGATAGGATTGCACCTATGTGCCCTCTCCTGATGTATAGGCCCTGACACTCCCCATGGTTCACAGGGGAGTCAAGATGTTGAAAAGGGCCAAGAGACAGCTAGGGCACAGCAGGAGGAAAACAAAGAACAAATCTAATGAAACATAGGTCAGAGCTGTGATTAGGCCTACCCTATGGCATTAAGAATGATGAAACACCAATGTTTCTCTGGATTTGGTACATTTCTCAGAGAATCACCCAATGCTCATGTTCAAGGTCACTCAGCCCTTCCTCAGGAAGGAGGACTTGGATCATCATCTTCAGGGCTGCATGGAGGAGTTTGTACAACACCTGATTTCTCAGATTCGCTGTAAATTGGAACTCAAGCATAGTGCGAATCCATTAGAGATCCCCTGGGAACAGACTGGCCATATTATTTTGGAGCAGTATCAGTGGTGGTATGCTACTGGTTCATCCCGGTTCAGCCAAACCAGTAGTAAAAAAAAGCTGAGAGGAGGGAGAAAAAGCCTCAGACAATCAGCTGAAAGAATAAAAGACTAAAAAGTGCATGGGAGGGTCACTCCTAGCTTTTTGTTTCTTTTTCTTCTCAGCTGATTGGCTTGTTAGGTGCATGCGTGCATACAATCACCCACCAAACTGGTAGCAATTAAAGTAGAATCCCACTACTGAGCAGTATGTTCCTGTTGAATCTGGGGAAGTGGACAGGATCCTTAGCCAGCCAACACAATCATTTGCTTATTAGATCCTTGTTGCTTCTGGTTATTGAAACTTCCAGGACCATGACTTCCAGGACCATGACTTCCAGGACCATGTATTAAGTAATTGATGCAGTAGGTTTTTTTTCCCTCCAAAACCTTTTAAGGAGGTGATGGTCCATCCATACCTAAGAAGCTATCATCAGATCCAAACTTACTGTACAATTTTATTTATTTATTTATTTATTAATTCGACTTATATGCCTCTCCGAAGGACTCGGGCGGCTTACAAAATAAAAACTACACAACAATAAGTTAAATAAAGCCAGATTAAACAAATCAAGACGAATTAATACTAAAATCGCAGCATTAAAACTCTAAAAACCACCCCACCCCAGATTAAACAACCAGTCAGGTCAGCCGGGTTGATTAAACAACCAGGTCTTCAGGTCGCGACGGAAAGGAGGTCAGGGGCCAGGCAGAGCTCCAGGGGAAGTTGATTCCAGAGGTCAGGGGCCGCGACAGAGTAGGCCCATCGTTGGGGGACCGCCAGCCGGCACTGTCTGGCTGACGGGACCCCAAGGAGCCCCTGTCTGTGAGATCGCACAGGGCGGTTAGTATTCGATGTCGGCAACAGTCGCTCCCTTAAATAATAGGGACCCATGTCATGAAGGACTTTGTATGTTAAAGTTAGAACCTTGAACCTCACCCGGAGCGCAACCGGCAACCAATGCAGGCCACGCAGGAGGGGGCAACATGGGAGAACCGGGAACTCCCATCACCACCGCGCCGCCGCATTTTGCACCAGCTGCAATCTCGGATGGTGTGCAAGGGCAGTCCTAGAGAGCGTTGCAGTAGTCGAGTCGCGGTAACAAGGGCATGAGTGACCGTACGCAGGGCATCGCGGTCCAGAAACGGGCGAAGCTGGCGAACCAGCCGGACCTGGGCAAAAGCCCCCCTGGTGACGGCTCCCACCTGCTCCTCCAACCAGAGCCGTGCATCCAGGAGGACCCCCAGGTTCCTTGCCCTATCCACAGGGGCAGCACCACTCCCCTATGGTCAACGATGGACATTCCAAACTGGACCGCGATGTCGGTATGTACAGCCACTCAGTCTTGGCCGGGTTGAGTCGAAGCATATTTCCGTCCATCCAGATCCGTACTGCATCCAGACAGCGAGTCATCACGGAGAGGGCATCACTGATCTGGTTTGGGGTGGAGATATATAGCTGTGTATCATCAGCATATTGATGATACCTCACCCCAAAACCACGAATGATCTCACCCAGCGGTTTCATGTAGATATTAAATAAAGAGAGGACCGACCCCTGAGGGACCCCACAAGTGAGTGCCCTCAGGGCCGATCTCTGCCCCCCTGCCAACACCGATTGCGACCGCAGGTAGGAGGAGAGCCACCGAAAACAGTGCCCCCACCCCCAACCCCGCCAGGCGCAAAAGGATACCATGGTGATGGTATCGAAAGCCGCTGAGAGGTCTAACAGGACCAGGACAGAGGAAAACCCCTGTCCCGCCCTCCAGAGATCATCCATCAGTGCAACCAATGCCGTCTCCGTGCTGAAACCAGGCTGGAAGCCCGATTGGCACGGATCTAGGTAGTCCGCTTCATCCAGGAAAAGCGGAAATTGCGGCCACCACACTCTCAACAACCTTCGCCAAAAAGCGAAGGTTGGAGACTGGACGAAGTTATCTAACACGGTCGGGTCCAGGGCAGGCTTCTTCAGGAGGGTCTCACCACCGCCTCTTTCAGGGCGGAGGGGAAAACACCCTCCCTTAGCGGCGTTGACAACTGCCCGGATCAACCGCAGGTGACCTCCCTGGCGGCATAGGACAGCCAGGAAGGGCACGGGTCCAACAAACATGTGGTGGAACTCAGGCCGCATAATCCCGTCCACTTCATCCTCGAAACAGGATCGAACTCATCCCAGAACATACTGGCCAGACTACCTGTATCCCGCTCCTCAGACCACTGCAAATCAGTGGACAACCCGCCCTCAATTCAAGTGATCTTATCCGACAGATATTGACCAAATTCCTCAGCCCTTCCTCAGCGGATCCGCCCCTCCCCAGGACAAAGGAGAGCGCGTAACCCGGAACAGGGCGGCTGGGCGGTTATCTCGGACGCTATGAGGGTGGAGAGATAAGACCTTCTCGCCACCCTCATAGCTCCCAGGTAAGTCCTAATATGGGCTCTTAACTGGGTTCGATCGAACTGAGAGCGGGTGGCCCACCTGCTCTCTAAGCCCATCTCCCGGAGCTCCTCTGAGTACCAAGGAGCCATCCGAGATCCGCGTGTGAGGGGATGCATGGGGACAACCCTGTCGAGGGCCTCGAGGCCCGCTGCCAAGCCGCCAGATCCTCAACAGAGCTGTGAGCAAGGGAAGAGGGAAAGGCCCCAGTTCCGCCTGGAACCGCTCAGGGTCCATAAGGCCTGGGGCGGAACCATCTAAGAGGCTCCCTGTCCCAGCAGTGGGGGTGGCCTTTGGAAAACCAGCCGCAGGAGATAGTGATCAGACCATGGAACGGGCAGAGCCGTATGAACAGGTTGCCCTCTGTCACTACGCCACCACTCAGAGACAAAACTAGGTCTAGAGTGTTCCCCTCATGGGTGGGGCCATGAATTAATTGGGTCAGGCCCATGGCTTCCATAGAAGTCATGAATTCCTGGGCCAATCCCGACGCCTCCCCAGGGAAGGCAGGTTAAAGTCCCCAGGACTATAAGGCCTGGGAACTCCACCGCCACCCCGAGAGGACGTCAAGAAGTCCCGGCAGGGCTGCTGTCACACAGCTGGGAGAGAGGTATGTGAGCAGCAAGCCCACCTGACCATTAGGCCCCCACTTCAGGAGAAGGGTCTCACTTCTGCCTATCTCTGGGATAGTGACCTCCCTTGGAAACAAGGTCTCCCTAATAACCACAGCCACCCTGCCACCCCTTCCCTGGGCCCATGGCCAGTGCACAACCCGAAAACCTGGAGGGCATAATTCAACCAGAGGGACACCACCCTCTGGGCCCAACCAGGTCTCGGTGATACAAGCCAGGTCCGCAGCCTCCTCCTCAATAATCTCATGGAGGAGGGTAGATTTATTAGCCACGGACCTGGCATTAAAGTACACCAGCCTAAGTCCAGGGGTCCCTGTTCCCGAACTCCCCAGGGAGGAGGCCATAGGGTTGGAGCGAGCAACCGCACAAAGATGGCGGGTGCGCACTCCCAACATATGATACGGCCCTATGCCTCGACGTCTGCTGCCGACTCCAACCACCCTGGGAATCGCGGCCCCCACCTGAGTCCCCGGAGCCCTGCCGCCCCAACCCCCTCCCCCGCCACGAACCGGGCTGCAAAAAGACCCATTAACCCCTCTCCCTAACCCCTTAAGACAACAAGTTAAAAATTTAAGAAGTTTCCTTCCTTCTAAGTTTGGAATTTGGCCCATTAGTCACAACATGCCACCTCTTGGGATCCCAAGATCCGTCATTAAGGTAAGCTTTTGATAGCGCAGGGCCATTCCACAGACTGGGAACCGCCTGGAGGGCCCGTAAATCTAGTAGGGAGTAGACAAGCATAACTTATACATCTCAGATAGTAATGGAGGTAGTTGGTACGATGGAACACATTGTAAGAATGGAATACAATGAAAGAGACAGACTGTGGCAATAAACAGGAACAGGAACAAGCCGCAGTCAGCAGCTCTCCCACAGCTGCCGGCAGTTAGAGTCCAATAAACAAGTCACTGTGCTGCCACCATAGTAACTTGCGGCAAAGAGTCATCCAGTTCATCCAGTTGTGTTGAAAAGTGATTGCACTGCAGCTCCAGATGAATCCCACCACTGCTTTTGATACATTCAACCATGGTATCCCTTTAATCTGGCCATGGGATTTGGGATTGGATGGCACAGTGTTGCCCTGGTTCAGTTCCTTTCTCCATGGCTGAGTCCAATCAGTATTGATAAGGGGTGAGAAGTCCAGCCCAAAACACTCCTTTGTGGTGTGTATTAGGGCTTGGGATGCTCTCCTCTCTCTTTTAAACATCCATATGAAACCTCTGGGTGAGGTAATTCAACAAAGATCAAATGAAGAATGGAAAAGATGTAAGGCAAAGCATTACAAGGTCAATACATTAAAAAATTAGAAAGCAAATAATAACAAGACCTGGCAATGCTTAAGAGCAGGAAAGTTGAAGAAAGAGACTGAGGACCTAATTCTGCCTGCACAAGATCAAATCTTAAGAATATAGAATAACAGAGTTGGAAGGGACTTTGGACTTTAGTCCAACCATTTGCTCAGGTGGGAAACCCTATACCATTTCAGACAAATGGTTGTCCAATCTCTTCTTTAAAATGCCCAGTGTTGGACTGGAGCATTCACAACTTCTGGAGGTAGGTGGTTCCACTGATTAATTGTTCTAACTGTCAGGAAATTCTTAGTTCTAGGTCGTGTCACTCCTTGATTAGTTTCCATCCACTGCTGTGTCCAATGAATGCATACAAAGCCAGAATTAGGAGACAGCAGCAGATAGCAATTGTCACCTCTTCAAATTTGCTAAGGAAATAAAAAAAAACAAGGTTTTCCCCCTCCTTTCCTTCTATTGAGGTGAGGCAATGAAGAATTTGTCTGCTGTCTCTCCAAGAATCCCATAAGTGTACAAAGACAGTTGGAGATCAAATCCACCTTATCCACTTGGGATATGACTGAAGTTTCAGCTTCCATAGATGTTATACAGCTGGAAGATGATTTCACAATGAAACACAATACATTCTCCTTTATTTAAAGCCTGTCTTCAAACAACACAATAATCTGGCATGGATATTCAGTCAACCTAATGTTAGATGCAAGCTAAATATAATTGTTCAACATTTGCCTGGAACATTTATAGCAGTGAGCTGCCAACTGAAAAAGCATGTATTTACCTAGTGCAGCAACAGACTTATACTAATAGGTGTAAGAATTCCACACTCAACCCATGAATTCTTTCAACTAAATGAGAGTTGCAAGAGAACAGGGGAGATAATTTCTGCATATCCCTTCTTTCTCCTGCATAAAATACAAGTGTTTTGTGAAAGGGCTGTAAGAGTGAAGGACAAGAGTGGAGAAAAGACATCTAGCCAAAGAAAATGATTTCTGTGTTATATGCACCCTACCTATAAAATTGGGCCAATCAATCAAATTCCAAAGAATTGCTACAATGAGAAAAATCAAGTAAGAAGGTTCTTAAAGAAGTCAAGTATTGACCCTCGGTAGTGGTGGGCAATGGGTAGAAAGTGGATTAAGGATGAAGACCCTCCAGGATGGTTGGCCTTGAAGAAGTATAAACAACTCCACTTAGCAGCACTATAATTCAAACCTCCCTTTCAGTTTTCATAGGAATGCTCCATATCAGCTCACTTCTCCATCCCAAATATCCCACCCCCTTATTTCTATGGCAGCTGAGAACAAGGATCAGGAAACCATGCTGGAGATTTGACAGATGTGGTATCCTTGATAACCTAGAAAAATGTGGAATAGACAGTATCTGTTAGATGTTTTTTGTGCCAGCCATGGCAGTTTCTTAAAAGGCCACCAGATGGGAGCAAAGAGTCACCTTTGCTCCCACTGGTGGGTCAGGGGGCTCCTGCCCCTGCAGCCCCATTGGAGGGGACTTAATGGTTCTCCGGCCCTCTCACTCCCATTGGTTAGGGAGGAGCCAGGGGCCCCTATAAGAACCCCTGCATAGGAGCTGCAGGCTCTCTTGTCGTCTTGTTCAAGCTTCCTTTTGGGTCTGATCCATGGGCTCAATACAGTCTCCATGCCAGGAAACTCTTTTTCTCTGCTTTATATTTAAATAAAGCTTCACCTGATCGCATCCCTGCATGCTGCCTCTTCCCTTGGAAGCACCTCAACGAACCATCGACCTTGTGAGGACTCTCACAAGTGGTGGCAGAGGATGGTTTGAGGCCACACTCCCAAGCCAGCAGCAGGAGGATGCCTGTAGGTTCCAGCAAGGATCCCTCAGAGATGGATGGCAGGAGATCCCCAATCATGACCAGGAGTCTCCAGTCAAGGATGGCAGCTCTGCATCCACCCCCTGACGCAAGCTTCGATCCAGCCGAGGGCACAGATGGTCTCTATGCCCCTAGAGGACCCAGCAGAGCACCAGAGACCCCTTCGCATGCTTCCCTGCAGCTGCAAGCCTCAGAGGGAAGCGTGGAAGGCCAGCAGTCCATCCAGGACTGCCAGGACACTGAGAAAGCAGCCTGGGACCAGGCCACCGCCAGCATAGACCAGCTAATTGGCGAGGAATGCAGGGAGCTCCTCTGCATACTCCTCACAGCAGAGGGGTGCCACAAGCCACTCCACAAGAGACACCAGCACCCAGGAGGCCCCTAACATGGCGCCAGCCACCCTGAGGCCCCCAGAGCTTTTGGCAGGAAATTTCCTACCAAACAGCAGCCTGCAGATTCCGGGACCAACCAGAAGCAGCATGGCGGCCCCCAGGCCACCTACTCCAATGAGGCTTGGTAGGCCTCAGCTAGGCCTCGAGGCCCAGCAACCGGTGGTGGCCAGCTGAAGAAGCACACAAACCGGCTGGCCCTTCCCACTGGAAAGCCTCGAGGCCTACACAAGCCTCGAAGCCTGCCCGGCTGCACCTGCTGCAGCGGGCATCAGAGCCGCAATCCAAGTTCTGGTTGCGGCCCTGGAGGCCACAACGATCATGGTCTCAACATCGGGATTAGCCAGCCTCCCTCACTGCCCCCAGGAGCCTGACTACAGGGGGGGCATCCGATACGGAGCCTCCCAGCCACGTCCCGCACCTCTGGAGGGTCTCTGAAGGAGCTCCGGGCCCTCCAACTCTCTCCCCGGGGCCTACCTGCCAGGAGGCATCTGGCCCAGAGTCTTCCAGCCATGCCTTGCACCCCCGGGAGCCCTCAGAAGAACCCCCGGGGGCTCTGGCCTACCCTATGCCTCTTCCCAGGTGCCCTGCCTACCAGATGATCTTTGGGGGGCCTCTGGCCAAGGTCCCCACCTCCAGTGCCAACCCCAGCCATCCCCAGGGTCTTCAGGGCCAGCAGTGGGCACATCCAGATGACCAGGTTCATCTTCGGACCTTTCCGGCCCCACCATGCGGTCTTTACCCCCTGGTAAGTCTTCCAGCACCGGCGGGGCTTTGCAGCAGTTCTTCAGAGCCTCTGAGGCTCCAGACCCACTTCTGGGCCCAGACTGAGGCTCCAAGGCCTGGGCCCAGGCCTTCTTCAGAAGCTCAGAGAGGCACGTCCTACCCCTCTGAGTCACAAGCTGAAATGGGGTCTGAGCATGCTCAGTCGGCACCATCTCCAGGAGAGAGCAATAATCAGAGAAAAATACCAGCACTCACCACCGAGGGATTCCTCTCCCATTTACTTCAATTGAATCTTTTCAAAGTACCATGGACAAGGGGCTGGCTCTATTTTCTCTGCTCCTATTTATTCTGCTGCTTCTGCCCTTCCAAATAATTTTGAAAAATTGCATCTTGATGGGAGGAATTTCAACATTTGGAATAAGGAGGTGCAAGTTTGTCTCTTAAAGGAAGGGACCCTGGAAATGGTTCTGGACCCCCCCACCTTTCCCTTGAGGGACCCAAGAAGAGTGGTATCACAAGAAGGCCTATACCACTCTACTGAGCTCACTGGATGCTAAATTGTACCCCAGAATTCCAGATGGGCTCACAGCTGGTGAAGTTTGGGGGTTGTTGTATAGCCTGTTTAACAGTGACAGCTTGGGGTCTACTACAAGGCTTACATCTGAGTTTTATAACACCAAGCTGAGGTTTGCAGCCAGCATGGCTGAACACCTGGGAAAATTGAAGGTGCTCAGGGCAGAACTGGTGCTCAGGGACTACCCTGTGAATGAGGCGAATATGATTGCAATCATCCTGGCATCCCTGGACAGAAGTTGGGGAAATTTCATTGTCTCGCTAGAGGGAACCAGGAAAGACGCCATGACTCTGTCCTACCTCACGGGGTGGCTTAATGAGGAGGACAGGAGGTGCAGAGATGCAGGGGAATACACCAGAGCCACAACCCATCGTACCAGCAGGAGACACCAAGACTCAGAGCAATGTTCTACTTAAATGCTTCATCTGTGGCTCTGAGAAGCATCTGAAGAACTGCCCCCATCACCAGCAAGGCCCAAGCATGGCTCCAATCAGAGAAGGTGCAAGGGGCAGAGAAGGGGGCATGGCAAGGGCAAAGGTGGTGCTAATGACAATTTTGTGTGTAATAGTTACCTCACCCCCGCCACTGGCCTATGGCTGCTGGACTCTGGAGCTTTATCCCACATTGAAAACCTGAAGCAAGGTTTCAAAAGGCTAAGAAGAATCAACTCCTCTGTCAAGGTTGCAAATGGTGATAGTGTTTTGGTTGTTGGGGAGGGCACTGTCTCTATACCAGGCTGGGCAATGTCAAAAATGTTTTACATGCTCCCTCTATTGCCAATAACCTGTTGAGCATAATTAAGCTATGTGATGATGGCAGGGTGGAGGTATTGTTTCGCAAAAGGGGAGGTTATGCCACTTGGGACCAGAAGGTTATTGGAAATGTTACTATTATAAATGGTTTGCCATACTTCTCTCCCGAGGGCCCAGCTACAGAGGACAGTCCACATGATGCCACCTCAGAAAGGGCCTGCGCACAGAAAGAGAGAGAGGCCCCACAGCCAGCCCCAAGACTGTCTAAGGCATGCAAGGCAGAGGTGGCCACTCCCAAGGGGCCACAGCCAACTCCCAGGCCATTAAAGGGAAGCAAGGCTGAAGCAGTTGCGCCCAAGCTGCCTCAGCCAGCCCCACAGCCCTCCAAGGCCAGTGCAGGCAAGAAAACCAACCCTCAGCAGACACCTAAGGCAGGTAAGCCCAAAAAGGAGCCTAAGGTGCCAGCACTGCCCAAGGCAACCAAAGCCAAGGGGCTGTCAGTGGGGAAGCTGCTTCATGACAAGTGTGCCTACCTTCTACATCGGAGATTAGGTCATGTGAGCTTCCCCGTGGTCAAAAAGATGGGAGAATTTGCTGAGGGGGTTCACCTACAAGATTGTGAGGTGTTCTTGGACTGTGCCATCTATAAGAGGGCGAAAAGAAAGGCTGCCTCTATACCTAAGGTATCACTGCGTAAAACCCAACACCCATATCAATTAGTCCATATTGATTTGGTTGGGCCATTTACCCTGTCCCTAGGGAAAAGGCAGTATTTCCTCACTGCCGTTGATGATTTCTTGCGGTACAGCCATGTGTATACCCTCACAGAAAAATCTGAAGCTTTGACGCCATAAAGTCCCTGTACAACTTTGTGGAGACTCAGCACAAGACGAGGATCACACAACTGCAGAGCGACCGTGGGGCTGAGTTTATGTCCAATCATTTATGTAAGTTCCAAGACTGGGTAAGGTGTAAGGGCATACACCATTTTCTTACAGCACCATTTACTCCGGCTCAGAACTGTGTGACGGAGAGAAGAAACAGGATCCTGCAGACTATGGTGCATAGTCTGATAGCAGATGCTGTGGTGGTGGAATCATACTGGGCGGAGGCAGTGCATTACGCCAATTATAACTTGAACCACACCTGGAGCAGCATCGTGGACCAAATCCCGTACTTCTTGGTCCACGGTAGGAAGCCAAAGTTGGGACTCTTGCGCATATTTGGCTCCTACGCTTGGGTGCATATCCCCAAGCAGCTGCAGAAGAAGGGAAGATCCATCTCCCAGAGACTGAGGTTCTTGGGCTACGCTCCTGGCTCCAAGGCCTACCAGTTCCTGGGAGAAGGGGGCAGGATTGTGACCTCCCAATCCACCTCCTTCGAAGAGGAGTCCAATTGGACCCAAATCCACTCAAATGATATGGGCCCAATGTCAACCAACCCAGCAAAGCCACACCGGCCACGACACCACCTGAGACAACCACAGACCCTTCCACCGACGAGATCGAGGAACAGGACAAAGAGATCAGTCTACCTGGTCCAGAAGGGGAGGATGAGTTGTTCAGTCCTAAGGGGGAAGACACGCCATCTTCACCTGACTCTTCACCTCCAATGATGCCTCAGAGGCCCGTGATGCCCAGCACCTGGGACCGAGGGCCTCCACATCCCGGCTAGGAATGGCCAGCTGACGAGGAACCCACAGAAGAAGAGAGCGGTGAGTGGCAGGAGGTCCGGAGGTCAAAGCGGTCCAACAAGGGGGTCCCACCAAGGAGAATCAATATTGGGCACATTGCGTCCATCAACAGCATCGTGGTCACCCCAAAGACTTTCTCCAACATCCAGGGGCTGTCCATTGAAGAACAGGAGAGATGGCAGCTCACCATGGAGCGGGAGATGCAGAGCCTGAAAAAGCTCAAGGTATTGACCCCTCAGCAACCACCAAAGAGGAAGAAGGTCATTGGCACAAGGTGGGTTTTCAAGACCAAACCACTTACCAATGACCTCTACCTGTACAAGGCCCACTTGGTAGCACAGGGGTTTGCCCAGCGCTACATGGAAGACTACGGAGAGACCTACTCTCCAACTGTCTGGGCGGAGAGCGTCAAGGCCGCCCTCGTGACTGCAGCTGCTCTGGGAGAGGAAGTTTATCAATTCGATATCCAGACAGCTTACCTTCATGCCAACTTGGACTGACAGATATACATGAGGGCCCCTCCTGGTTACCAGCAGGAGGGGGGAAACACATGGTTGCTACAAAAGAGTTTATATGGCCTCAAGCAGTCAGGGAAACTCTGGTATGACTGCCTCAGAAAAAGTTTAGAACGAATTGGCTTCAGGGCATCCCATGCAGATGAGTGTGTTTTTACACATAACTCCAAAGGTGCCATAGAACGGGTGCTGGTTTATGTGGACAACCTCCTATACATAGGACCTGGCAAGGAAAGGTGTGATGAATTTGCCAAGGCCCTGGGGGAAAGGTTTACCCTGAAGTCCTTGGGGTGGGTTGATCGGTACCTGGGTGTACACATCTTGGCCACTGAGAAGGGGTTCGCCCTGCCTCAGAAAGAAAAGATTAAAGAGCTGTTAGCCAGAGGCAAAATGGCGGAGTCTAACCCAATGCATAGCCCCATCCAAAGTGACTATTATGGTCACACTCACAAGGACAGCCCCAACTTCACAGACAATAAGTTAAACAGATCTGTGATTGGCTCCTTGCTGTATATCAGCAACTGGAGCAGGCCTAACATAGCTTTAGCTGTGAATCTATTGTCAAGGCACGTGGAAAACCCCAAGGAATTCCACTGGGCTGCTGTTAAGAGGATACTTAGGTACTTCAGGGGCATGGCCGATGCCCTCCTTGTGCTGGAGCCAGAGAAAGGGAAAACAGCCCAACTCTCAGCTTACTCAGACGCAGATTGGGCTGGTGACACCAAAAGTAGATGGAGCACCTCTGGCTTCCTGATATTGTTAAATGGCTGTCCTATCCATTGGCATGTTAGGCAGCAAAAATTTGTTTCTTGCTCCACAGCCGAGGCGGAATATGCATCTGTCAGACACGGCCAATGATTTAATTTGGTTTGATGCTCTGATAACGAGCATCTGGGCACCTCCTCCTCTGCCCATCCAAATTCAAGAAGATAATACAGCCGCAATTGGAATCTCAGGGGCATACATGGTGGGCTCCAGGTCCCACCACATAGACATCTGATATAAAAATGTCAGGCAGCTTGCTAGAATGGGGTTTGTACATGTCAAACATTGTAGTACTATCAACCAGATAGCTGTACCTATTGACTGGCACAACCTTCTTTGTAAGCATTTGTGTTTCATCCTGTAAATGTGTACAATGCCTCTGTATGTCTATGACACCTGCTCGCCCCCTCACACACAATCACTGGTCCCTGTCATTGGCTGGCAAGAAGGGATATTGTTAGATGTTTTTTTGTGCCAGCTATGGCAGTTTCTTAAAAGGCCACCAGATGGGAGCAAAGAGTCATCTTTGCTCCCACTGTTGGGTCAGGGGGCTCCCGCCCTGCAACCCCATTGGAGGGGACTTAATGGCCGTCTGGCCCTCTCACTCCCATTGGTTAGGGAGGAGCCAAGGGCCCCTATAAGAACCCCTGTACAGGAGCTGCAGGGTCTCTTGTCCTCTTGTTCAAGCTTCCTTTGGGTCTGATCCATGGGCTCAATACAGGCATGGACATCTCCATGCCAGGAAACTCTTTTTCTCTGCTTTATATTTAAATAAAGCTTCACCTGATTGCATCCCTGCATGCTGCCTCTTCCCTTGGAAGCACCTCAATGAACCATCAACCTTGTGAGGACTCTCACAGTATCACCATCAGATGTATTTGTAACTAGCTGACAAACCCTACTGAGTAGTCCTTAATGATATTGCAACAAACTAAAGGGAAATAAGCAGTGGGGTAGGCCCAGTACTCTTCAATATCTTTACAAATGACTTAGAAGAGGGAACAGAATGGGATCTCCTCAAATTTGTAGAGGACAATAAATGGGCAGGAATAGCCAATCCGCCAGAAGATAAGCTAAGGATCCAAAAGGATCTTAACAGACTTGAACAATGGACCCTATCCAACAAAATGACATTTAATGTAGAGAAAAGCAAGGTTTTACACTTAGGCAGGAAAAACCAAAGGTACAAGTATAGATTAAGTGAAACCTGGCTCAAAAACAGTAACTGTGAAAGGAATCTTGGAGTCCTAGTGGACAATCATTTAAATATGAGCCAGCAGTATGTGACAGTGTCTAAAAAAGCTGGAATGATCAGCAGCAGGCTTTTGGAGAACAGCAGGCCATCTTGGGGACTGTGAAGGGTGCACTGGGCCACTGGTGACAGCAGCAGCATGCAGAAGGGATCACAGGGGCTGTGAGGGGCACTGGGCAATTGGCAAAGGTGGCAGGATGGAGATGTGATTGCAAGGGCCATGGGAGGTTACATCAGGCAACTGGCAGCAGCATGAGGACACGATGACAGGGATCATGCCACTTCTCCAAGCTTGCTAGAGCTGCTTCATGGCCTGATGCCACATGAAGAGAGACACATGAGGAGAGTGACATTTACCCAGTTCCAAGAAGATTACTTCAGACACTTCTGAGGAACTGTCTGTTACCAAGTTCCAAGACAGAGACAGTTACAAGATAGTTCCAAGAGAGAAGCTGTCTGCTTCCAGTCCCAAGATATCTGCAGAAAGGGACTGTCACAAGAAAGAAGCAGCAAGGAAGAAGTTCCTAGGCTAAGGACTATTAGAAGTATTCTGTCTCTCCTTTCTGAGGAAAGGACTCTTGGGACTCCGGCTGCATAGGCAGTCGTTAGAATTAAAGGATTTTGAGGAAGAAATAGAGGACATTGGTATGCTTTCTTGAATATTTATTTGTTTTATCTATTTGTTGTAACAATAAACAAGTTCTGGCTTGAACTCTTCTGGGCTCAACTCTTTTTGAATAATTTCATTATAGACAAAGGTTTACGTTCCATTGATTTTATTAATCACAAGATTTATTTTTGACAAATTGGTAGCAGAGGACGGTTTGAAACCTTGTCTATATTTTGAGTTATTCAAAATGCCCAGCTTTAAGACAACTGGAAGAAGCAGAGTGATGACCAGAGCCACAGCCATGCTAATGGCATCACACCACCAATCAGAAGGAACAAAGACCAGGGCGGCTTTGGCCGAAGCGTCCCAGGTGCCGGCCGAGCATGAAGCAAGCGGCGCAACAAGCCTTCTGACAGCTGCTATGTCCTCAGACTCACTCGCGGCTACGAGTGAGCATTTCATGACTTCTGAAAGTCAGTCTGGTACATCCAATCCAGTGGTGGACAAAGAAACCGAGACAGGGAGGACGCCCCTTCCTATCTCACCTATGAGCCTGGCAGAAAGGGAGAAAATGAGATCTACATTTCTCCAGGCGTTTGGCTTACAATCGGTAAACGGAGACCCGGCCACCGACCTCAGCAATCTATTCAGGCAGATTGCATCAGAAGAAGCGGCCAGGGACAGGACTGGGGCCCAAGAAGGCATCAGACTGGTAAGGGCTACCCATTCCTGCCCTGCAACCCCTTTGGCCGACAAAAGCGCGTGGGCGGGAAACCATGGGTGGTTATTTTTGAGTTTCGCGCCACAAAACATGGCGTCTAATGGGCGGCAAATTCAAACCGCCTGTTCAAAAATGGTGCCTACAACCTCCCTGTCAATTTCTGAGAACCCGCTATGCTGAGCGGGCATCAACATTCGGGCCACTCATCTGACAGCGCCTACTGCTGCAGTGACCCAAGGCAGCCAGCCAATGCAGGGACTGGCTTCTCTGGTGACAGCAGCACAGCTGGACCCAACCATGCCGTACATGTCACCAGCCCAGACTGCTTTGACCCATGCCCAGGCGACCAGTCTGGTCACGGCAGTCCAACAAGCACCCCTAGCCAGCTCGCCCACCAAGCTGGAGATCGACCAGGCCATCAAAACCCTTACCGCAGCCTTCAGGACCGGTCTACTACTTCCTCCCAGCCTCCGGTCAACTACGGCCCTCCTGGATGCCTCCCGGTCTACTACGGCCTACCCAGACACCTCCTGGTCTACTGTGGCCTACCCGGACACTTCCCGGTCTACTGCAGTCTACCCGGACACTTCCCGGTCTACTGCAGTCTACCCGGACACCTCCCAGTCAACTACAGCCTACTCTGATGCCTCCTGGATGAATGCGGCCCTCCCTGAAGTCTTCCCAATGACTGCGGCCCATTACTTACCAGTCCAGGTGATGACAGCATCTTCCGCGGCGTCTTCAACCTTCCAGGGCCTTCCCCGGAGCTTGACAGCTGAAGCCGGAGCTTCACAGGTTGGCCCGAGGCCTGTCCACGGAGCCCTGCTGAAGAGTTCCTTCTCCTTTGATGTCCTGTGTTGAATGGGCCCTGCGCATGCTCAGTCGGGAGTTCCAGAGGCAGACCAGAGGCCTACCTCCGGACCTCAACCGACAAGCTCCTTCCTCGACGAAGTTCAGTGCAGAATGGACTTCGTGCATGTGCGGTTCGGAGCTCCAACCCCTCCCACCTGGGAGGAGCAACTGTCAACTTGTTGGCCAATCAGAAATAAGCCAGCTATTTCCTTCCTTTGCCGTATTGTGAATTTAAAGGGGCTCAGCACCATGGAGAGCTACAAAGCTACATTTTACCGGGAAATCCAAGCCTCCTACTTGCAGGCTTTAAGAAACTGTGCACTTCTGGCAGACATCTTTCTGAACGGGCTAGGGAGGTACAAGTATTGTTTATGAAGGAGAATGCCTTAAATTTATTATTAGATCCCCCACCCAAGCCCTGGTCGCTAGAAATTGATTTATTACATCATAAAATTTTCTGTCTATTGTTATTATCTATTGATCCTGCATTGTATCCTAGCATCCCTCATGATCTAACTGTATCTGAATTATGGGAAAATTATTTAATATGTTTTATTCCAAAAATTCTAGTACAACTGCCAGAATTTCCAGAGAATTCCATTCTGCAAAATTGAGGGCAGGGATGGATATGAGTGAGCACCTTTGTGAATTAAGAAAAATGAGGGAGGAATTAAATTTAAGGGGGGAGCCCGTCTCAGAGCAGAGCCTTATAAGTATAATAATTAATTCACTGGATACTAGCTGGGACAATTTCATTTCCCAGCTAGATAACTCCAGTTATGATGGTGTTTCACTGGAAGTTCTGACAGGTAAGTTAATTGCAGAGTATAATTTAAGGAAGGACAAGGGTGGCCTTTCACAAAGAAAGAGGGACCACTAGGAGACCTGATAGCCCAAATAAAGTCAATGCTATCAGGGAATGTTTCAACTGTGGATCAAAAGGGCACTATAGGAGGGACTGTCCAAGGTACACAGGTCCAAGGACAGGTCAAAGGATACCTTCTAACAACAGATATAAAAGGAGGTCACCCACGCCTCAAGGGAGGCCCCAAGGGAACCCTGCCAACAGGAGAAGGGGTAAAGGGGGCAAGAAAAATAACAAAAGGGATAACTTTAATTTAGCAAATAACTTTGCTAGCATGACTGAGACCACCTACCCAAGGCTCACTAAGGAACAACATGAGCAGTTATGGCTACTTGACAGTGGTGCCAGCAGGCATCTGGTAAGCAACAAACAGTTATTCACTAATCTCAAGGATTACAATTGCAATGTTACAGTAGCCAATGGGCTCAGAACCAAGGCCATAGGTATCAGAATGGTGTATATACCTGGGCTTGGAGAAGTAAATGAAGTATTATATGTTCCCAAGTTGGAACACAACCTTCTTAGCATTCTTAAATTGAGTGAACACTGTAATATAGAGGTGCTTTTCTCTAAGGGAGATGCTATGGTGACCAGGGACAGCCACGTGGTGGGAGAAGTTCTGAAGATCAATAATCTGCCATACTACTCCCCCATTATGAGGGCTGAGGAGTTTGGGGCCAGCTACCAAGCCAATACTGGTGACCCAGGCAATGACTCCCAGCCAAGGCCAGAGGTCAAACCTGAAGAGTGTAAATCAAAGAAGGGGTGCAATTGTGATTGTGTAAATAACCCAAAAAGCACCAAATCTGTGAGGTTTAACCTAGAGCACTGTGATGAACAAACAAGGGATACCAATGTTGTGTCAATTGGTAAACTCCTGCATGATGAATGTGCCCACCTTATGCATAGAAGGATGGGTCATTTAAGCTTTCCTACTGTACAGAAAATGCCTGAGTGCTCCAGAGGATTGTATATAAAAGGTTGCAATGTGTTTATGGACTGCTCTGTTTGCAGGAGTGCAAAATCCAGTGTGAAACCAGCACCCAAGAAATCTCAGAGGCAATCCGAGCACATTTTTCAGCTGGTGCATATGGACCTGGTGGGTCCTTTGAAACCCTCCCTTGGTAAGAATCAATACTTTCTTACAGTTGTTGATGATCATAGTAGATATGGATTTGTGTACCCCCTCAAATCCAAAGATCAGGCTTTCTCTAAATTTAAAGAATTCTATAATTTAGTAGAAAACCAACACAAAGTCAAGATACAAAAGATCTTGACTAACAGAGGAACTGAATTTAATTCTGCTAAGTTCTCTGTCTGGCTGAAGGAGAGGGGGCTAGTCCATCCTAGGACTGCTCCTTATTCAGCATTTCAAAATGGCTTGGTAGAGAGGAGGAATGGCATGCTGAAAGCCATGATGAGATGCGCTCTTGAGGATGCTGGATTAAAATTCTCTTATTGGGCGGAGGCCATTCTGTACTCAAACTACACTCTCAACAGGGTATGGTCCAGTGTAGTGCAGAAGACCCCATATGAGGTGGTATATGGCTGTAAGCCAAAGTTAAAACATCTCCATGTGTTTGGGGTGATGGCCGATGTAAACATCCTCAAGGAATTAAGAAAAAAGGGGGATAGAAGGTCGATCAAGCTCAGATTTGTTGGCTATGAGCCAGGCTCCAAAGCCTACAAATTCATTGATACAAATAATAGAATTATTATTTCTAGATCGGACACTTTCTATGAAAGTACCAACTGGAGCAGAATACATGCCAATGAGATTCTGACTCCCAATCCTGCCCAAAATTTGACCAGCCAAAAAGAAAATGTGTCAGAAAGCCCATTTAGTGATGGTGACACATCTGGCTCAGAGGATAATGGGGAACGAGTACCCTCCAAGCCCCTAAAGGGGATCCTCAAGAAGACAGGAGTAACCTGGAAGAAGGGACACTCCAAACTAAAAGTAAATGACAGTAGTAGTGATGAAGATAGCACATCAGGTAATTCTGATACTGAAGAGGAGCCAGTTAATAGGCCAATCCGATCTACCAAAAACAAAATGCCCCAAAAGTATGAGGACTTCATCCCTTATGTAAACCTGACATCGACCATGCCTCAAAAATATGAGGATGTGTTAAAGCTGCCCCCAAAAGAACAAGACAATTGGCATACTGCGATGAATTCGGAAATGGACAGCCTCAAGAAACTAGAGGTGTTCACACCCACTAAATTGCCAAAGGATAAAAAGGTAATTGGCACTAGATGGGTCTATAAGAAGAAACCACTTGATGATGGAAACTTCTTATATAAGGCGAGGTTGGTTGCACAGGGCTTCTTGCAGAGATACCCTGGTGATTTTGTTGACACCTTCTCGCCCACAGTACGTCCAGAGAGCATCAAAACTGCGCTCACTGTGGCAGCTATACATGGAGAGAATGTACTCCAGTTTGATGTACAGACGGCCTATTTGCACGCCAAATTGGATAAAGAAATATATGTCAGGGCTCCTCCGGGTGTAGATCATAGAGAGGATGAGATTTGGCTGCTAAACAAAAGCCTCTATGGTCTGAAGCAATCTGGAAGAAGGTGGTATGAATGTCTTACCGAGTGTCTAAGGCATATAGGTTTTACCACCTCACCAGCTGATGAATGTGTATTCATCAGGGAACATAAAGGTATTAAAGAGACAGTTTTAGTCTATGTGGATGATATCTTGTATATCTGTAAGTCAGAGGAAAGAAGTAAATTCTTCTCTGAACAATTAAGTCAAAAGTTTGCCCTGAAGCCTCTAGGCCGAATTGATAAATTCTTGGGGGTTCAGTTCATTAAGACGGAGAAAGGATTTGAACTTTCTCAGTGGGATAAAATTATAGACTTAATTGGCAGATGTAACATGGCAGAGGCCAAGCCCTGTGACACTCCCATGCAAACAGACTTTACAGAAATATGTATAATAAAAGTGATGAGTTTGAGCAGAAAACACTCTTCAAATCAGTATTGGGCCCTCTACTATGCATAGCTGGCTGGACGAGACCAGATATCAGTCTGGCTGTCAGTATTCTGTTCAGGCATTCTGAGAACCCCACTCATTTACACTAGGATGGGATTAAAAGAGTTCTCAGATATCTCAAGGGCTCTGCAAACTACTCGCTCCTATTGGAACCCTATGTGTCTGAAGTACCTGACTTATATACCTACTCAGATGCTGACTGGGCAGGGGATATTAAGTCTAGAAAGAGTACGTCTGGTTACATCATATTTTTAAATAGCAGCCCTATACACTGGTACTCAGGCAAACAGAAACTAATTGCAACTTCTACAGCAGAGGCTGAATATACTTGTTTGTCAAAAATATCAAACAACCTCATCTGGTTCGATGAGCTATGAAAGAGTCTGTGGAGGGAACCTGAATACCCCATTGTAATCCATGAGAACAACAAGGCTACAATAGACATATCTAAGGCTGAAGCCATTGGACAGAGGTCACGGCATATAGATATTAAGTATAAACATGTGAGACAATTGTCTAAGGCGGGTTTCATCAAAACTACTTTTACAGAAACAAAGGAGCAGATTGCAGATATATTCATGAAGCCCTTGCCATGGGAACAACATATGTATTTACTAAAAAAGATACCACTGATCATGTGATGTGTACTTATGGTTGTTCTCATTGTTGTATATAGTATGTATTGTATATATATGTATATTGTATAGAGCTCCGATAGGTATCAGTGTAAAGGCACAGAGAAGGGGATTGTGGAAGAATTTCCACTTTGCTGTGCTCTTTTCACTGTTTACATTTAAAAGTTTGAAAGAACCAATTGCAGCGCAGCTGCACTTTGAATGTACTGGTTTTTATAGCCACACCCCTTCTTGATATAAGGCTATAAAAGGAACTGCCCCAGTGACATTTACCCAGTTCCAAGAAGATTGCTTTAGACACTTCTGAGGAACTGTCTGTTACCAAGTTCCAAGACAGAGACAGTTACAAGATAGTTCCAAGAGAGAAGCTGTCTGCTTCCAGTCCCAAGATATCTGCAGAAAGAGACTGTCACAAGAAAGAAGCTGCAAGGAAGAAGTTCCTAGGCTAAGGACTATTAGAAGTATTCTGTCTCTCCTTTCTGAGGAAAGGACTCTTGGGACTCCGGCTGTATAGGCAGTCATTAGAATTAAAGGATTTTGAGGATACTCAGAAGAAATAGAGGACATTGGTATGCTTTCTTGAATATTTATTTGTTTTATATATTTGTTGTAACAATAAACAAGTTCTGGCTTGAACTCTTCTGGGCTCAACTCTTTTTGAATAATTTCATTATAGACAAAGGTTTACGTTCCATTGATTTTATTAATCACAAGATTTATTTTTGACACACTTTTCCTTTTCATGCCATTGCCTTGCAATGTTTGTTAATTCAGACAAGTTATCCCAATTTGTATTTGTGGCATCTCTATTAGGGAAGAATTTTCTTGCTGTGAGGGTGAAGGTTTTTTGTCTGAGCTTGTGGATTGGTTTCTGAACATTTCATTACCAGGTTAGATAACATCTTCATCAGAGTTTAGGCAAAAGTGGGCTGTACTTTTGTTGACAATGGGTTTGCTGGTCGTGAGTGTGCACATACCACTTTGGGGCTACAACACAGCTTCAAACAGGCAGCTAATTGATTCAGGCAGCTCCAGTGAGTATAGCAAGGTGGTGCGGAAGTCACCTGGGCATCCTGAGAAAAAGGTTAGTTATTTAAGGAAAGCATAGAGCAAGGGCGGGTGGACAAGCCCAGCCAGAGATCACAGCAAGGGGTTATCCCGAACGTTGCCAACCATTCAGCAGCCCACCACTGGGTTTAGTGGATGTTGGTGTCAATGGTCTTCTGTTTATAAGGGCTTCAGGTGTGGGTGTGTCAAGTGAGGATCTTGTGATGGGTCAGGTGTGAGTCATCAGTGAGAGGCATGTGATGGATCTTGTGATGGGGAGGTTAGATTAGTGCCATTGAAAGGTGAACTGCTGGTGGGGGTGGGGCTTGCATGAGTTGATTGAGGGAACGTTGTGTCACTGGTTGGCTGTGTGGTTGATTTGGGTTTATTCTGTTTACAGCACACTTTATGACGACGACAATCCAGTTTTCCTATGGAATGATAATCAGCAGGACAGTGACGAAAGCAGGTTCCTCCTTCACTAATACACACATTGATGCTGTCCCTGTGAAAAAGAAAAGAGGAAACAGGTGAATGATGATGAAAAATACTTCAATGTTTACTTACATTTTTTAAAAATTACATTTATATGCTGCCCTTCTCCGAAGACTCAGGGCAGCTTACAATTTTTGGGATACAACCCAGTGTGCTCAGCAATAGCCTTCATTCCATTGTATATGCCTGCTTATTACTAAGCGGCATTTTTACAAGGTCAGCTTATTGCCCCCAACAATCTTAGGTCCAAAACACCACCACCAATGCAGAAGAACTATTTCTTCAGGCAGTTTCATCTGACCATAGGAATCAATTTCTGCTTGTTCCCCTGCTCAACCCTGGCCCTGAGTAGAACTGACTGTCATTTCTTTACTGCTTTTCAAGAGAACTATATTGGGCTGTTCACATAATCCCCAAGAGTCTTATAGACTGAAAAATACAGCAATCTGTTCCCATAAATCTCCTCATTATCTATGAAAATGTTATTCCCCAAAAGTGACAAAAGAATATAGAACTTATAATCAAATGGGTCAAATGAATCCTCAATTATTTTTTACACCAACAATGTAGGAAATATGATATTCATCCTTTCAAGTACATTCTTTGGAGAATCCTATAAACTAGATATAATTTTAGGATCTTTCAACTTTAATCTCAAATTCTTCAATAACATTTGATCATTTTCAAGAACAAGAAGCCACTGATTTTTATGATCTTGAAACCATCGATGGGGCATTATCTGGCCTAATAAATAGATCTAACAGAAGAGGAGATAGAGTTGCATTATATAAAAGATAATTACATCTCTACAGAAATACACAAAACCAAGGATGAAAACCTCCTAGAATCTATATGGATCAATATAAAAGGGGGAAAATGACATTGCTATAGTCATATACTATAGGCTATCCAACCAAGCAGAAGAAATAGATCAATTCTTTGCTAATCTATTAACAAATGTGTGTAGGAAACACACCACAGTAGTAATGAGAGACTTTAACTACCCTGATATCAACTGGGAAACAAACTTTGTAGCAAGTGGGAGATCAAACAGATTCCTAACCAATTTAGCTGACAACTTTCTCATCCAAAAGGTAGAGGAGGGAACTCGATCAAAAGCTATATTGGACCAATGTTAACAATCTATAATAGAGAAGAACAAGCTAATAGAGAAGAAGTGATAGAGGGAGTTGAAGTTGCCAGAACCTTGGGTGAGAGTGACCACGTCACACTGGAATTCAACATAATGCAAACACAAGCAATAGAATATAATCCAGCTTGTGTCTTAAACTTTAAAAGAACTGATTTTAACAAACTCAGAGAAAGCATAAGAAAAATTCCATGGATAAAAATCCTAAAGGGAAAAACAACTCACAAAGCATGGGAAACTAAAAAATACGATAAAAAAGCCCAATCCAACACAATACCACTGGGGGAAAAAACAAGAAATCCAAGAAGAAACCAGCATGGTTGCACAAAGAACTCTCTGATAAACTGAAAGACAAAAAGAAGTACAAAAAATGGAAAGAGGAAACATAACTAAGACAGTGTATTAGCAGATAGCCCAAATCTGCAAAGATAAAGTCGGGAAAGCAAAGGCTCAGAATGAAAAAAGACTTGCAACAAAAGTCAAGAATAATTTTTAAAAAGTTTTTTCAACATATAAATAACAAGGAAAAAAGACAAGGAAACAGTAGGTATACTTAAGGGAGAAGATAGCAATGAAGTAACAGGCATCAGAAAGAAATCAGAACTGCTTAACTCATTCTTTGCATCAGTCTTCACACAAAAAGAAACTATAGCCCAACCTATAGAATAGCAGGCTAACATCAATACCTGGAAAGATACTGGAAAAGATAACAACAATAACAACAACAACAATAACAATAATACAGATCTATGAACATCTAGAAACAAATAAAGTTATAACTAGAAACCAATACCGGTTTGTTAAAAACAGATCATGCCAAACCAATCTTATTTCATTCTTTGACAAAGACCAGCAAAATGCTGTAGCCATAGAATACTTAGATTTCAGTAAAACATTTAATGAAGCAGACCACAACCTACTACTTGGTAAGCTAGAAAACTATGGGATAGAGAGCATCACCACCAGATGGATTTCTAACTGGCTGAAAATCATACTCAGTGAGTATGATACTGGTTAATGGTTCTGCCACAGGCTCCTGATGGACCCTGAATGGTTCCAGACAATGCTTGGGACATTACCTACCTCCCTGACCCACAACTCGGCCAAGGCCCTAGCAGAGGCCTGGCAACAGGCGGCCTCTGGCGGGCTCAACCGGGTTGTCCCCTTGCAGCCCTTAACCCGGCACAGATCCTGGCTAGCTCCCTGGTTTACCACAGAGCTGCAGGAAATGAAGCGTCGGAGGAGGGGCCTAGAGAGCAATTGGAGGTCCTTCCAGTCCAAATCTGACCAATCCCAGTTAAGGTCCTTTTCTAGGACCTATCTGGCAGCAGTGGGAGTGGCAAAGAGATCTTACTTCTCCACTCTCATTGCATCCGCAGATAATCGCCCGGCCGCCCTGTTCAGGGTCACCCGCTCCCTCCTTAATCCAGAGGTGAGGGGGGACCCTCTGCAGGGGCGGGTCAAGGAGTTTGGTCAACATCTGCTGGACAAGATCGCTCAGATCTGGGCCGGTCTGGACACCAGCTGGCTTGAGTTGGATGCCGAGTCAACGGTGAGTCTTATCAATATTATCTGGGAGGAGTTTGACCCTGTAACCTCAGATGCGGTGGACAGGATTATGCAGTGGCTGTGTGCCTCCATGTGTTTATTGGACCCGTGGCCCTCCTGGCTGGTATATGCCGCCCGGGAGGGTACACTTGGCTGGCTCCAGGCAGTTACTAATGCTTTGTTGCGGGAGGGGGTCTTCCCTGCTGCCTTGAAAGAGGCGGTGGTGAGAACCCTCCTCAAGAAGCCTGCCTTGGACCCAGCCAATTTAAACAACTTTCGTCCTGTCTCCAACCTTCGCTATTTAGTGAAGGTTGTTGAGAGCATGGTGGCTCAATAGCTCCCGGCTTTCCTGGAGGAAACTAAGTACCTAGATCCATTTCAATCAGGCTTCAGGCCCGGTTACAGCACGGAGACGGCATTGGTCGCGCTGATTGATGATCTCTGGAGGGCTTGGGACAGGGGATGTTCCTCTGTCCTAGTCCTATTAGATCTCTCGGCGGCTTTTGATATCATTGACCATGGTATCTTATTGCGGCGCCTTCGGGAGCTGGGAGTGGGAGGCACCATTTTACGGTGGTTCTCCTCCTTCCTCTCGGGATGCATGCAGTCGGTGTTGATGGGCGGGCATAGGTTGACCCCGAGGACCCTCACTTGTGGGGTTCCCCAGGGGCCGGTGCTTTCTCCCCTCCTGTTCAACATCTACATGAAGCCGCTGGGTGAGATCATCCGTGGTTTCGGGGTGAGGTATCATCAATATGCTGATGATACTCAGCTTTATATCTCCACCCCGGGCCACCTCAGCGATGCCCTCCCTGTGCTGTCCTGGTGCCTGGAGGCAGTGCGGATCTGGATGGGGAGGAACAGGCTCCAGCTCAATCCAGACAAGACTGAGTGGCTGTGCATCCCGGCATCTCGGATCCAAGAAATTCCATCTTTGGTCATGAGGGGAGAGGTGTTGCCCCTGGTGGATAGGGCACACAACTTGGGTGTCCTCCTGGATATACGGCTCAATATGGAGGAGCAGGTGGGAGCCGTTGCCAGGGGGGCCTTTGCCCAAGTTTGCCTGGTGCGCCAGTTGTGCCCCTACTTGGACCAAGATTCCCTATGCACGGTCACTCATGCACTCGTGGCCTCCCGTCTTGACTACTGCAATGCTCTCTACCTGGGGCTGCCCTTGCGGACTATGCGGAGGCTTCAACTGGTGCAAAATGCGGCCGCGCGGGCAGTGATGGGAGTGGCCCGATTCTCCCATGTGACACCCCACCTGCGCAGTTTGCATTGGTTGCCAGTTGCCTTCTGTGTAAGATTCAAGGTGCTGGTATTAACCTATAAAGCCCTGCATGGCTTGGGTCCGGGCTACTTGCAGGAGCACCTCCTACCAGCATCGAGGTCCAATTGCCCAGTACGCTCCCATAGGCAGGCCCTCCTGGGGGTGCCGTCGGCCAGGCAATGTTGGTTGGCGGTACCCCGGGGGAGGGCCTTCTCTGTGGGGGTGCCCACCCTTTGGAACCAACTACCCCTGAAGCTATGTCTGGCCCCTGACCTGCGCTCCTTCCGCCGTGATCTAAAGACCTGGTTGTTTTCACAGGCCAGCCTGGATTGAGCGGGGTTGGGGTTTTTAATTTTGGGGATATTTTTAATATTTTAGAATTATTTGGATTGGATTTTAGAATAAGTTTTATACTGTGTATGTTTCTGTGTAAGCCGCCCCGAGTCCCTCCAGAGATGGGGCGGCATATAAATCCAAAAATAAATAAATAAATAAATAAACAAACAAACAAACAAACAAACAATAAATAAATAAATAATGGTACTACATCTACAAGGAGGGAAGTAAGCAGTGGGGTACCACAATGTTCTCTCTTAGGCCCAATACTCTTCAATATCTTCATAAATGACTTAGATGAGAGAATTGAAGGGGAACTCATCAAATTTGCAGATGACACTAACCTGGCAGGAATAGCCAACACCCCAGAAGACAAGATCAGGATCCGAAAAGATCTTGACAGACTTGAACAATGGGCCCTATCTAACAAAATGAAATTTAATGTGGAGAAAAGCCAGGTTTTAATGTAGGCAGGAAAAACCAAAGGTACAAGTACAGATTAGGCAAAAACTGGCTCAAAAGTAGTAATTAGGAGAGGAGCCTTGGAGTCGTAGTAGATGATCACTTGAATAAGTGCACTGTGCAGCAGGGGCCAAAAAAGCTAATGCAATCTTTGTTTGTATAACAGAGGCACAGAATCAAAATCACATGAAATATTAGTACCACCTTATTAAGTCTTAATAAGGCCACACTAGGAATATTGCATACAATTTTGGTCACCAAATTAAAAAAAAAAGATGTTGAGAGTTTGGGTAAAGTTGCTCAAAGAAAAGCAACTAAGATGATTAAGGGCTGCAGGATTTGGGTTTGGCTAGTCTAGAGAAAAGAAGGACTAGGGGGACTTGATAGCAGTATTGCAGTATTTGAAGAGCTGCCAGAAAGAGGAGGGGTCAGCTTATTTTCCAAAGCATCAGAGGGCAGGACAACAAAAAATGGATGAAATGTAATCAAGGAGAGATTCAACCTAGAAATAAGGAGAAATTTTCCAACAGTGAGAACAATTAACTAGTGGAACAGCTTGCCATCAGAAATCGTCATTGCTTCATTTTTACAGTTTTTTTAAAAGAAGAGACTGGGCAGTCACTTGTCTGAAATGGTATAGGATCTCCTGCTTGAGCATGGGCTTGGATGAGAAGACCTCCCAGGTTTCGTCCAGCTCTGTTCTGATTGTTAAAAAGTGCTGCAGGGATACTCTCAATTGAGACATATGACTTTGGGAAGTGAGATTTGTAAAGAACATGGTTACAATTTTGAGGAAAAGTTTTATTGTCAAGACACAATCCAGAATATTTTATCCTAAATGGATCTGAGAATGATTGCTGTGGGATTGTGGTAGATTAAAAGCCATTTGAGAACATTTTGGGAGTTAAATAAAATAATAGATTGTTAACATTGGGCTTTGAAGTTTAGCTAGTTGTTGGGATTACTTGTTACCTGTTTTACAGTAGATAGATGGTATGTCAAATTGGGTGATTGGTAATATATTTTCATATTTGTAATATTTTTTAATAATATATAGTAATTTAGCAAATAAAGATGTAAAAGAGCCTTGGTGGTGCAGGCTGTTAAATGCCTAGCACTTAGTTCCAGCTGCCTGCAATTAGTGCAGGCTCGAATCCCACCAGGCTCAAGGTTGACTCAGCCTTCCATCCTCTTGGGGTAGGTAAAGTGAGGACCCAAGATTGTTGGGGGCAATAAGCTGACTTTGTAAACAATGCCACGGGGGGCGGGTGTTAAGTTTGCATGAAGAATCAGACGCGAGGAGTTCCAGCAAAGAGTTTATTAAGTAACTACAGCTCGAATGGACCCGTCCTGGCTTGGCTACAGCTGCCTCTTATAGCCTGCAGCCGTGGTTGCCAGCCAATGGGAGTGCAGGGTTTCTTCCCGCACTATTTAAACCAATACCATTTGACATTTTACAAGAACAGTTCAAATAAACCAATAACATTCAAACCTACATACATAACACCCCTCCCCACTAGGTTCAGTCCATACCAAACCCCAACCTATCTAATGTATTCCTTTAAATAGGTGGGGCTCTTCGTTATGCGTTGAGACCTTCGTGGTTCAGAAGTTTTAACGTTCTCACCCAGTGAGAGGGAAATGTGTCTGCTGACATTTCCCTGTTGGGACTTCCTGTGAAAGAGACCCTGTTAGACTGTTAGAATCTGGTCTCTCCTCCCAACCCATCTCCATTCCAATGTCAGCACCCAAGTCAGGTAGTGATGTGCAATCTTCCACTTCTAAGGATGGATCTTGGCATTGTGACAGGGTTCGGGATGGTTCCTGTCATGGCTCATTACACATGGGGTTGATTCTTGCTTGCTGATTTTCCTCCTGTTCCCCCTTCCCCTAGAAGAGACATCAGGTGAGGGACCCAGAGAGAGACAGAGGCGATGTTCCTGAGGGAACCTGGATCTAAGTTGGTCAATGTGCCTGCTCCAGAGGAGGCCATCCTCTGTTTGTACCCTGTAAGAACGAGGGCCAGTGATGTGAGTTATTTCAGCAGGAATCCACAAAGGTTCACCTATAAGGTTCCTAGCATATAGAATCTCCCACACTAAAAGAACGAACTTTGGAAGTGGAATCCAGTGGTGCGTTGGGTGCATAAGTGGGATGAAGGCGGTCAAGGGAAGACCTAAGTTTCCTACCCATCAACAACTCTGCTGGGGACAAGTTATTTGATGGGCTAGGAGTGATGTGCTGAACACTAAGAAGTTTTCAAGCTTCTCAGTGATATCCCAGGACCCAGCTGCTGAAGCTTCTCTTTGGTAAGCGTACCATCCGTTCAGCCGGCCATTGCCGAGAAGGGTGCCCAGGGGCAGTGAGGGCATGTCTGATACCCTGTTGAGCTAGAAAGGATTCAAAAATGTTAGATGTGAATTGAGGGCCATTGTCAGAAACAAGGACATCTAACCCATGGGTTACAAACAATTTTCTGAGCTGCTTGATGACAGCCTCAGTTGTAGTGGATGTCATGGGAATTACCTCTAGCCATTTGGAGTATGCATCTACTATAACTAGAAAAGTGTGCCCTCTGTAGGGCCTGCAAAATCAATGTGGATTCTAGACCATGGGCCCCTAGGACATTCCCATTCCTGTGTGGGGGTGTGAGGTGGAGCAGGCCTGACTACCTGGCAATTGGGACAAGATGCTACCCAGTTTTCAACCATTTTGTCAATACCTGGCCACCATACATAACTCCTGGCCAAACCTTTCATCCTTACAATCCCAGGATGACCCTCATGTAACATTTCCAAAACCTCCCTTTGCAGTTTTGCAGGAATAACCACCCTGTTACCCCACAAAATACATCCTCTTAATACAGATAATTCAGTTTGCCTGGACTTAAAAGGTTGGGCAAGGTGAGGTAGATCTTGAAGAGGCCAACCTTTCTTAATCCAGCCTAACAGGTGCCAACACAGCATCTTTGGCAGTCTCTCTGGCAATCTCAGCAGCATGGACTGGAAGCTTAGCAACAGTCTCTAGGAAAAAGGTGTGAGTTTCAAGTTCAAAGTCCTCCTTGTGGCAGGTAGTGGGCAGCGACTCAGTGCATCAGCATGTCCAATGTCCTTGCCAGGCCTGTGAATCAGTTTGTATGAATAGGCTGCAAGAAATTCAGTCCATCTCAGCATTCTTGGTGACAGGATATTAGGTGTAGGTTTGTCTCCTGCCACAATGCCTAATAAAGGTTTGTGATCTGTAACAATGGTGAATGACCTGCCATACAGATATTCATGAAATTTCTTAACAGCTGCAACAACTGCTAATGCCTCCTTGTCCAGTTGGCTATAATTCCTCTCTGCTTTGGACAAAGTCAGAGTAAAATGCAATGGGGCTTCCCTTCCACTGGGAAGCCTGTGACTCAAACCCCCCCCACTCCAAAGGGGATGCATCACAAGTCAGAACAACAGGCAAATTCTCAGAGAACTGTATCAACACAGCATCAGACGTGATTAGTCTCTTAATACTGTTAAATGCTGACTGTTCCTTCCCCCCAGATCCAAACAGCCTTCTTATCAAGCAGGCGATGTAAAGGCTCAGCAATAGATGCTTTGTGAGGTAGAAACATGTGATAAAAGTTAATAAGTCCAAGGAAGGCTTGCAAATCTGTCTTGCATCTAGGTTTAGGGGCTTCCTTGATTGCTTTAACCTTGGCATCAGTAGGTGGATGCCATGCTTGTCAATCATGTACCCCAGAACTCAACTCTGTCTGTTTTGAGTGTACATTTGTCTTCCTTGACTTTTAAACCCGCTTTTCTGAATCTGGTAAGGACTTCTCTGAGTCTCTCTTGAAGCTGAGTGTCATTTTCAGCAGAGATTACATCATCAAAATAAGGCACTACCCTGGCAGTCCTTGCAACATTCTTTCCATAAGGCTTTGAAAAATGCCAGGTGCCACGCTTACTCCAAATTGTAGTCTTTTACATTTGAAGGCACCTCTATGAGTCACAATTGTTTGTGCCTCTGCAGTGGCATCATCAACTGTTAATTGTTGATATGCCTGAGCCAAGTCCAGTTTGGCAAATACTGTACCCCTGCCAAGGGAATGGAGCAGATGATGCACAACTGGTACTGGGTATGCGCTCTGCTGCAGCGCATGGTTAAGTGTCCCCTTATAGTCACCACAGATTCTCACTGACCCATCAGCCTTGACTGGTGTGACTATGGGTGTTTCCCATCTGGAGTGGTCAGTAGGCTCTAAAACCCTTGAGCAATGAGCTTATCTAATTGTGCATCAATTTTTTCCTTTAAAGCAAATGGAACCCTCCTGGGCTTTAAACGAATTGGGGGCATCTTGGGGTCTAGGCTGAAAGCAATAGGGGTCCCCATATACTTGCCCAGTCCTTCACTGAAGACCTCTGGAAACTCAGACTTCAAGGACTCCTCCCATTCAGAGCTGCTCATGTGATTGATGCCAGTCACCTGCCTAGATGCCTGTGAAAACCACTCAAGTCCCAGCAAGCTTGGGCGATCCTTGTCCGATGGTCAGGGGCAAACGTTTGGTGTGGCCTTTAAACTGCACTGAAATCTCTTGCTCCAACTACTGGAATCTTGTTCCCTTGGTAGTCTTTGAGAGTCAGTGCTTGCTTCTGGAAATGCTTCTTCTGAATTTTGGGAAAGAGTCTGTGGATAGTGTCCCATGACACCATAGATAAATAAGAGCCTGAGTCCACTTCCATTTGGCAAGGCCTTCCTTCAATAAACACCTTCATGTGTACTTTTCTGCTTTTAGGGTGAAGAATGACCAATAGTGATTGTTTGGTGAGTTTCATTCTTGCCATTTGCTTCTAAATTTGCCCCATCTTTTCAAGGAAATTGTTGGGCTTAAAGTCTTTATCAGGAAATTTTTTCCTACTAGGTGGAGTTCTGGATGATTTGCAGACTCTGGCTATGTGACCCGTTTCTCTAGCGTAGGCAGATGGAGTCAAAGAACTTGCATTCAGTGCGGGGGTGGCCCCACAGCCTCTGCAATAGAATCCTTGCCTGTTTTCCCAGAGTCTTTTCTTCTTCTCCATTCTGAGTCTAAAAATCCCTCCTCTGCCTCACTGCCATCTGAATCAGAGTCTATTTGTTCAGAAATGGGCTGTTGTGGATTTTTCCCCATCAGAATGGCTTGAGGCCTGGCTTGAGGCCTTGTTAATCTTTTCATGGCCTGCTGAGGACTTGGTGGCTTCCGCTGAAACAGCTTCTTCAATGGCCTCTTTAAGCGTCTTAGGTTTCATTAATAGTTTGCTTTGTAAGACCTTATCTTTGAGTCTAAAACAAACCGATCGCATGGCCTCTTCTAAGTTGGTAAAGTCACAAGCACCCCAATGTCCCTTAAACTTGCCACGAAGTCATTAACATTCGCTATCCCTTGATCCCGGCGGTAAAATTTGTTCTCTTAATGAGGCCGCGATGCTTGTCGAAATGGGCTCTAAAAGTTTCTAAATCGGGCCATTCCATTACCTTCAGCTCTGCAGCTCCCTTCACTTGCCGCCATTTTGAAGACTGCGGACGCAGTGCGTGAGAAAGACTGCCCTCTTCCGTCTCTCGGGGATGTCTCGTGAGTCGTTTCCTTCAGGTACATCTGGAAGCAATCCTATCTGATTCCCAGTCTTCCGCCGGATCGAACGGTGCTGGGGGGGTGTTCAGCGCAGCCATCTCGCTCTGTTGCTTGTTTTCGCGTCGTCTTCTCTTCAGGGAAATCCATCCTCTCCATGCCAGTGTTAAGTTTGCATGAAGAGTCAGGCGCGAGTTCCAGCAAAGAGTTTATTAAGTGACTACAGCTCGAATGGACCGTCCTGGCAGCTTCTTTGCCCCTCTTATAGCCTGCAGCCGTGGTTGCCAGCCAATGGGAGTGCAGGGTTTCTTCCCGCACTATTTAAACCAATACTATTTGACATTTTACAAGAACGGTTCAAATAAACCAATAACATTCAAACCTACATACATAACAGCGGGGGCAAAAAAGCCCTAGTAATAAGCAGGCAATGAAATGAAGGCTATTGCTAAGGGCATTGGGTTGTGTCCCAAAAATTGTAAGCTGCCCTGAGTCTTGAGGAGAAAAGCTGACATATAAATGTAATTTAAAAAAAAGCTCATAATGTCATTGTTCCAAAAATTGAAGTCCAGGAAGTCAGGACTCTGAGGCTTTGTTCACGTTCAAGAAACCCTTTATTGGGTACATCATATCAGCACTTGGAAAGGTAAAGCTACCTCTAAATTATTCCCATGCATAGGGATAGTTAAAAGAATAGGATTTCCCTACCACCCTAGATCTCTCAGGTCATACAGGCCAATCAGTCCAGTCGCAGATTCCCAACCGGCTTCAACAGGTGTCTGTTGACATGACCTTGGTTCACACGCTGGCTGGTAGATGTTATGGTTTACCAGCTGGTACCACCACATCTCTCTTCCCCTCCTCCCCTTGAATGGCAACCAAGAAACAAAGCAAAAGTAAGCATGGTTTCAGCTGAAGTCATTTTTCAGGTTGACACATAAATTATGGACCTGATTTGCAAGGGGTAGTGGTAAACTATTACAGTTGAAATACATTAATCCATATTCAACCCTAACCCTAATCCTAATCTTAACCCCAACCCTTACCAGGGCTGGGGGAAAATCAAATAACCCCCCATTTTCCAAAGTAAAATATCAGCCATAAGATAAAAACCTCAGAAAAGCCAAGCCAATAAGGAAAAAACTGCCTGAGGCTCATTCCATATTCCAGCCAGCCACCTAAAGAAAAATTTGTAACAAGAAACTAGCCGCAAATAGCTACCGGTGCTTAAAGATGAAAGTGGCAGCCAGACTTTCAGGCAAACACAATCGGCACAAATCCATTCAAGACAGGATATTTCAAAATCTCCTCATAGCAAAATTTGATAGTGTAAGAAAAGACACAACTTCCCCAAAGGAAACCCCCCCCCATTAACTCCTAATTAGAGAACCCCTAAGGAAGAGAGAAGCAAAGGAAAAGGACACACAAGGCACTAAAAGTAAAAAGACACCACCTCTGTTTTTCTTCTCTAAACTGGGTGTCGCCAATCCGCAGCTCCTGAGCCAGATGTGGTTCTTTGACCCCTCTCCTGTAGCTCTCTGCTGACCCGGTTGCATGACCTCTCTCTGCCCCAAGACACTGGCCCAACTGGCCATGGTTGATGCCAAACTTGCTAACTTAATGAGGGTGGGCGGGATGGGAAAGGGATCTGGGAGGAGGGTACGATAGAAAGGGGGACAGTTCCACAGCTGAGAAGTGAGCAAGAGCTGCAGTGGCAGCTTCACCAAAGATGATCCTCCTCCTCCTCCTCCTCCTCCTCCTCCTCCTCCTCCTCCTCACACAACCCCCTGGCTGGCTGTTGTGGGAGGGCACACATGAGCGGGGAAACCCTTCTCAAGTGAGTGTCCAGGTTCGGCCAAAGTGCAGTGAAGGAGTGGGTGGGTTGACTGGGCTTTCTCCAAGCTTGACTGCCAGGGATGGGTGTGCGAGGTTTGGTGAGGCCAACCCCCTTTTCCCGCTGCCCTGAGCTTCTTTACTCCTCCAGCTGAGAGGTGCTGCTGCCGGCATTGAAAAGCATTGAAAACCATCATTTGGATGATGGAAGTCCTCCGTACAAGGTTTAAAGATGCCCAGAGAACACTCAATCGCGGTTAAGCAGCCTGCTCCATTCACTTGAGGAGAGTATGCCCACTCATGTGTGCTCTCCTGGCCCTGAAACAGCTGGCCAGGGGGTCTCATGAGGAGGAGGAGGAATCATCTGTCATCTCATCCTCAGCCATTGGATTCCAAAATTTAAAAAGAAAAAAGATGCTCAAGAGCCCCAAGGAGAGCTTGCCAGGTTAATAAGCAACAAGAACTAAGAAAAAACAACACTACAGAGACAACAGAAGATGGGGAAGGAGGGGAGAGAGAGAGAGAAGAAAGGAGAAAAAGAGAAAAAGAAATGAAAATGATGGAGAAGAGAAGAGAAGAGAGAAGGAAAAAAAAAACAAATAGAGAGAGGAGGGAGAAAGAAAATAGAGATGGAGAAGGGATAGAATGAAGGGAAAAAGAGGAAATAGAAAGATGGAAAAAAAAAGGAAGAAGGAAGGAAGGAAGGAAAAGAGAGAGAGGGAGAGGCAGAGGAAAAGAAGAAAAACAGAAATGAAAGGGAGGTGTTAGGATATGTGCAGAGTAACCCTTGTGTAACAAGGATATAATACATGGAAACGGATATGAGAACAGTTATGAATAAATACACAGCCACACAGAGACACACCAAATTGTGTTAATGTTTACTCAAAGAAATAGCACAGTCCAAATAAACAGTGCAGGTCATACACGTTTTAACAGTCCAGCAGTATCCAGTTTACAAAGTCTTCTTACCCTTTTCATGTCTTTTACTTTCATGTCTTTTACTCTTTTACAGCAGACAAACTTTTTCACGTCATTTACAGCAGACACATATCAAACCATAATACAACAGATAATCTTCGATATCAACAGAATATCAAAGTAAACAGAGTTAGTTAGTATCAGTCAGTATTCAGTCAGAGAGACAGTCAGTATCAGCATCAAGAGAGAGCTTCAGTGGGAGAGAGCTTCAGTGGGAGAGAGCTTCAGTGCGAGAGAGAGCTAAACCATGATCTATAGCTCCGACAAACCCAGATCTTAATGGGGAGCATATTCCAAAGGGATGGCGCTGCTACAGAGAAGGCCCTAGCCCGTGGACCCGCCAGCCGACATTGCCTGGCTGACAGTATCCGAGCAAGCCCTTCCTGTGAGATCTAAGCTGGGAGGCATAACGCAGAAGGCGGTCTCGCAGGTATCCCGCCTCAAGCCATGAAGGGCTTTAAAAGTTGTCACTAGCACCTTGAATTGCACCCGAAGACCACTGGTAGCCAGTGCAGCTCGCGGGGGGATAGATGTTATATGGCACGTCTAGGTGCACCCATCACCAGCGGTCGCGCATTTTGCACCAGCTGAAGTCTCCGAGTGCTCTTCAAGGGCAGCCCCATGTAGAGCGCATTGCAGTAGTCCAATCGAGAGGTGATAAGGGCATGAGCAACCATGTGTAGAGCCCCCCGGTCCAGGAAGGGTCGCAACTGGCGTAACAGGCAAACCTGTGCAAAGGTTTAGTACAATTTAGTACAATGCTAGCAGTTTGGATTCTGTAGATATTTTGTGACTCCCACCACCTAGCCATTGTAGTACAAATTGTAGTGACAGAACATATTGTGCAGTTGCATAAGTCACAGGATTTGTGTCATGATGTTTTAATTCTTGTTTCATCAGTTGCCTCATCCCCTAGTTGCTTATGCTTATCCCTGCCATTTTATGAGAATATTTATGACATGTTCCATAGCTTTGCCAGCTCTGACATAGATAAATATGTATTATTTTTGGAGTAAGGATAGGGTAAATGAAATGTAAATTTAGAAAGAACTCCATTTAATATGCAAGAGTTTATTTCTGAAGGTAATGTTAGCCTATAAGAATGATATTACAAGGTACCCTGACTTGAAAAACACTATAGTGATTTTAGCATACTCTTAAAAATATAAGTACTGGTTTATATGACTCTACAGAAAAAAATCTAGGAGTGATGAAGAATTCATAATGTATATTATAATAAATAACATGTTTGAACTTTTAGAGTAGTGATAATCAACCTGTGATAACTCTACATGTTACTCCCAATGGCCCTCACCAGTAGTCTGGTGTCCTGGTATCCTTACACTGGGAATTACAGTTTAGCAACATATGAATGCCACAGGATTCTGGTGGTGTTTTATTCAAACTACTAGATTAAAACAGTCGTATAAGAATTGGAGAAACAAAAGTATGCTTTTCTTTTAAAGGTTGAGTTGTTACAGAGGTCAGTATCCTGTTCGTGTAACTCTTTGCTAAGTGCAACATTCCTAGCATTCCTAAAGCTACTCTTTAGATTTTCAGCTCTGCTTTTAAGCAGAGAGGAACCTTGCTTAGCACTGAAGCAGTGCAGACTCAGCTAGCCGATGGCAGGAACACAGATATCTAAGTGAATCTGTGATTCTGTGCACAGTTCAATCTGCCTGCCTGCTTTGCCTGATTTTGGGTAAAAGTTGCTCTTTTTTTATAAAAAAATCAATATTTATATAAATATTTATAATATTTACATACAAGCCATGTCCAGCCAGTCACATGGCCACCTGTCCTGCCCTCTCCAGGGCTCCCCAGGCCTTGGAAACTGGCAAAAAACACTTGCTAAGCAACTGGCCACTAAGCGAGGACCTGGTCATTAAGCGACGACCACTTAAATTTGGGTTGCCAGTAACATGGCCATCTGGCTACACCCACCCCAGTCACATGACCACCAAGCCACACCCAGTCAGCAAGCCACCCACCCCAGTCACATGACCACCAAGCCACACCCACAAATTAGGCCACACCCACAGAAACAGTTGTTAAGAAATTTGAATCCCACCCCTGTCATATACGAATGCTCAAATGGAACTAGAGGCTAAAACATATGAAGAAAATTACAGGAATTGGGTATGTCTACTCTAATGGAAAGAAGTACTAGGGGTGACTATTCAAATATTTGAGGGCCTCCTACAAAGAGAAGGTCTATGGAGATTCTCAGTGATTCAGGTCATAGTTGTCCCAAAGGGGCAGTAGTCTGCTGAATATTGTGAGAGCCTGAGCCATTTCCTAGAACACTGAAGCAGGTGTAGAAGAAAGGCAGATGGTTCCCATAACAAAGATAAATTGTTTATAGTGACTATGTGTAAGGGTGGAGGCTTGGATGATGACACTGTTGTTTAATTCTTTGATCTGGTGTCTGGGAAGCTCAGAGTGAATTTGCTTAGACAGAACTATGCCATGTATCCAATAAACAGTAAGAATTCCAGAACCGGGATATCCCTGGTGATTTATTTGGATTCTTGAGCTGAATGTTGACATGAAATTCACTGTCCCTAGCATGAGGAGAACCGATGGAGTGGAGGCTTCCTCTTTTTGTATATATTTTTATTGTTTACAACTATAAATATCAAACAATGCAACCATCCTGGCATTACTCTGCCATACATACTAAAATATTACTAAACAATTAACATTCATATTATTTATACAATATTGATTTTGTTACAGTTTTGACCATCTTACTCAATTAAATCCTCTATCATATCACCTTCTAGGTCTATTCATCCTAATTACTTTTTGTCCCGACCTCCCCCTCTCTTTTGCAACCACTGATAGAACTTGTTCCAAGTATCAAAGTATTCTATTTCCCCCTTGTTTTTCAGTTCTAAAGTTAATCTATCTAATTCTGCACAAGCCAATATTTTCCTTATTATCTCTCTTTCTGATGGTGTGTTATCATTCTTTATTGCTGTGCATAAACCATTCTCGCTGCTGTCAGTATATGTAGTATTAAATATATTGAGCCTTTACTTTAACCTTTTGTTATTATTCCTAATAGGAATAATTCTGGCTTAAATTGTATATGTTCTCCCACCATTTGCTCTAACCATTTCTGAATCTGTCACCAATATTTCCCTGCGTGGTTACATGTCCACCACATATGATAGTATGTACCCGGTACGTCCTTGCATTTCCAACATTTCAGTGAAAGATTTCTGAACATTTTGGCCAGTCTTGGCAAAGGAAGATGCCACCTATAAAACGTTTTGTATAAATTTTCCTTATATGATGTGGCCAATGTTAATTTCCTGTTCTTTTCCCAGAGATTGTGGCATCTAGTCAATCCAATGTTGTATCCAAAATTTTTGGCCCATACCACCATTGTTTCCTTGATCTGCTCTTCCTCCATTTTATGGTCTAGTAGGTATTTATATATCAACTTAATCAATTTGTCATCCATCCCTACTAACAGTTTGTCAAATGTTGTTAGTTCTCTATTAATGCCCCATGTTTTCACATCCTGTGTGTATCTCAACTGTATTTCTAAATATGACCACCACTTCTTTAAGGTGCATAACTCTTAAAGAAGATAACTGCACTAAATTAACAAATCAAATAAAGGTGGATCTAGAGAGATGGAAGAACCTGCAACTCTCCTTGATGGGCAGGACAGCTGTAATCAAGATGAATATTCTACCAAAGGTACTCCCATACTATCAGCTTTGGAAACCCCCTGGTTCCCATCACCATATTTCCTGTTATGTTCATTTAGCACAATAAGTCATTAACCAGCTTCCATTAATGTCAGGATGACCCAGCATTTCTTACATGAAATCTCAAGCCAAAATACAAACCCCCACTCCAGCCAAGGACAGAATATTTTTAACTTTACAGAATAACAAGTTACAAAACATGATATGCTTGTATAAGTGTTCTGAAATCATTCTAGAAGATCACATTATGAACAAAGATGGAGTCTCTTTGGTTCTATACTCTCTTAGGTGTAACAGGCAAATAAATATGTTATTTCTACATATAACAACAGATCATGGAGGTGTCTTCCCCATCCAGTGAAGGGGAGACAACTTCAAACTCCTGAGAAGCCTGGACTAGTTTTCTATGAAAGTGATGGTGAAGAGGAGGAGGATCCAATGGTAAGTGGTCCTATTTCCTCAATGACTACAAAGGTAGAGCTGTCTGTGCACTTTTTAGGAGTAAAAGAGACCATCACAGCCCTATTGGACTCAGGGTACACAAGGTGTGTGATCAGCTTGCAGACAGTAGAAAAAGCAGGATTGTGGCTCAGAAAGCTGAGACAACCCATGGGGTCTGAGAAGTTAGATGGGTCCCTTAAGAGGGGAGAACCTGCAACTTGTCTCACTTAACTGTAAAGATTGGAAATCATACTGAAATCATTGTGGTCCCTGGAATGACTGAAAGTATGATTTTAGGATTAGCATGACCCAAGAAGTGGAATCCCTTGGTCAGGAGTGGGATTCAAAAATCCCAGCAATTGGTTTGCTGCCCGGTTGCTGGGTGGGCATGACCATGGTGGGCGTGGCCTACCAGAACTTCCTGTTTCTGGCTTCTGGTGGGCCTCCAGAGCCCGGGGGAGGCCATTTTCATCCTCCCAAGGGTCCAGAGACTTCCCTCTTTAGGAGGGTGAAAACAGCCTCCCCTGGGCTCTGGAGGCCCACTGGAGGCTGGAAACATGCACATTTTGAACTTCCAGTACTTCTAGGAGGGCCGTTTTTCACCCCCAAAGGGTCCAGAGGCCTCCCCCAGGCCTCAGGGAGGGTGAAAACAGCCTTGCCCGGGCTCTGGAGATCCAGCAGAAGCTGGAAACAGGCCCATTTCATGACTTCTGTTTTTTCCAGGAGGGCTGTTTCCCCCTCCCAGAGCCTCCGCATGGACCCTGCACTTACCTCCATTGAAAATGGGCCTCATGGAGACTCCTGGAAGGGCCAGGGCAGGGTGGGTGACACCAGCCGGTCAGTTGAAATACTGGTTGGGCAAACCAGATGTAACTTTAATATCTGGTTTGCCCGAACTGATCCGAACTGGTAGAATCCCACCTCTGCCCTCAGTAGATCATAATAATAAGTGGCAAATGAAGAAAAGAGACCTACAACTGTGTGCGTACACCTCTCAAAAGCTATCAGAGAATTAGAGAACGTGGGCTGTGTGGGAAAAGAACTTTGTTGATGGGCTCGCCTAACTTGGAGACATATTTAGGGGGCAGTAAATTATTTTTATTTGATAGGGACACAGTGGCTCAGTGGCTAAGACGTTGAGCTTGTCGATCAGAAAGGTTGGCAGTTCAGTGGTTTGAATCCCTAGCGCCATGTAACAGAGTGAGCTTCTGTTACTTGTCCCAGTTTCTGCCAGCCTAGCAGTTTGAAAGCCTGTAAAAAATGCAAGTAGAAAAATAGGGACCACTTTGCTGGGAAGGTAACAGCATTCTGTGTGCCTTTGGCGTTTAGTCATGCCAGCCGCATGACCCACAGAGACATCTTTGGACAGCGCTGGCTCCTCAGCTATGTAATGGAGATGAGAACTGCCTCCTAGAGCCAGAAACAACTAGCACATATGTGCAAGGGGAACCTTTACCTTTACCTTTAAATTACCATTTGAAGTATGGACAGATCATAAGAATTTAGAGGCTTTAAAGACCCATGAAAATTGTCCCCTAAAAAGTAATATGAGTTTAGTACTTCAATCAATTTAATTTTAATCAAGGTTACATGGGGAAATTGTTTGGGCTGATGTGCTTTTATGTGTGCCTCAATACAAGAGTACCAAAGAAGAAGTGATCAAATTGATAATTCCCTCTAATAAGATCACTGCACCAATGCGAGGGGTACCTCACAGGGGAAAACATGCCTAGTAACAGGCAGAAGATTCATTCACATAACAAGAAAATGGTAAGAGACCAGACTGGGACCTGACAGATTACATCCCAGAGTTCTGAAGGAGCTAGCAGATGTTATCTCAGAACCATTGTACCAGATCTTTCAAAAATCCTGGAGCGCTGGGGAAGTACCTGAGGATTGGAAAAGGACTGATAGGGTTCCCATCTTCAAGAAAGGGAAAAAACAGATGCAGACCAATCAGTCTAGCATCAATACCTGGGAAGATTCTGGAAAAGATAATCAATAAACAGATCTGCAAACAACTAGAAGCAAATAAAGTTATAATTAGTAGCCAGCATAGGTTTGTTAAAAACAAACCCAAGATTGTTGGGGGCAATAAGCTGACTTTGTAAAAATGCCGCTTAGTAATAAGCAGGAATATATAATGGAATGAAGGGTATTGCTAAGTGCATTGGGTTGTGTCCCAAAAATTGTAAGCCACCCTGAGTCTTCAGAGAGGGGCGGCATATAAATGTAATTAAAAAAAAAAACAGATCATGCCAAACCAATCTTATTTTATTCTTTGATAAAGTGACTAAATTGGTGACCAGTGAAATGCTGTGGACACAATATACTTAGATTTCAATAAGGCATTTGACAAAGTGAACCACAACCTACTTCCTGATAAGCTAGAAAAGTATGGACTACACAGCATCACCACCAGATGTATTTGTAGCTGGCTGACAAACTGTACTCAATGAGTAGTCCTTAATGGTACTACATCCACATGGAGAGAAGTAAGTAGTGGGGTACCACAAGGCTCCACCTTAGATACCATTCCATATCTTCATAAATGACTTAGATGAAGGAATAGAAAGAGAACTCACCAAATTTTCAGATGACACTAAGCTGGCAGGAATAGCCAACACCCTAAAAGACAAGATCAGGATCCAATATGGCTCTGCATTACATCCTACAACACCTTGAATCTCCAAATATCTACACAAGGATCCACTTTGTAGACTTCAGTTCAGCATTCAATACCATCATTCCAGACATTCTTCTAACTAAACTAAACCAGCTAGTAGTACCTGAACACACTTGTAAGTGGATCATAAGCTTCCTAACAGACAGCAAGCAGCAGGTGAAACAAGGTAGAATCACATCTGATACATGTACAATTAGCACAGCCCCCCTGCCCAAGGCTGTGTGCTTTCTCCACTTCTCTTCTCTCTACGTACCAGTGACTGCATCTCAAATGATCCATCTGTTAAACTACTGAAATTTGCAGATGATACAACAGTGATTGGTCTCATTCAAGACAATGATGAATCTGCATACAGATGGGAGGTTGTACAACTTGCGTCGTGCTGTAACTGGAACAATCTGGAACTGAACACACTCAAAACCGTAGAAATAGTGGTAAACTTTAGGAGAAAACCTCCCATACTACCACCTCTAACAATACTAGATAACACAGTATCAACAACTTCAAATTTCTAGGTTCTATCATATCACAAGACCTAAAATGGACACCTAGCATCAAAAATGTCATCAAAAAAGCACAACAAAGAATATTTTTTCTGTATCAAGTCAGAAAGCTCAAACTGCCCAAGGAGCTGCTGATACAGTTCTACAGAGGAATTATGAGTCTGTCATCTGCACTTCTATAACTGTCTGGTTTGGTTCTGCAACCCAACAAGACAGACCCAGACTTCAGAGAGTAATTAGGACTGCAGAAATAAAACAATTACTACCAACCACTGAGGACCTGTATACTGCATGAGTCAAAAAGAGGGCTGTGAAAATATTTACAGACCCCCTCACATCCTGGACATAAACTGTTTCAACTCCTACTTCAAAACAACGCTATAGAGCACTGCACACCAGAACAATTAGACACAAGAACAGTTTTTCCCTGAACACCATCACTCTGCTAAACAAATACTTCCCTCAACACTGTCTAACTATTTACTAAGTCTGCATTACTATTACTTTTAATCCTCCCATCCTTCCTTTCACCCATCTCCTTCCACTTATGACTGTATGACTGTAACCTTGTTGCTTGTATCCTAACTATTTTTATTGACTGTTTCCTAGTATGATTTGATTGCTTATTGTACCCTACGACTATTATTAAGTGTTGTACCTTATGATTCTTGACTCTTGATGAATGTATCTTTTCTTTTATGTACACTGAGAGTATATGCACCAAGATAAATTCCTTGTGTCTCTAATCACACTTGGCCAATAAAGAATTCTATTCTATTCTAAAAAAAATCTTGACAAACTTGAACAATAGGCCCTATCCAATGTGAGAAAAGCAAAGTTTTACATTTAGGCAGGAAAAAAAATCAAAGGTGTAAGCAGGGGTGGGATTCTACCGGTTCTGTCTGGTTCTATAGAACTCCTTGTTAACTTTCTAAGCAGTTCGGAGAACCAGTAGTTAGAAGCAATCTCCTTTTGTTATTTTCCACCCTTATTACATTCTTGGCAGACAGCCTAGTCTTACTGTCTCTGGAGCTTTGGGGGCTTGGCTTTCTTAAAGGGGAAGAGTTGTTTTAAGATTTTTACACTGCTGTTGGGAGGAAATACTTCCCTGGACAATCAGCACTTTGAAGAAATAATTGAATAATGAAGCAAAGCTTTTAGTGACAGGGAACCAAGATGAGTGACATTCAGCAAAGCTTCTTGGCTAGCTAGAAAGATTGACATTCAAACATCAGTTTACACACTCTTTCTGAGATTTGGTCTAAAACTGGTTTTTGGTGAAGGTTAATTCTGTTCTTGGTGAAGTTTAATCCTGTGTTTATTGATGGGATAATTTTCCCTATTCAGCTTCAACAAGCAACAGCTACTGTTGTGATTTAATTATTTGTATTGTGTTTGAATTTTTTCTTGCCTCATGGTTGAAAAATTTTTTCACCTGATTTCACCTGATGTCAAGCCTTTCTCTGCTACCATTTTCAAAGGCTTGGAAAAACCTCTTGCCAGGGAGTAAAAAATCTTCCAAAACATCCCTGCTAATTAGACGTGATAGACCGTGTTCTTCTCTGCTGTCAATGATGATAAAAAATGAGACCCGGAAAGTAATCTAAAAACATTTTTCATTAAATAAGAAGACCTAATGGAGCTACATGTTTGCAACCTAATCTCCACCAAGGCATATAGAAAAAAAAACAAAGGAAAAGTACAATGGAAGTGACAGGAAGTGAAGTCAAAACTTCTTACACATGCGCAGTAAATCAAAACATTCTTGTCTCATTACTATGGAGACAAGATAACACTGTGCTGGCTAGCAGACACCTGCTTGCTAGAATATGAGCTTTGGAGCTGTAACAGACAAACCAAAAAAACCGCAGTGACACTTTTTCTATCTGGGGAGGGAGTCTTTCTCACTGTTTTAGTACTATCTGGCACTGTCCTTTTGGGGTATAATTCCAAGAGGCAGGGTGCAAGCTTGGCACTGAGTTTTTTTACTGCCTTTCTGGGGGGCACGTGACCTTTCCTTAAATCTGGATGATTGCCTTAAGATATCTTGTGAGGTGAGTGACACCAGCTGGGATTTTTAAATGGTACAAATGGATCTAAGGATTGCTTCTCCTGGATGTGCTCTTTCTGGAGAGCTTAAATGACCTCTCTGCTAAAGGGTTTCACTTTATGAGCAAGGGATGGCTGCTTGATAGTTATTACTGCATTTTAACTATTTTCATTCCTCAAGGTACTCTGGCACCCTGCCTGATTTGTAACTCCAATTTACAGGTATTTTTAATCTAATAATTGGCATTTAGGGCAGCTTTTTGCAAGCAAAGAAGCTTTTTGTATTTTTGTACAGGTAATCCTTGATTTTCAGCAGTTCATTTAGTGACCATTCAAAGTTACAATGGCACTGAAAAAAGTGACTTATGACCATTTTTCACACTTACGACCATTGTAGCATCTGCACAGTCATGAGAGGCCAGGTGAGGAGAAGTGCCCCTTGACATGAGTGATGTCGAGTTGGCCATGCCCACCCAGTCACATGATCACCAAGCCACACCACCAACTAAGCCACGGCCACATAACCGGTTGTTAAAAAAACTGAATCCCACCTCTGGGTGTAAGTACAGATTAGGTGAAACCTGGCTCAAAAACAGTAACTGTGAGAGGGACCTTGGAATCCTAGTGCTTGATCACTTGAATATGAGCCAGCAGTGTGCAGCCAGCACCAAATACACCTAATACAATCCTGGGTTGTATAAATTGAGGCATAGAATCAAGATCACATGAAACATTAATATTGCTTTATAAAACCCTAGTAAGAGCATATCTGGAATACTGCAACCAATTTTGGTCACCATACTACAAAAAAGATGTTGAGGCTTTGGAAAAAGTTCAGAGAAAATCAGTTAAGATGATCAAAGACCTGGAGACTAAAACATATGAAGAATGACTGTAGAATATGGGTTTGGCTAATCTAAAGAAAAGAAGAATTAGGGGTGACATGATAGCAGTATTCCAGTATTTGAGGGGCTGCCACATAGAAGAGGTCAAATTATTCTCCAAAGCACCAGAGGGCAGGACAAGAAACAATGGTTGGTGTTATGTATGCACAGTTTGAATTGATTGGTTGTTCTTGTAAAGTGTTTGAAATCATTGGTTAAAAAGTGCAGGAAAACCCTGCACTCTGATTGGCTGTCAGCCGAGGCAGCCGGCTATATATAACTGCCTTGGCTAAGCCAAATCGGGTCCATTCTGAGCTGAAGTCACAATAAAACTTAAGAGCTGAAGCACTCCGTGTCGGCCTATCTATGCAAACTTAACACTGGCGACAAGGATGGGATTCCCCTGAAGAGAAGGCAACGCGGAACAGAAGAAGAGGGAGATGGCTGCACTGAACACCCCCCCAGCCCCATTCGATCCGACGGCAGAAGACTGGGAGTCATATGCAGAACGTTTCCAAATGTATCTGGAGGGAAACAATCTTGCCACCATTTCCGAGAAGTGGAAGAGGGTGGTCTTTCTCACGTACTGCGGTCTGGCGGTTTTCAAGATGGCAAAGGCACTAGCAGGAGCAGCAGACGTGAAGGTAATGGCATGGCCTGATCTAGAAAGGCTGTTAAGAGCCCATTACGCGCCACAAGTATCGTGCCTCATTAAGAGACACGAGTTTTATCGCCGGGATCAGGGGGAAAACGAAAGCGTAAATGACTTCATGGCAAGTTTAAGAGACATTGGGGGTGCATGCGAATTTAACAATTTAGAAGAGGCCATGCGTGATCTATTTGTTCTGGGCCTTAAAGACAAGGTGCTACAGAGCAAGTTATTACTGAAACCTAAGATCGTGCTGAAGGAAGCAATAGAAGAGGCCTCTTCAGCAGAAGCTACCAAGTCCTCAGCAGCAGCCATGAGGAAGATGAACAGGGCAACGAGCCATTCTGATGGGGAAAAGTCCACCACAAATCATTGTGAGGAACTAGATTCTGAGTCAGATTGCAGTAAGGTGGAGGAAGGAATTTACAGACTCAGAATGGAGTGGAAAAAGAAAGACCTGGGAAGAAAGAGGCAAGATTTCTACTGCAGAGGTTGTGGGGGAAGCCACCCCCGCACTGAATGCAAGTTTCTAGACACCATTTGCTCCATTGTGAAAAAAGAGGGCACCTAGCAAGAGTCTGCAAATCATCCAGAACTCCACCCAACAGAAGGAAGTTTGCTGCAACCAAAGACAAAGAATTCAAGCTTAACAACCTCAGTGAGAAAATGGGGCACAGCACAGAAGCAAATGGGAAGAATGAAACGCATCAGACAGTAACTATTGGTCATTCATCTCCCTTAAAAAGCAGAAAAGTTCATGTCAAGGTACTTATTGAAGGAAGGCCTTGCCAAATGGAAGTGGACTCAGGCTCATACCTATCTATGGTGTCATGGGACACTATTCAAAACTGTTACCAGATATTCAGAAGACTCACTTCAAGAAGCAGGCATTGACTCTTAAAGACTACCAAGGGAACAAGATTCTAGTAGTTGGAACAAGAGAATTCAACGTGAAGTTCAAGGGCCACACCAAGCGTCTACCCCTGACCATCATGGACAAGGATTGCCCAAGTCTGCTGGGACTTGAATGGTTCAACCTGCTGGGCATCGAGGTGACTGGCATCAATCACCTGAGCAACACTGAGTGGGAAGAGGCCTTGAAGTCTGAATTTCCAGAGGTCTTCAGCGACGGATTAGGCAAGTACTTGGGGACCCCTATCACCTTTAACCTAGATCCCAAGGTACAACCAATCCGTTTAAAACCCAGAAGGGTTCCATTTGCCTTAAAGGAAAAAATTGATGCACAATTAGATAAACTAATAGCTCAAGGGGTTTTAGAGCCCACTGACCACTCCAGGTGGGAGACACTCATAGTCACACCAGTCAAGGCTGATGGGTCTGTAAGAATCTGCGGAGACTACAAGGGGACATTGAACCATGCTACAACAGCGCATATCCAGTTCCAGTGATGCATCATTTATTACATTCTCTTGGCGGGGGCACAGTCTTCGCCAAATTTATTTATTTATTTATATTTGAACTTGTATGCCGCCCCATCTCCAAGACTCGGGGCTCACAGCTAAAAACATAGAACAATAAATATTTAAAAAGACATTAAACCAACAAGCCCAAATATGAAACACAACAATAAAATAGATTAAAAGACATCCCTCCCCCCAAGGAAGGGTCACAGCCCGGGTTGGTCGAACAACCAAGTTTTTAATTCGGCGGAAGGTGCGGAGATCAGGGCCAGACGGGCTCCAGAGGCAGTTGATTCCAGAGGTCGGGGCCGCAACAGAGAAGGCTCTCGTCGGGAAGTACCAACCGGCATTGGCTCACCGATGGGACCCTGAGGAGTCCTTGCCTATGAGCCCGCACAGGGCGGCCGGCACTAGATATTGGAAGAAGATGCTCCCTCAGATATTGGGGACCCATGTCGTGTAGGACTTTGAATGTCAAAACTAAAACCTTGAATCTCACCCGAGCGCAATCGGTAACCAATGCAGGCCACGCAGGAGGGGGGTAACATGAGAGAACCGGGTAACTCCCATCACCATCCGCGCAGCCGCATTCTGCACCAACTGCAATCTCTGGATGGTATGCAAGGGCAGTCCTAGATAGAGAGCGTTGCAGTAGTCGAGTCTCGAGGTGGACCTGGCCCAGGCATATCAACAGTTAACAGTTGATGATGCAACTGCAGAAGCCCAAACCATTGTAACCCATAGAGGTGCTTTCAAACGCAAAAGGTTGCAATTTGGAGTAAGCGTGGCCGCAGGCATTTTCCAAAGCCTTATGGAAAGGATGCTCCAAGAATTGCCAGGGGTGGTGCCTTATTTTGATGACGTTTTAATCTCTGCTGAAAATGACACTCAGTTACACCAAAAACTCAGAGAAGTCCTAACCAGATTCAAAAAAGCGGGATTAAAAGTCAAAGAAGAGAAATGCACACTTAGAACTGACAAAGTAGAATTCTTGGGTTACATGATTTATAAACATGGCATCCACCCCACAGAAGCCAAAGTTCAGGCAATCAAAGAAGCCCCCAGGCCAAAATGCAAAACAGACTTGCAAGCATTTCTGAGACTCATTAACTTCTATCATATGTTTCTACCTCAGAAAGCAACCACTGCAGAACCACTACATAGATTACTGGACAAAAAATCTGCATGGGTCTGGGGCAGAAAACAACAAGCTGCATTTAACAATATTAAGAGACAAATCACTTCTGATTCTGTACTGATACAGTTCTCTGAGAATTTGCCTGTTGTACTGACTTGTGATGCATCCCCTTTTGGAGTGGGGGTGTGTGTTAAGCCACATGCTTCCCAGTGGAAGGGAACCCCCTATTGCATTTTACTCTCGCACTTTGACTAAAGCAGAGAGAAACTACAGCCAACTGGACAAGGAAGCTTTGGCAATTGTGGCAGCTGTCAAGAAATTCCATGAATACATATATGGGAGAACATTTACCATTGTCACAGATCACAAACCTCTTTTAGGCATTGTGGCAGGGGACAGACCAACACCCACGATCCTGTCACCAAGAATGCTGAGATGGACTGAATTTCTTGCTGCTTATTCATACAAACTTATCCACAGACCTGGAAAAGACCTAGGGCATGCAGATGCTTTGAGTCGCTGCCCACTTCCTTCACACACTGAGGACCCTGCTCCTGAGACTCACACCTTTTTTCTAGAAACTGTTGCCAAGCTTCCAGTCCATGCTGCTGAAATTGCCAGAGAGACTGCCAAAGACACTTTATTGGCTCCTGTTATAGGCTGGATTAAGAAAGGTTGACCAATTCAAGATCTACCTCAAGGTTCCCAACCTTTTAAGTCCAGACAAACTGAGTTATCTGTATTAAGAGGATGTATTTTGTGGGGTACCAGGGTGGTTATTCCTGCAAAACTACAAAAAGAGGTTTTGGAAATGTTACATGAGGGTCATCCGAGAATTGTCAGAATGAAGGGATTGGCCAGGAGTTATGTATGGAGGCCAGGTATTGACAAAATGGTTGAAAACTGGGTTGCATCCTGTCCCAACTGTCAGGAAGTCAGGCCTACCCCACCTCTCACTCCCAAACAGGAATGGGAATGTCCTAGGGGCCCATGGTCCAGCATTCACATTGATTTTGCTGGCCCTACCAGAGGGCACACCTTCCTTATTATAGTAGATGCATACTCCAAATGGTTAGAGATTATCCCTATGGCATCCACCACAACTGAAGCTGTCATCAAACAGCTTAAGAAACTTTTTGTAACTCATGGGTTACCTGATGTGCTTGTTTCTGAGAATGGCCCTCAATTTACATCCAACCTTTTTGAATCATACTTAGCACAGCAGGGTATCAGACATGCCCTTACTGCCCCTGGGCATCCTTCAGCTAACGTCCGGGCTGAACGTATGGTTCGCTTTACTAAGGAGAAACTCCACCAATTAGGTCCTGGGGACATCACTGAGAAAGTGGAGAAACTACTTAGTATTCAACACATCACTCCCAGCCCATCCACTAATCTAACTCCTGATGAGCTTTTGATGGGCAGGAAACTTAGGTCCACCCTGGATCACCTTCATCCCACTTACGCACCCAATGCTCCCTTAGATTCCACCTGCAAGACTCGTACATTCAATGTGGGTGATTCTGTTTATGCTAAAAACCTTGTAGGTGAACCACTATGGATTCCTGCTGAGGTAACACAAATCACGGGCCCCAGGTCTTATAGGGTTCAAACTGAAACTGGTCTCTTGTGGAGTAGGCACATAGTTAAGATCCAGACTGCCTCTGGAACATCGCCCTTGCTCCTCTCTGGATTCCATACCCACACCTTTTTCTAGGGGGGAAGGGGGAGATAATGGTGGTAATCAGCAAGTAAGAATCAACCCCATGTGTAATGAGCCCACACGACAGGAACCATTCCAAAACCTGTCACAGTGCCAACATCCTTTAATTGAAACAGAGGATTGCACATCACTACCAGACTTAGGGGGTGACATTGGGAGGGAGATGGACTGGGAGGAGAGACCAGGTTGCAGTAACCAAACAGGTTCTACCCTGACTAGAAGTCCAAGCATGGAGATGTTGACAGATACATTTCCTTTACCACAATGTGAGACTCCTAAAAAACCTGAACCACGTAGGTCTCTACGTACACGCAAGAGCCCCACCTATTTAAAAGAATACATTAGATAGATGGGGTTTGAGTATGGACTAAACCTAGTGGGGAGGGGTGTTATGTATGCACAGTTTGAATTGATTGGTTGTTCTTGTAAAGTGTTTGAAATCATTGGTTAAAAAGTGCAGGAAAACCCTGCACTCTGATTGGCTGTCAGCCGAGGCAGCCGGCTATATATAACTGCCTTGGCTAAGCCAAATCGGGTCCATTCTGAGCTGAAGTCACAATAAAACTTAAGAGCTGAAGCACTCCGTGTCTGCCTCTCTATGCAAACTTAACAGTTGGAAGCTAATCAAAAAGAGTAGCAATCTGTAATTAAGGAGAAACTTCCTAACAGTGAGGACAATTAACCAGTGGAACAGCTTGCCTTCAGAAATTGTAGGCATTCCGTCACTGGGTGTTTTTAAGAAGAGTTTAGACCGGGTGTTAGCAACCTGCAGCTCTGAAGCCACATGCGGCTCTTTGGGCTCTTGGCTGTGGCTCCCTGTCCCATCACTGGCTGGCCCCACCCCTTGCCCTCTCTCTCTTTTTTTTTTTTTAAATAAATTTTATTCAATTTTTAACAATTTTTTAAAACAGCTCTTTTCAGTAGACAGCATGTTCCCGGGTCGTCACTTTTACATGCAAATATGACAGTAGGTCTATTTTCATTTTAAGCATTTAACTTCACTTCTATTCCATTTTAACAGACAAAGGGTCAAAGAAATTAATCCTAGTCTCAAATCTTAATCTCAATCTGTGTAACCCCCCAGTTCATTTCAAATTAATTGCAAACATATATATATATATATTAAAAACATCATTTATAAATCTTACAAACAACAATATATTTGCCCATCATATTAAAGATAAAGTTCATCCATATCTATCCTTTAATTATCTTCACATTGTTAATACTCTTTTATCATTTACAGAATTCTTTTGTCCGTCAGATTTGCCCTTTCATCACATATTCTCTCCATAATTCTAAATCCGTACAAATTTTAACACTAAAAAGAATGAGAAAAAAAAACCCTAGACTTGCCCCCTTTTACTACTTTGAAAGTGACACCTCAGTGGTTAATATAGTAGCATAATCATAATCATTCCCTTTAAAACGAAAGATAGAGAAAAAGAAAAAGAAAAAGGAGAAAAGAAAAGCTCCCTTACAATATATCTCTAATCGATCGGGTTCTGCAATACATATCCCCCTAAGATTTATTTATGGTTCCAAGATAATAATAAAAATAACTAATCTTGGTTATTGACAAATCTCATTTTAGACATTTTCTAAAATCATTTCAATTAATTCAATTTATCTAATCATCATTTACCTTTCTTTTGTAAATAAGAAATAAAAATGTGACCTTTACCAGTAAAAATTGTCAGTAACCCCTATTGTTTTACATTTTATAATTACAATATATTCTTATTACCATTTCTTCATGCAGAACCCCCTTCTTAATACATTAGCCATTATCTCTATGCAAACAAGTTTCATTCTTCATTATGTAATTCCGTGTCTCTCTATCTTTTGTTCTTGTTTCTTGTTCCTTCTCCTCTCTTTTATCCCCTATCCCCCTTCTCTATCCAGTTTGAATCCCTCTCTCTCTCTTTACCTTTCTGCTCTCTATCCTTCTGGATCCTAACATGCCTAATTTCATAAATGTTCCCTTTTTAATTACCTTCTTAAGTTTCATTTTTGACCATCCCCCTTTCCCTTTTATTTGTATTAATCTTTGTGTTAGTTGTCTTCTTAAAATGGCTTTCGCTTTCTGGCTCCCTTTTCTCCTGCTCCTGCTCTCCCCTTCTCTATCCAGTTTGAATCCCTCTCTCTCTTTACCTTTCTGTTCCCTTTCCTTCTGAACCTTTCTAACATGCTTAATTTCATAAATGTTCCCCTTTTTAGATACTTTCTTAGGTTCCGTTTTTTAGCCACCCTTCCTTTCCCTTTTATTTGTATTAATCTTTGTATTAATTGTCTTTTTAAGATGGCTTTCTCTTGTGCTGGCTCCTCCCTTTCCAAGGCTCCTTCTTCTTCTTTATTCAGCATTTGAATGCCCATGTTTTCTGCAACAAGCCAAGTTAGTTCAATCACTTCCTGTAGCAGTTCTTTCATACTTTTAAACTCCATTTTAATTCTTTGGATGGCCACCAGAATTTTTATTTTCCTTATTTCTTCTTCTTTAAATTTTCCATGATCCTAACCCAGGTCCAGAGTCTATATCAATATCACCAATTAGTCCGGTAGTCCGTCTTTGTGTATTCAAGCTTTCACTTTCTATGAGTCTTGCGTCTCTTTAAAATGTAACAACTCCAATCCACAAAGGAACAAGATAGTTTCTTTCTTCTTTAGCTTCCAATTTTTCTCCACAAAGTGGCACTTTCTGCACAGAGTCTTAACCCTTTCCTTTTATTTTGATATTCAAAGTTTTCCGAGCCCCAAACTTAAGTTCTTATGCTGGCTTCTTCCTTTCCCGGTTCGAAGCCCCTTATAGCTGTCAAAATATTTTACTTATTTTTCCTTCACTTGGAACTGCGCGCTTCTGTTTCTTTTTAAAAACTCATCTTTATCTTAATCCGGGTGCCTTGATCTTACCATCCGATACTCCCGGTTCCTCTGCTGTCGACTTCTCTCTTTCCTCCTGCACCAATCTTAATCCCGTTGAGACCTTCTCTTCGAGGTGGCCATTTTTGACCACCACTTCTTGACGTCTTCGGAGGGAAAAGACCAGACCCAAAAGGGGGGAGATGCGGCTCCCCTCACTCTGGCTGGCAGATTTCCCTTTCTCCGCCACCCCTATGAGGCAGCTTCAGCCCCGAACCTTGCAGGATCAGGGCTTTCCGATGCAAGAGCCAGGCTGCGGTCGTGGACAATCACAAACCGCCGCCCGTTCTCGAGAAGGCTCAACCCGGAAGTCCCCCCTTGCCCTCTCTTGACTGACCTTAGAAGGTAAGGGTGATGGTGGAGGATGAAGAAATGCCTGGGGCTTATTCTCTGGCACCTCACTCTTTCTGCTTGTTGGTGCTGGGCATGCCTCACTAATATGAGGGTTGGCAGGGTGGGAATGGGGTCTGAGAGGAGGGGACATTGGAAAGGGTGATGGGCCCACAGTGCCCACTCAGCCACGTCTTTAAGAAGCTCAGGGCAGCAGGAAAAGGAGGCTGGCCTTGCCAAACCTGTCTGCATCTCTTCTCTCTCTCTCAGAAAGCTGTGGCTGGACCAAGCCAGCAAGCTCTCTTTTGGGGCTCTTGGCTATTTTTTTATTTTTTATTTCTGGAAATCCGGGCTGGCTGAGGAATGATAACAGCCATGGCAGAGGCTTCTCTTCGGGTGACCTTCCTCCTCCTCCTCCTCCTCCTCTCGCAACCCCCTGGCTGGCTTTGGAGGGGCTGGGAGGGTGCACACTCATGGGGAGATCCCCCCTTAAATGAGCAGCCACCTGCCCTGTGCGTTCCTTTGCTGTGCTTTGGCCAAGCCAAAGGGGTAAGCTTCTGCCATGGCTGACAATTGTTCCTCATCCAGTTTGGATTTCAAAAAAGAAGAAATAAAAGGAATAGCCAGGAGGGTCGCAGGAGTCTTAGTGCAGGAGAGAAGCCGTGTCCTCTAAGACCCTCAAGTGAGCACCCACCTGGCCCTGCATGTGCCTTTGCTGTGCTTTAGTGCTCACTTGAGGAGGGTGTCCCCATGCATGTGCACCCTCCTAGCCATGCCACAGCAAGAGGAGATGGAGGGGGAAGAGGAGGGTCACCCAAAGGAAAGCCTTTGCCATGGTTGGCAATCAGGTTTCCAGAAAGAAGAAATAAAAGGAGGAGGGGGAAGGAGGGAGGAAGAGAGAGAGGGAGGTTGGGAGGGAGGGAGAGAGTGACACACACACAGTGATACACACACACACACAGAGTGATACACACACAGAGAGATACAGAGTGATACATAGAGAGAGAGACACAGAGTGGTACACACACACACACACAGAGACAGTGATACACACACACACAGAGTGATACACACAGAGAGAGGGGAAGATAGGAAGAGGGACACGCACAGAGAGACACAGAGAGATAGAGAGGGGAAGAGAGATAGATTGGGAGAGAGGGGGAGAGAGAGAGAGATACAGAGAGAGAGAGAGAGAGAGATACAGAGAGAGAGAGACAGATACAGGAGGGGAGAGAGAAAGAAGAGAGGAGAGAGACACAGATACAGAGAGAGGGGAGAGACAGATACAGGGGAGGGGAGAGGGGAGAGAGAGAGAAAGGGGAGGAGGAGAGAGTGACAATTGGCATGCAGTGTGGGAAACGGGCCCAAGTGGCTCTTTGAGTGTTTAAAATTGCAGACCCCTGGTCTAGACAGTCACTTAGTTGAAATGGTATAGGTTTTTACTGTTTGACCAGGGGGCTCTAAGGTCCATTCCAGCTCATTCTATTCTATTCTAGATTCACTAAAGCAGAAGTTCAAAGAGGCCTTGAATACAAGATACCTGGTTCCCAAACCATAAAGAGCAGTGGTGGGATTCAAAATATTTTACTACTGGTTCTGTGGGCATGGCTTATTTGGTGGATGTGGCTTGGTGGTCATGTGATTGGGTGGGTGTGGCTTGGTGGTCATGTGACTGGGTGGGCATGGCCAACTCAACGTCACTCACATCAAGGGGTGCCTCGCCTGGCCTCTCCCCTCCCCTCCCAGCCATTCCTTGTCACACAGCCTCAACTTATCTATAGTAAAAATGTTGTTCACCTTTTTTGACTTTATTAGTCAATATTTAGTCTTCAGAGATGGGGCGGCATACAAGTCCAAATAATAAATAAATAAATTATCTGCATACTATAGATGTACTTTCATGGACCACTGAAAGGAGGAAATGGCTCACATGCTTTACCCAAGAGTGTGATAGGCAACAGGCTTTTAGGAGGCTGCCACAAAGAAAAGGGAACAATGAATTTTCCAAAGAAGCAGAATGCAAACAAGAAGCAATGGATGGAAACTGAACAGAGAGAAGAACCTAAAAATAAGGAGAAACTTCCTGACAGTGAGAACAATTAACCAGTGGAACTGCTTGTCTCCAAAAGTTCTGGGTGCTCAATCACTGGAAGTTTTTAAGAAAAGACTGGACAGCCATTTCTCTGAAATGGTATAGGGTTCACCCCAAGGTCCCTTCCAAGTGTTATTCTGTTATTCTGACACCTTCCCCAGGATCTCTACTCAGAGTTTGGCATCCTCAATTTTCTTGCCTGAGCTGGGTTTTTTTTTTAATTACATTTATATGCCGCCCTTCTCCGAAGACTCAGGGCGGCTTACAATTTCTGGGATACAACCCAGTGTGCTCAGCAATAGCCTAGGGTTGGACTAGAAGACCTCCAAAGTCCCTTTCAACTCTTGTTAAACACATGTGTATTTTTTGCTCTGGACTATTGACATTGAATGCATGTAAACCCTGAAAAATATGTGGTAGCCCTGGGCAAAAGAAAGGCAGAAAAATCACTGTAGGTGTAGGGACAGTGTAAAATATTAACACTTCCTTTCTTTCTTTCTTTCTTTCTTTCTTTCTTTCTTTCTTTCTTTCTTTCTTTCTTTCTCTCTCTGTCTCTCTCTCTCATACACACACACACACACACACACACAGCACTTTTGTAGCTTAACAGACATGCATTTTGAAGCAGGTCCTTTAAATTTCTCCAAGGCTGGAGTGGATTCCCCCACCCCCTCTGTCAGACCACACTCCTTTTCATTCCAGTCACTTTTAACTCACACAGGGAAAGCGATACTTGCAGCGTCCATGGGGAATCCTTGGAGAAGTTTTTAAAGGACCTGCTTCAAAATGCTTTTTTTTTATGTTGCAAAAGTGCTCCAAGGCTCAATTCACCCCTACCCCCTCTGTCAGCCTGCACTCCCTCTCAGCCCAGGCACTTTAACTCACACAGGGAAAGCAATACTTGCAGCGTCCATGCCTTTCTTCCTCCCCGCCCCTGGTGAGAAAGAGGACATGGGGAACGGAAAGCTAGGAGAACGATCGGGGCAAGTGAGTGGCTGGGCAACCGGGTTGGGGGCATGGCCAGCCAGGGGTTGCCACCAGTTCGGCGACCCACACCAAATAACCGCTCCTGATTCGCCCAAATAGATGCAAACCGGTTGAATACCACCTCTGATAAAGAGGATCTAATGATAAAACAAGAGATGGCATGGAAAGGGAATGAACTGTATGTCCTGAGTAGCCAAAGGACGATAGTATTAGCATTAGAAAGAACACATGATGCTAAATCAGCTGGTCATTTTGGATCTGTAAAATCCCTTCATCTTGTGAAAAGACAATTCTGGAGGCCAAAAATGGAAAGGGATATAAAAGAATATATTATTAGTTGCTCAGTTTGTATTTCAATGAAGCGATTGCTTTGGAAAACCTGGGCTTATTACAACCAGTGGCTAATCCTATGAGACCATGGGAAGAAATAGCAATGGATTTCATTGTCAAATTGCCTGAGAGTGTTGGGAATATAGTAGTATGGGCAGTAGTTGACTTTTTCTCAAAACAAGCATACTTTGTAGATTGTGCAAAATTCCGCTCACCTAAAAGCTTAGCTAAGATGTTTGTACAGCGTATTTATAGACTGCATGGAGTCCCCAAAATAATTATTTCAGACAAAGAGGTGCAATTCACTGCAAATTTTGGAGAAAGTTCATATGTTCAATAGGATAGTCCCAAGTTCTTAATTCTGGATTTTGTCTGCGTACTCATAGAGCGGCAGAACATACAAATGCAAGTATGGAACAATGTATAAGGTGTTATGTAAACTATCAGCTGAATAACTGGACTGAATGTTTACCATTTACTGAAGTAGCCTACAATAATGTGGAACATAGCAGTACTGGACTTACTAAAGTGGCTACAGAGATTGAATATGTAGTTATACCTAAGTTCCAACAAGACCCAACCTCTTCAACATCATTAAGAGAATGGATGGATAATGTTATGTATGTAGGTTTGAAGTCATTGGTTTAGTTTGAACTGTTCTTGTAAAATGTTGGAAATGATTGGTTTAAAAAGTGCGGGAAAACCCTGCAATCTGATTGGCTGGCAACTGCGGCTGCTGGCTATAAGTAGCAGCCACAGCCCAGCCAAATTGGGTCCGTTCTGAGCTGTAGTCACTAATAAACTAAGAGCTTGAAGCACTCTGCGTCTGTCTCTTCATGCAAACTTAACAGATAATATGAAGGACACATGGGTTGGGGTACACAAAGCTTTGAAAAAAGCATATAAAATTCAAAAGAAGCAAGCAGATAGAAAAAGAGTTAATCAAAAAGAGTTTAAAGTATGAGGCAAGGTATATTTATCCTCAAAATACTTAAATGTTAAAATTCCTTGTAAAAAATGTGGTCCCAAATATATAGGTCCTTTTATTGTCACAAGAGTCATCAGTACAATTACTATAAAACTACAATTGTCAAGGGTTTTAAAAGGATTCACCTTGTACTTCTTTATAGCTTATTAAAGCCTGTTCAAGATTCAAGAATGAGACCAGTAGAAAAAGCACCTCCACTTCCAATACTAGTCAAGGGAGAGAGGCACTACAAAATTGATGAAATATTAGATTCTAGATACTGGTTTTGGTATTGGTCTAAGGCTTATATTGGTAATTTTATTATTTGCATTTTAATTTTTTTTCAGAGATCTGTGATTAGTAGTTGAGATATTCAGTAAATAAACAAGGGGAAAGGATTAAACTATGTGAATTTATAGTACAGAATGGAAAAGGTCTTCCACACTGAAATGTAAACAAAGATATATATGCATGCATACACTCACACAAACACACATACACATAGTCATGCAGTCACATGAATATAATGCCCCATGCCCCTTTAAAAAAACATACAACTGCAATGCTTATTTAACTGTATTTCAAGGAAAAAGTGCCATATTTTACTTCAATGCATAAACATTTTAGTCTGACAGATAGCAATTTGGATTTACACAAAGGAAGATAAAGTGATAGCAGGTGGTGATGTCAGGATACTGGCCAATTGTTGAAGATATCCAGGAAAGTAGACCGAGATAGTGTTATTCATTTGGAGTGCAATAGAAATGAGAGGATTGACAATAGGTAGATCAAAGTGTGCTTAATGTTTCCTCTGCCCCATGAACTCCAAAACATATTATCTCCTGCCCTTGTTTCTGCACAGAGTTTCCCAGGAAATCCTTTTCCTGATCATGTCAATGCCTTGCAATGCTTTGTGAAAGCAAACAATATCAGGCAAATTGTCCCAATATACATTTATGGCATCGCTATTAGGGAAAGGTTTTCTTACCATTGACAGCAAAATTGTTGCACACAATCCCATGATCCAATATAGTAGGAATGGGTAGGACAGGGGGGATCAAAGCATTGTCCTCCTCGTTGGTAACAAATTTTGCCAGCACTTGCTGTAAAAAGGAAAAGAGAAGGCAGGTTAATGATGAATAAAGATATTTTGATACTTACATACATTTCTCCTTCTAAGACACCACCACCATTGCAGAATTTATTTATTTATTTATTTATTTATTTATTTATTTAAATATTTATTTATTTATTTATTTAAATATTTATTTATTTATCTCCCCCAGCTGCGTGGCGACGGCCCTTCCCGAGCTGCTTGACGTCCTCTCGGAGGTGGCGATGGAGTTCCCCAAGCTCATGGTTCTGGGGGATTTCAATTTGCCCTCTCTGGGGGAGGCGTCGGGGCTGGCTCAGGAGTTCATGGCATCCATGGCAGCCATGGACCTGACCCAGGTGATTCAAGGACCTACTCACGAGGGGGGGGGGAACACGCTCGACCTTGTTTTTGTCTTGGGGCAGTGGTGTAGTGATCTGGGGGGGGTTCACCAGTTACTCATCCCCTATCATGGACAGATCACTATCTCCTGCAGCTGGTTTTCCAATTGGCTGTCCCTCACTGCTGGGATGAGGAACCAATTCGATGGTTCCGCCCCAGATGCCTGATGGACCCTGAGAGGTTTCAGATGGCGCTGGGGTCCTTGCCCACTTCCCTTGACCACAGCCCGGCTGAGACTTTGGTGGCTGCCTGGCAACAGGCGGCCTCAGCAGTGCTCGACCGGGTTGTCCCCTTGCGGCCCCTTCCCTGCCGTAGATCCCGGTTAGCTTCCTGGTTTTCCGAGAAGCTCCAGGGGATGAAGCATCAGAGAAGGTGCCTAGAGAGCAGGTGGAGAACCAGCCATTCCAAATCTGACCGTGTCCAGCTAAGAGCCTATATTAGGACTTACCTGGAAGCGATTAGAGCAGAGCAGCGAGGTGTGCCTACTTCTCTGCTCTGATTGCATCTGCAGATGATTGCCCTGCTGCTCTGTTCAGGGTCACTCGCTCCCTCCTCCATTTAGAGGTGAGGGGAGACCCTTTGCAGGGCAGAGCAGAAGAATTTAGTCAGCATCTGGTGGATAAGGTCGCTCAGATTCGGGCCGGATTGGACTCTGACTGGCAGGGGTCGGATGACAGGGTGATGACAAGTCTGGCTGATTCTATCTGGATTGAGTTTGACCCTGTCTCCCTGCATGAAGTGGACAGGATCATGCGGAGGTTGTCTTCCACCACATGTTTATTGGACCCGTGTCCTTCCTGGTTGGTTTATGCCTCCAGGGAGGTTACACGTGGCTGGGTCCAGGCAGTTGTCAACACCTCCTTGAGTGAGGGAGTTTTTCCCGCCGCCTTGAAAGAGGTGGTGGTGAGACCCCTCCTCAAGAAGCCTACCTTGGACCCAGCCATTTTGAACAACTATCGTCCAGTCTCCAACCTTTGTTTTTTAGCGAAGGTTGTTGAGAGTGTGGTGGTTCAACAACTTCCGTTGTTCCTGGAGGAAATTGATTATCTAGATCTGTACCAATTGGGCTTCAGGTCTGGGCACAGCATGGAGACAGCATTGGTCGCACTGATGGATGATCTCTGGAGGCTCGAGACAGGGGTTTTTCCTCTGTCCTGGTCCTTTTAGATCTCTCAGCGGCTTTTGATAACATCGACCATGGTATCCTTCTGGCGGCCGGGGTTGGGAGTGGGGGGCACCGTTTTACGGTGGTTCTCCTCCTACCTCTTGGGCCACTCACAGTCGGTGTTGGCAGGATAGCAGAGATCCGCCCCGAGGCCGCTCACTTGTGGGGTTCCTCAGGGGTCGGTTCTCTCGCTTCTCCTGTTTAATATCTACATGAAACCACTGGGTGAGATCATCTAGGGTTTTGGGGTGAGGTATCACCAATATGCGGATGATACCCAGCTTTACATCTCCAACCCAAACCAGATCAGTGATGCTCTCTCTGTGATGTCCTGGTGCCTGGATGTGGTACAGACCTGGATGGGGAGTAACAGGCTCCGACTCAACCCGGCCAAGACTGAGTGGCTGTGCTTACCGGCATCTCGGTTTTCTCAGGATATACCATCTTTGGTCATGGGGGGAGAGGTGTTGCCCCCCGTGGACAGGGCACGGAATCTGGGCGTCCTCCTGGACTCACAGCTCAGTTTGAAGGAGCAGGTGGGAGCTGTGGCCAGGGGGGCGTTTGCCCAGGTTCGGCTGGTTCACCAGCTCCGCCCTTACCTGAGCCAAGATGCCCTTCGAACAGTCACTCATGCACTCATCACCTCCAGAATCGACTACTGCAACGCTCTCTACATGGGGCTACCCTTGCGGACCACTGGGAGGTTGCAGCTGGTGCAGAATGCGGCCACGCGGGCTGTGATGGGGCTGTCCCGATACTCCCATGTTACACCCCTCCTGCGTGACCTGCATTGGTTGCCAGTTGCCTTCCGGGTTAGTTTCAAGGTGCTAGTAACAACTTATAAAGTCCTAAATGGCTTGGGGCCAGGGTACTTGCTGGAATGCCTCCTGCCAGCATCACAGTCCGATCGCCCTGTATGCTCCCATAGGAGGGGCCTCCTTGGGACACCATCGGTTAGGCATTGTTGACTGGCAGACCCCAGGGCTAGGGCCTTTTCTGTGGGAGTGCCCGCCCTATGAAACCAGCTTCCCGTGGGTCTCCATTTGGCCTCTGATCTCCGCTCCTTCTGCCAGGACCTGAAGACCTGGTTGTTCCAACAGGCCAGTCTGGACTGACCCGGGGGTGTGGGTTGTTTTATTCGTTTTAATTATTTTAATTGATTGATTAGGCTTGTACTTGTTTAATTATTTTTTATTGTAATTGTATGGGGTTTTTAATGTTCGCCGCCCTGAGTCCTTAGGGAGAAGGGCGGCATACAAGTCTAATAAAATAATAAAATAATAATAATAATTTATTTATTTATTTATTTGTCAATTGCTTAAAAGATAACAGGTATAAGTATAAAGACAGTTTTGAATACATAAGATCGATACATATAAGAAAAATAAAAAGAAATAATAGGACAGGGACGGTAGGCACAATTGGTGCGCTTATGCACACCCCCTACAGGCCTCTTAGGAAGGGGTGAGGTCAAGAGCAGACAGTCTAAGGTTAAAGTTTTAGGGGTTTGGGGAAGAAACCACAGAGTCAGGTAGAATATTCCAAACATTGACCACTCTGTGGCTGAAGTCGTATTTTCTGCAATCAAGTTTGATGTGGTTAAACTTAGTTTGTATCTATTGTATGCTCTTGTATTGTTATGGTTGAAGCTGAAGTATTCATTTACAGGTAGGACATTGCAATGTATGATTTTATATGCTATATTTGGATCGGACCGAAGGCGTCACCCACGTTGTTGTTGTTATTATTATTATTATTATTATTATTATTATTATTATTATTATTATTAACTATTAGACTTGTATGCCGCCCTCTCTCCCTAAGGACTCAGGGCAGCTCACAATATAAAATACAATACAATAAATTACCTAAAAAATAATTAAACAATACAAGCCCAATATTAAATATTAAAACAATTAAAATTATTTCAAAAAAAGAACTCCCCCCCCTTTGGTTCAGTCCAGGCCGGCCTGCTGAAATAACCAGGTCTTCAGGTCATGGCAGAAGGAGCGGAGATCAGGGGCCAAATGAAGGTCCAAAGGGAGTTGATTCCACAGGGTGGGTGCTCCCACAGAGAAGGCCCTACCCCTGGGCACCACCAGCCAACAGTGTCTGGTCGACAGTACCCCAAGGAGGCCCTGTCTGTGGGAGAGTACAGGGCGATCAGAGTATGATGCCGGCAGGAGACGTTCCCGCAAGTACCCCAGACCCAAGCCATGTAGGACTTTATATGTTGTCACTAATACCTTGAATCTCACCTGGAAGGCAACCGGCAACCAATGCAGGTCACGCAGGAGGGGTGTAACATGGGAGTATTGGGGCACTCCCATCACAACCCACACGGCTGCATTCTGTACCAGCTGCAACCCCTGGATGGTCCGCAAGTTGCGCGCCCTATCCACAGGGGGCAATACCTCTCCCCCTATGGCCAGTGATGGAATCTCTTGGATTATCCGAGATGATGGTACACACAGCCATTCAGTCTTGTTCGGGTTGAGCCAGAGCCTGTTCCTCCCCATCCAGTCCTGTACCGTCTCCAGGCAATGCGACATCATGGGGAGGGCATCACTGAGGTGGTCCAGGGTGGAGATGAAAAGCTGGGTATCATCAGCATACTGATGATACCTCACCCCAAAACCATGGATGATCTCACCCAGCAGCTTCATATAGATGTTGAACAGGAGGGGAGAAAGGACCGACCCCTGTGGCACCCCACAAGTAAGGGGCCTGGGGTCAACCTCTGCCCATCTGCCAACACTGACTGCATCCGGCCCGAGAGGTAGGAGGAGAACCACTGCAATACGGTGCCCCCCACTACCAACCCCCTGAGCCGGCACAGTAGGATACCATGGTCAATGGTATCAAAAGCCGCTGAGAGGTCTAACAGTACCAGGACAGAGGAACAACCCCTATCCCAAGCCCTCCAGAGGTCATCCATTTGTTGTCTGTTTGACAGGAATGCTTCTATCCAGTTATGCAGGTGTCCAGAGATACCATAAGGTTTTAGTTTTAGGAGTAGCTTGTTGTGTACCACTGAACCAAAGGCTTTACAGAAGTCTATGTTGCTTTGATCGAGTTGTGTAGTCCATATGTTTTTGCATTGTAAGAGTTGCAGATTACAGAATAGTTTTTTTCTGAAACCAAATTGTTTATTAGAGAGTAGGTTGTTTGTCTCTAAGTGGAGGATAATGGATTGGTTAATAATTGATCCCATGACTTTACAGGGGACGCAGCATAAAGAGATTGGCCTGTAATTTTCAACTAGACTGGGGTCTCCCCTTTTGAAGATGGGGATGACTGTGGCTTGTGACCATAGTTTTGGCAAGGAGCTGGTCCTGAAAGATTTTTCAAAGATTATGTTTAGAGGTTCGGCTATAGCAGTGGATAGCTTTTTTAAGAAGTAGGCACATATTCCATCCAGTCCAATAGATAGGGATGGTTTTAGATTGTGTAGTGCTTTTTCAACAATGTCTTCTGTAAAATCGATATGTATTATATCATTGTAGTTGTCTGTGGTTCGACTAGGAAGTACTGGGCTTGATCCATTGCTGGTTACAAATACTGAGCCAAAGAATGTGTTAAAGAGGTTGGCTTTGATTGTGTCGTTGTTGTAGTCTTTGCCATTAGGTCCTTTCAGGGGTGGGATGGACCTCGAATCTTTTAGTTTGTTGTTTACAAAACTGTAAAAGCACAGGTGGAATTTGTGTGTAGAAGATTTTCCTCTTGTTTAATGTGATGATTAGTGCATTCAGTTTTTATCTGGTGGCATAAATTTTTGTATCAGCTTTTGAAGTTGGCAACGTGACCAGATTTGTTTTTCCGCCAAAGTGATCTCTTTTTGGATTGAAGCTTCCTTATTGTTATGGGTAATCTGTTTTTCCTGGTTTTGGGAGTTGTTATTGGTACATATAGTTTGATGACTCTTTTGACTTCTATTAAGAATATGTTGTAATGGTCTTCAACAGTATTGCATCCAGTGAATAGAAATTGCCAATCAAGGGAAGAGAGATTGTTGATTATAATATCATAGTTGCTTTTTTTGAAGTTATAATTGGGGATTCTGTCATTATGATGATTTTTGTGCAGACGTATGTTGAGACAAAAGTCAATCATGTTGTGGTCACTGTTGGAAAAGGGTTCTTTAATTTGTATTCCATAAATTGAATTCAAACTATTGCAGAGGATGAGATTGAGGCAGTTGTTAAGCCTAGTATTGTTGGTTACTAGTTGCTCCAGTCCCAGATTTGTTACAGCATTGTAGAAGGTTGCATGTATGGGTTCAGTTTTACATTCGTTTAGGGTCCAGTTAATATGAGGTAGATTGAAGTCACCAAGAAAGATAAAAGTATGTGGGCAGGATGCTGCCCATGTTAGTAGTGTATTTAGCTTGTTTATCTGTTTGATGTCATAATCAGGGGCTCTGTAACATATTAAGAACTGAAATGTGATATTTTAGGTCAGTTCACAGATGATGGTCTCAGAAAGAGCAAGCTCTTGGGTAACTTGGATTTTTTAGGCTTTTTATTCAAGATAGCAACACCACCTCCTCTATGGATTTCATGATCTGATCAGTAAACATGATAGTCTCTTATTGAGGTAATGGATTCAGGGAGAAATGTGTTGAGCCATGTTTCACAGACAAATATGATGTTGAATTTAGCTGTATTTAGTAAGAGGAGAAAATCAGGTATTTTATTCGCAAGGCTTCTTACATTGAGTAGCTTGCATTTAAGGCCAGTTGTAGTTTCAATTGAGGTAGTTGGGGGCATGTGTGCCTAGTCTTGGGTGGTGGTGGATTGGTTGAAGTAGGGTTAGATGCTAGGTTGTGGGTTGTGTGACTTACTTTTGATACAGTCTGCGCTGTAGTCATTGTACAGGTCCTTCTCTCCATTGTCTAGACGATTTTTGAGTTCAGTGTGGAGTATACGGGAGCGGGCCAGAGCGAGATCGGAGGTTTTTATTGTTGGTGTTGTTTTTGGCGAGTGAATTTATAGTATAAATGAATTTATGTTTGCTTAATTCATTTTTGCAAATGACCCTTCAGAAGCGTGGGGCCACAGAGCCGTCTCTGTTTTTGAGCTCTGGGCCAATGCAGGAAATGTCAAGTATTTCATCAGGGGAGATGGTTGATGCTTGATAGTCGCTGATGATGTTGCAGATAATTGTGATATCATGATTGTTATTGATGTCCTCTAGACCAAATAAGATGGCGTTAGGACGCTTTTGTTCGTGCTCGATAGCTTCTCTGACGAGGATTGGGATATCATTATTTGTTGGATTTATGTTTTTTTTGTGGATTAGGTTGCAGTTGTTGGTTTGTAGCTATTGGATATTCAGGGTCTTGTGTTGTGTCTTTTTTTTTTAAGGTTAGTTAATCTTTCATTTGAACTTTCATATAAGTTCAAATAATAAATAAATAAAAGTGTCCAGAAATGCTACTATGGTGTCAAGGGATGATATTTGTGTTTCTATGGAGTCAACTCTTTCAACCAGGGCTATATGTTTGTCCAGTTTGGGTTTGCATGATGGGCAGAAATATGGAAATGCATGATTGGATGTTTCTAGGAATTGAATCATTTGCTTGGGTAATTCTAGGCAGTTGTGATGAGCATATTTTTCACATAGAAAACATTCGATGGAATTTTCGTTAACCTCTAGAGTTTCAAAGCATATAAAGCATGTGTAGGAGTCTTGTGGTTCATTGGTGGGGATTTTTTTCTCTTTAGGTTGTGGTTTGGTATTGGATTTTTTACTGGCAGGGTGGGTTTTTTGAGATAGTACGTTGATTAAATTGCTTAATGAAACAATTTTGGGTAATCAATATAGCCAATATCACACCAATTAATCAATTACAATAATCTCTCTAGTCAAATAATTATGCTAAGCAACAATCAGCCTAATTAATTAATTACACTAATTGTTAAATACACTGTTCAATTAAATTCACTAAATCACTAATTTTACTAATCAGTTAAATTACATTAATCCTGATTTTTTTACATTAATCAGTAATCACACTATTTGTACTAAACACTCTAATCACACTGATCAATTAAAATAATAAATCAATTAAACAATTGATAAATTAATCATTTTTAGAAATTGAAATAGAAATTCCTGTGCCTCCAGACAATTTCATCTGACCAGATGAATCAATTTCTGCTGCTCCCCTTGCAATAGCCAAATAAATCACATATCAACCCAAGTCTCAACCCTGGTCCAGACGTGTGTACCTATAGAGGCAGCTGAGAAGAAACAATCTGTTTCACCACAAAGGAGACCTTGCTTTGATATCTCCCTCTTCCCACTATTATAATGAATTCTTGCTTGTTAGGAAATAATCTTGAGTTACATTAGTTGCCTCTAGTAGGCATTTTGAATGCAGAATTATTGGGTAAGAATGAATAATTTTCTTTGAACTTCAGGGCCTGATTTTCCTCTGGATGTTTCTCTCTTTGCTTAATGTAGAAAACGTTTCCATTGTTACTCTTTTCTGTTCTCGAAAAACTGCACATATGAGAGCTAGTTATGATTTGCATGAGTGATTCCCCAGGATATCCCAGCTGTCAAAAAAGCTTTAGATAAAATGGGAAAGATACACCAGTTTTGAACTGCTCTAAAAGAGAAGTATTGGATTGTTCACTTAATCCCCAGGACAAGCTTTTCTTGAGGGAATATGTACAGCTCACTATCTCTATTAAGAAAATAATGATAGATATGTGGAAAAAAGAGAATTTCTCTGCATCTAGATATTTTGTTAAAAGTCCAACTAAGTATGAGTAGTTTCACTCAATGATTACTATAGTATAGTATAAACATTTTTCTTCTTTACTCAAATAGAACATAAATAGAATAGTGAATCAATAAATTGGTTTTCCAGTCTTTTCTTAATTCACATATGTCATATTGGATCTCTAGTTTTAATTGAAAAGAAAAATCAATGACATATTTTTCATAGGTTTGCAAGTTCAGGTTTTTCATATTCCAACCCTCAAAGCTATATCATTTTAAAGTAAAAAAAAAGGTCCAAATGATTGAGATATTTCTAGTTAAAAGATGAAAATGTAATTTAATTCCTTAAATTTGTGCAAAATCTGGCCCTGGATTGAATCATAGACCCAAGAAAGATTTGTAGATTATCCGGCTTTCAAACATTATCATACTTGTTTAGAGTTATCAGTTCTTTCTAAATTATCAACAAGTTAGTTTTTTACCTGGTTTAAATGCAAGGCAAAGGAATGCGAAGACCACATAAAAGTTCTTCATGTTGGAATTGGTACTGGATCAAATCTAACTCCTGGGATAGGACACAACTCTCTATTTATAGAGCTATGATTGCATCACTTTTCCTCATTGAAATTTTACAACAATTTTTAAGAGTCACATTACCTTACATAAGGTATTGTTGTATCTTCCTTTTTTTGAAATACTCCTGTGGTTTGGCTTTTGCAAATGTCTTTGGAAAAACAAGAGATTTATGTGAATGGTAATTATTTGTGGTTTCCAAAGATCTCAGCACTAGCCATGTCCAGGAGAGGAAAACAAAAATTCTTTCTCAATCGCTGCTGAACTGAAATGTGTACACTGCCCCTTTGCTGTTCTTAGGAATGGATTTCTTTGTTTTGATCATCTAGTTCTGCTTGATTCTCTGTGACATTAAATATTAGCTTTATACAGCTTGCAGTAGTGGCTGTATGGAGGTGGAGCATGTCTCAACAGTTTTTGATAATCTTGACTGTCAAGAGTGATTCTTCCTTTTACCTACATTTTCTCCCTTGCTCATAGCTTGACAAAAAAAGGGAAGAGATTGTGGAAATGAATGCTAAGGTGGGAGTTTTGGTATCTAGGTAATTGAGGCACCTTTGGAAGTTTGCAGGGACAATAAGTTTGGCTAACTGTTTTCTCATAACAAAATGAACAGAAGTGATTGGTGAACATTTTGGGCTATAGGTGGATCAGAGGAAAATGGTAAATAAACCATACCAGTGTTTGTGCAGGAAATCAGAGCTGGTTTTGCTTCTTCTGTGACATTGTAGATTTTCATTAAAGTATTATACTCCTAGTAAATCATGTCCCAGGCATATCTTTTTCTGGAAATGCCAACTGGACAGTTGACATTGATAATGATATCCTTTTGCTCTAGTGACTGGAAATAGTGGGCACCATTTTATAATGATTTTCTTAATTTTTCAAAAGCTGATTGCAGTCAGTGTCCATTGTGTATGTAAAGCATGAGTGACTATGAAAAAAGTCATCTGATCTAGGAAAGGATATGATGGACATGGTAGCTATCATCTGCCATTTAAGCGGGAGCTTTGAGTGCAAAAGCATTGCCTAGTCATAAGATAAAGTCTCCACTCCCAACTCATGAAGAAAGTAAAATGTCATGATTAACAGTATCAAAAACCAGAGAGAGGTCCAGAAAGATGGGAAAGAGTGTTACAGTATACCTCTGCTCAGTCTCACTACAGGTTATCCACAAAAAATATCATATCATTCCATCTACATTTTGGATAGGTAGATAAGTGGTTGCCTCACTTTGGAACAACAATGTTATCTCAACATAGAGCAATTCTGTAAACCTCTATCGCAGGGTGCCAAACTCAAGGCCTTCAGGCTGAATCTGGCCCACGATGAGGTCATCCGGCCCACATGGCCATCCTGGGAACTGTAAGGGGCCAGCCCACATCATTTCAGCCTGGCCCACACCATCCCAGGCTGCTTCTTACTCAGTTACTTTCCTTCTTCCTGCTCCACTTTTTCCTCCTTTAGACAAAAACTGTGCTTTTGATCTGTCCATTGCAGCTCAGTGCCTGGGATTTACTTTGACAGTGGTAGAGCTTGGAGGATGGTTAATTCCCATTCATGGCACAGCGGAGAAGGTGGAAGGCAAACCCCCCAACCAGAGCAAACCACCCTGGTGGGTGTGGGGTGGGAAACCAAGCAGCACCAAAAGCAGCTGAAGGCACATTGGCTGTAACTGCCCCACCCCCTGCTTTACCTCACCTCATCCCACAGGATAAGCCTCCTGCCCCACCCAGCAGAGACCCCTCGATTCCCTTCCCAACCCTGCCAGTCATCATAGGCACCACCCTTGTGTGCTCTATCAAGATGGCCACACCCCAGGCCACGTCCAGTTGGCTGCAACCACCCCAGCCATGCCCCGTCGCGCACAGCCCCTGGAAGACAACCACAATGCTTAATGAAATTGAGTTTGACACCCCTGCTCTATAGTGTCGAAAGTTGCAATCTCCCAAAGACACAGATTGCAACTGCAATTTCCACACTTCAACCTGCACTAGTACTAAACCATAACTCTTTGTGGAAAAAACAGAGTTGGAATAAAAATTTGAAAACTTATATGTATAGCACATTCCTTTCTCCAGAGTGAAGGGGCTACCACTTCATCTCTTTTGGCATATTTGCATCACATTTTTTACTACCATGCAGTGCTATCCGACCATACTTATTTCTTGACACTGATCATCCTGATTGATTTAGTAACTATGTGCCACCAAGTCAGTTTTTACTCCTAGAATCCATACAAATATATTTTCTTTCACATGATAGTGCTTAACCTGATCCTTTAGCTGTTTTAACTGTGCAACATGACCATCTAAGTGAATCCATCTAATCTTCAGCTGGTTGTCCTCTTCTCCTCTTTCCTCCTAACTTCCCCAGAATTAGAGCCTATTCCAAAGAGCTGTTTTCATATATTGTTTCTAAATAGGATAATTTGAGCATTTGTCCTGCAAATGAGAATTCTGAGTAATTGTTCAATAATCTAGTTTTGTTTTCTTGGCTGTCCACAGTGTGTTTTGGATATCCAATATCAACTTTAAAGTTGTCAATAATCTTCAATATTGCATTTACTCACTGTAGAGACACGAGTGACAACATCCCCTCTTTGCGTTTCTGATTCTACAAGTTAATATGCCTCTGTGCATATTAACTCATACAGTCATATCACAAGTTATTAATAAATCCAAATTGAATAATGCTTTGCTGAATTAGGAGATTGAAACACATAAACACAACTGAAAGGTGGCAGCAACAGTCATATTTCAGTTCAGACTGAAGTGGAGGAGTGCTCTATTCTAGCCTTTTTCAGTAAATAAAATATGTCAAAACAAGGATTTCATGTTCAGAAATAACGGTGAGATACCTATGGTCCCAGGAAACCTCTTGTCCTCTGATGCAACATGCTGTGAAAATGTGGAAATATGGATAAACCAGAAGACCTCAGCTGACTTGGAATTTAGCAATCACAATTCCTAAGTTTAAAAGCGAACATTAGAACAGGCAGTTGGTTTTCAAACAAAATTCAAGCTAAAGGTGAATTCAAGGACTAGAGAATTTAAAAATGAGTGCTGCAAAGTTATTAGACTTGATAATATTCATAGTTTCCATCATGATATTTCCTCTTGCTTTTGAAATGTGATATCAGTGGAATTATTGGTCAGGAATCCCTGGAAGTCAACAATCAAGAATTAATGTGTAACTAACAAGGATTTCACCATAAATGGATAAATTCTCCTAAGTTCAGTTACTTACCTTTTCATTTTCCTTTTACTGGTAATAATAATGGAAATGATAAATCCAGTCCTTACTCCTTTACTACTGAAATCATCCTTCCCAAACAGCTGTGTTCAAGGTATGAAAAGTCTTTTCAGTGTATTGTTTTAAATGAATTAGGTTTGTAATTAATTGGTTATGTTTAAGGAAGAAAGGTCATTTCAGTGCTTTGTGAAGGCCAGTAGCCTGATTCCATGTGATCAGTCTGGTGATCAGAAAGAGCTGGGACTACTTATCAACATTTTACTGATGGCCTTTCAGTTCTGAGGTGATGGAGAATGAAGCATTGCAACATTTTCAATTACTTCTTTAATTTGTTATTATTTTCATTTAATTACTATTGTGTTTCACCATATTTTAATTGTTTTATTCTATTTTTTAAGGTATCCTACCTTGGGTTGTGTAACCCTTTTACCTCAACAAGTCCTGTTATGGTGTTTCACCATGGCAAGGGAGGGGGATCCTCCTGGGAAGCAGGAATGAAGAAGAATCTGGGAATGTATGCTCCTTTCTAGATAGGAAAGCATCTTTTCAGTGCGTTGTTCTAAATGGATTAGGTGATCAGAAAGAGCTGGGACAAAAATTTATCAACTTTAACCTCATCAAGTCCTGTTAGAGAGCCTCACCATGAAAGGAAAATGGATCATGAGTCTCGAGCCAAACTTCCAAAACTTGAAAAAGGATTTATTGGAAGTTAAAAAGTCTGGCAATGCCTGGGTGTAGCTGACTCTGACTCTGAGACACATAATTCATTGTCACCCTTGACCCTGGTTTTTCCCTATCCCCTGGGTAAATCATAATTCTTATTCTCCAATGGGACACATCCATAGCCAAGAGTTATCAACCATGCTCTCCAGTTAGAATTTTGCATGGCAGAAACTTCAACCACCTAGCTACTATCTTTGAAATCATTTATGGAATGCACTTTCGGTTTGCAAGCTTCTCCCCCCTCCCTTTCTAAAAAGACCATAGAAATATTTTATGAGTTTACATTCAGCTCCCCTCACTTCTTGAAGGTGTCTGTACAACACAAAAAGAAAACAAATTTATTGCAGGTATAGGACTTAGGGTTGCGAATCCCCACCAGGCTTGGTTGGGTTTTCTGAAAAAATGAACCAGCATCCGCTCAGGCAAAAGGCTCCCACTGATTCTCCTGAATTCATGGATGTGTTCCTTGATGAGTCACCCTCCCTGCTTTAGGTTGCTGAGTTCATCTTCTGCATACAGGTCATCCTCTGCCTCCTCCAATCTGGCCTCTAGCAGTCATCTGCATTATGCAGCTGTGGGGCCTTCTCTTGAGGACGGTTGCTAGCCATCTTCTTGCTTTTCCCTCCAAACTCACCATGGCTCTAGGGGAGGGGTAGAGGTGCCCATAGCATTCTAGGTGGATTTCAGCTGAATCAAAGAATAGAGCTAGCTGATCTGGGTCCCCATCAAATTTTCCCCTGAACTGGGGCAGTTCGTAGAGCTTTTCTCTGCCCTCTTCCTGTCGCCCTATGTAAACCTGTGCATGTGGTGGCTGACCTTCCTCCCCAGCTCTAGTTCACACAGGAGGAGGGGGCTGCCTGCTGCATGGGGGAGGCACTGGTTGCCGCTGTGGGCTCTTTTTTCTTCTGCTGGGTAGAGGAGGGGGGCTATGATCTTGCCTGCTTCTCCTCACTTCACAAGGCTCTGTGGAAACTCCTCTCTGTTTTGGGTGGCATGATGGGCTGTCATCTCTAATAGTAGCCTGGTCAAATTTGTCTCTCAGCTGCTCTATGGATCTCCCCAGGGATCCCATCAGGAGTTTTGGGGCTCTGGTTGTTCCCAGTCCCACATCCATTCCACTCTTCCCAGCTCGCTCAGGGGCCTTCCCCCCTTTTTGAGATAGGGGAACTCAACTTCCAAAGTTTTGGGAAATTTTGTTTCCCACCAGTACTCATCTGTTTTTCTTCCCTTCACTGGATCAGATTTCTCCACTTCGGCTGTAATTACATCATCAGCTTCTGTTTGCATTTGGGTAGTTTGGAGCAAGTTCTCCTCTGATAATCCTCTTTCTGCCATGGCCGCCTGACTTTCTCTCCACACATTCCAGATGTCAGGAAATGATGGGAGAGGCTGGGCGTCAGGTGTCCCAGTAATGATGATGAATTATGAGAGTCAACTAGCTGTCAGGATTCTGGCAGTTAACTGCATTTAAATCATGAGTCTCAAACCAAACTTCCAAAACTTCAAAAATGATTTATTGGGAGTTAAAAAGTCTGGCATTGTCTGGGTGTAGCTGACTCTGAGACACATAATTCATTGTCACCTTTGACCCTGATTTTTCCTTACTCCCTGGATGTATCATAATTCATATTCTCCAATGGGACACATCCATAGCCAACAGTCATTAATCATGCTCTCCAGTTAGAATTTTGTGTGGAGGAAACTTTGGTCACCTAGTTACTATCAGGAGTGGGATGCTACCGGTTCTGCCCGGCTCTATAGAACTGGTAGCTCTGAAGAGCAGCAGACACTGAACAGGTTCTATGTTTGCTGCTGTTTGGCCCACCTGCCCACCCGCCAGGGCTCTTACCTGTCCTTTATTTCCTGCTTTTTCAACCTCAGCTGCTTTGTGCAGCACAGCTGAGGTTGAAAAAGCACTAAAAAAGAGGCTTTCCAAATGCTGTGCACCTGTGCACAGTGCTTTTCAACTGTCCGGGTGGCACAGCTAAAGGTTTTTTTACATGCAAGAGCGCACAAAACATAGTCACCGAACAGGTAGTAACACCAGATGAATCCCACCACTGGTTACCATCTTTGAAAACATTTATGGAATGCACTTTTGGTTTGCAAATTGCTCTCCCCTCCCTTTCTGTTGACAACTCTAAAAAGACCATAGAAATATTTTATGACAGGAAGTTTATAACTGAACATTAAGTTGTGCATTAACATTAGAACTATATAAGATTGTGAAAGATAATAAATATGATTATTAATATATTATTGGATGTAAAAGGAAGATATTAGAATATAAGGATTGGCATAAAAATAATATACTGAAATATTGAAAATCAAATAATGAGAATTATGAGAGCGGCGAGAACATCTTATCTCTCCGCTCTCATAGCGTCCGCAGATAACTGCCCGGCCACCCTGTTCCGGGTCACACGTTCCCTCCTTCGTCCAGAGGAGGGGCCGGACCCGCTGCGGGGAAGGGCTGAGGAATTTGGGCAATATCTGTCGGATAAGATCGCTCGGATTCGGAGCAGGTTGTCCTCTGATTTGCAGTGGTTGGAGGAGCGGGATACGGGGAGTCTGGCCATTACGTTTTGGGATGAGTTCGATTCTGTTTCCGAGGATGAAGTGGACGGGATTATGCGGCGCCTGAGTTCCATCACATGTTTGTTGGACCCGTGCCCCTCCTGGTTGGCTTATGCCGCCAGGGAGGTCACCTGCGGCTGGATCCGGGCAGTTGTCAACGCTTCTTTGAGAGAGGGTGTCTTTCCCTCCGCCTTGAAGGAGGCGGTGGTGAGGCCCCTCCTGAAGAAGCCTGCCCTGGATCCGACCGTGTTAGACAACTTTCGTCCAGTCTCCAACCTTCGCTTTTTGGCGAAGGTTGTTGAGACTGTGGTGGCCTGGCAATTTCCGCTTTTCCTGGAGGAAACGGACTACCTCGATCTGTACCAATCGGGCTTCCGGCCTGGTTTCAGCATGGAGACGGCATTGGTCGCACTGTTGGATGATCTCTGGAGGGCATGGGACAGGGGTTTTTCCTCTGTCCTGGTCCTATTAGACCTCTCAGCGGCTTTCGATACCATCGACCATGGTATCCTTTGCTCGTAGGGTTGGGGTGGGGGCACTGTCGGTGGCTCTCCTCCTACCTGCATCGGTGTTGGCAGGGGGCAGAGGTCGTCCCCAAGGGCGCTCACTTGTGGGGTCCCTCAGGGGTCGGTCATCTCCCCCCTCTTATTTAACATCTACATGAAACTGCTGGGTGAGATCATCCGTGGTTTTGGGGTGAGGTATCATCAATATGCGGATGATACTCAACTGTATATCTCCACCCCAAACCAGATCAGTGATGCCCTCTCCGTGATGACTCGCTGTCTGGATGCAGTACGAATCTGGATGGACGGCAACATGCTTTGACTCAACCCGGCCAAGACTGAGTGGTTGTACATACCGGCATCCCGGTCCAGCTTAGAATGTCCATCGTTGACCATAGGGGGAGTGGTGTTGCCCCCTGTGGATAGGGCGAGGAACCTGGGGGTCCTCCTGGATGCACGGCTCTGGTTGGAGGAGCAGGTGGGAGCCGTCGCCAGGGGGGCCTTTGCCCAGGTCCAGCTGGTTCGCCAGCTTCGCCCGTTCCTGGACCGGGATGCCCTGCGTACAGTCACTCATGCCCTTGTTACTTCGCGACTCGACTACTGCAATGCTCTCTATCTAGGACTGCCCTTGCATACCATCCGGAGACTGCAGCTGGTGCAAAATGCGGCGGCACGGGCGGTGATGGGAGTTTCCCGGTTCTCCCATGTTAGCCCCCTCCTGCACTGCCTGCATTGGCTGCCGGTTGCTCTCCAGGTGAGATTCAAGGTTTTAACTTTAACATACAAAGTCCTACATGACATGGGTCCTTATTACTTAAGGGAGCGACTGCTGCCGACATCGAATACTAACCGCCCTGTACGAAGTCACAGACAGGGACTCCTTGGGGTCCCATCAGCCGGGCAATGCCGGCTGGCGGTCCCCCGACGACGTGCCTACTCTGTCGCGGTCCCTGAACTCTGGAACCAATTTCCCCTGGGGCTCCGCTTGGCCCCTGACCTCCGCACCTTCCACCATGACCTGAAGACCTGGTTATTTGACCAATCTGGGCTGTGACCCATGGGTGGGGTGTTTTTAGATTTTGGTGGTTTTTAAATTTTGTATTAATTGGGACCATTAGTTTAATTCTTTTTAAAATATTTATTGTGTTTGTTTTTATTGTAAGCCACCCTGAGTCTTCGGAGATGGGGCGGCATATAAGTCCCATTAATAAATAAATAAATAAATAAAATATGGGTAGTAACATTAGAATTATATAAGCTTATTAAAAGTTAAATATGCTGAGTATTATTTTAATTGTATTAAAATGTAAGACACCCAGGCGCAACACTGTTCACACATTGATACGTATGTAAAAACAAAAAAAAACTTTTTGCAAAAAAAGAGAAAAGATAATCCAGCAGGATAATCCAGCAAGGTCATGCCAGCAGCCCAGCTAAAGCCAGCAGGAACATTTAGTGGGCAGCAGCAGTGGTGGGATTCAAATAATTTAACAACTGGTTCTCTGCCCTAATGACCAGCTGGGTAGGCATGGCTGGGTGAGCATGTGACTGTGTGGGCATGGCCAACTCAACATCACTCACATTTATTTATTTATTTATAGATTTATTGATTGATTGATTGAATGATTGATTGGACTTATATGCCGCCCTATCTCCCAAAGGACACAGAGCGGCTCACATCATAAAAACACACATTACAAAATTTAAAAGTTATTTAAAAAATTATTAAACCCAAGCCAAACAATATCTAAAACCCACAAAAACACGAAAACCTAAAATATCTAAAACCCCCCCCTCAGTCCAGGCCGGCTTGTTGGAACAGCCACGTCTTCAGGCCGCGGCGGAAGGAAAAGAGGTCAGGGGCCAACCACAGCTCCAAGGGCAACTGATTCCACAGGATGGGCGCTCCCACAGAGAAGGCCCTAACCCTGGGGGTTGCCAGCCGACACTGTCTAGCCGATGGTACCCCAAGGAGGCCCTGTCTGTGGGAGCGCACCAGGCAATGGGTAATCGATGCTGGAAAGAGAGGTTCCCGCAAGTACCCCGGCCCTTCGGGAGTAGGGCGGCATACAAGTCTAAATAAATAATAATAATAATAATGTAGGGTTTTGTAGGTAATTACTGTCACCTTGAATCTCACCTGGAGGGCAACCGGCAACCAATGCAGCTTGCGCAGGAGGGGTGTAATATGGGAGTATCAGGATACTCCCATCACAACCCATGCAGCTGCATTCTGCACCAGTTGAAGTCTCCACGTGGTCCACAAGGGCAGCCCCATGTAAAGAGCATTGCAGTAGTCAACTCAGGAGGTAACAAGTGCATGAGTAACTGTACGCAAGGCATCTTGGTCCAGATAGGGGCGCAACTGGTGCACCAGGTGAACCTGGGCAAATGCCCCCCTGGTCACGGCTCCCATCTGCTCCTCCAAACTGAGCCGTGCATCCAGGAGGACACCCAAGTTGCGCACCCTATCCCCCCATGGCTAATGATGGAACATCCTGGATCATCTGAGATGCCATTACGCACAGCCACTTGGTCTTGGCCGGGTTGAGCCAGAGCCTATTTCTTCCCATCCAGATCCGTACCGCCTCCAGGCAATGGGACATCATAGCGAGGTCATCATTGAGTTGGTTAGGGGTAGAGATATAAAGCTGGGTATCATCAGCATACTGATGATACCTCACCCCAAAACCACATATGATCTCACCCAACGGCTTCATATAGATGTTGAACAGGCGGGGGAGAGGACCGACCCCTGGGGAACCCTGCAAGCGAGGGGCCTCGGGGTCAACCTCTGCCCCCCTGTCAACACCAATTGCGAATGACCCAAGAGGTAGGAGGAGAACCACCACAAAATGGTGCCTCCCACTCCCAGCCCCCTGAGGCGCCAAGGTCAATGGTGTCAAAAACCGCTGAGAGGTCTAATAGGATAGGAGCGAGGAATGCCCCCTGTCCCGAGCCCTCCAGAGATCATCCACCAGCGCGACCAATGCTGTCTCTGTACTGTATCCAGGCCTGAAGCCCGATTGATACGGATCTAGGTAGTCTGCTTCCTCCAGGAACCCTGGAAGTTGACGAGCCACCACACTCTCAACAACCTTTGCCACAAATCGAAGGTTGGAGACAGGATGAAAGTTATTCAAAATGGCTGGGTCCAAGGCAGGCTGCTTAAGGAGGGGCCTCACCACTGCCTCCTTCAGGGAGGCAGGGAAGGATCCCTCACTCAACAAAGTGTTGACCACTGCCTGGAGCCAGCCACGTGAAACCTCCCAGGTGGCATAAACCCAGGAGGTTACACGTATTATTTTATTGTTTAAAGGAGTTAGGGAGGAGGGAGGGTGATAGACTTGGGCAGAAAATCAGGCGGGTTCTGCCTAGTCATTCCCCGGCTCCGTCTGGGCCAGAAACAGATCGTGGCAGGAGGGGGGCAGGGTTCAGGGGCCTGGAGGCTCTGGGGGATGGGGTGGGGTTTGGGATACCGACGGTGATTGGATGTGGTGGGAGGCAAAGAGGTCGGGGGCCATATCATACAATGGGAGCGCGGCCCCACTATTTGCAAGCAGTGGCACACTCCGACCCCCATGTACCTGCCTATCCCGCTGGGGGCCCGGGAGATCAGGTACCTGGGCTTGGGTTGGTTTATGTCAATGCCAGGTCCGTGGTTAATAAAGCTCTCCTCCTCAATGATTTGATTGGGGAGGAGACCGCGGACCTGACTTGCATCACGGAGACCTGGCTGGGACCGGACGTAGGTGTCCCTCTGGTGGATTTGTGCCCGCCAGGTTTCCAGGTGCTACACCAGCCCAGGGCCTGGGGTAGGGGTGGGGGAGTGGCTGTTGTCATCAGGGAGACCTTATGTCCAACAGAGATTGCTGTCCCGCAGATAGGCGGATGTGAGCTCCTCCTCATGAAGTGGGGCCCAGGAGGTCAGTGGGGCCTGTTGCTGGCGTACCTATCTCCAAGCTGCATGGCAATGGCCCTGCCTGAGCTGCTTGACCTTCTCTCGGGGGTGGCGTTGGATTTCCCAGGCTTGTCGTCCTGCGGACTTTAATTTGCCTTCTGTGGGGGAGGGGTCGGGGGCAGTTCGGGAGTTCATGGCCTCCATGGCGGCCATGGACCTGACCCATGAGGGGGGACATACTCTAGACCTGGTTTTTATCTTGGGACAGTGGTGTAAAGGTCTGGGGGAGGAGCGCCAACTATTCGCCCCCTGTCATGGACAGACCATTATCTCCTTCGGCTAGTCTTCCATTATCCCACTCCCCACCACTGGGAGGCATAACCAATGAGGTGGTTCCACCCCAGGCGCCTGATGGACCCTGAGCGGTTCCAGACAGTGCTTGGACCATTACCTGCCTCCCTGGCCCACAACTTGGCTGAGACCCTAGCGAAAGCCTGGCAATGGGCGGCCTCTGGGGCACTCGACCACGTTGTCCCCCTGCGGCCCTTAACCCGATGCAGATCCTGGTTGGCCCCCTGGTTTACCATGGAGCTATGGGAAATGAAGCATCAGAGGAGGGGCCTAGAGAGCAGTTGGAGGTCCTGCTGGTCAGAATCCAAGCGAGCCCAGTTGAGGTCCTTTTAGAGGACCTACCTGGGAGCAATGAGAGTGGCGAAGAGATCTTACTTTGCCACTCTCATTGCATCCTCAGATAATCACCTGGCCGCCCTGTTCAGGGTTGCCTGCTCCCTCCTTAATCGGGAGGTGGGGGTGGACCCTTTGCAGGGATGAGCCGAGGAGTTTGGTCAACATCTGTTGGAAAAGATCACTCAGATCCGGACCGGGTTGGACACCAACTGGCTTGAGTTGGACATGGAGTCAACAGTGAGTCTTGTCGATGTCATCTGGGATGAGTTTGACCCTGTATCCTCAGATACGGTGGACAGGATTATGCGGCGGTTGTGTGCCTCCACGTGTTTATTGGACCCATGTCTCTCCTGGTTAGTTTATGCTGCCCGTGAGGAGACATGTGGCTGGCTCCAAGCAGTTACCAACGCTTCACTGTGGGAGGGGTTTTTCCCTGCCGCCTTGAAAGAGGCAGTAGTGAGACCCCTTCTTAAGAAGCCTGCTTTGGACCCAGCCAATTTAAACAACTTCTGTCCAGTCTCCAACCTTCGCTTCTTAGCACGGAGACGGCATTGGTCGTACTGATTGATGATCTCTGGAGGACTCGGGACAGGGGATATTCCTCTGTCCTAGTCCTATTAGACCTCTCAGCGGCTTTCGATACCATCGACCATGGTATCTTATTGCGGCGTCTTCGGGAGTTGGGAGTGGGAGGCACCATTTTACAGTGGTTCTCCTCCTTCCTTTCGGGACGCACGCAGTGAGTGTTGACGGGAAGGCAGAGATCGACCCCGAGGACCCTCACTTGTGGGGTTCCCCAGGGACCAGTGCTTTCTCCCTTCCTGTTCAACATCTACATGAAGCCGCTGGGTGAGATAATCCGTGGTTTTGGGGTGAGGTATCATCAATATGCTGATGATACCCAGCTTCACATCTCCACCCCGGACCACCTCTGTGATGCCCTCCCCGTGCTTTCACGATGCCTGGAGGCGGTGCAGATCTGGATGGTGAGGAACAGGCTCCGGCTCAACCCAGACAAGACTGAGTGGCTGTGCATACTGGCATCTCAGGTTCAAGAAATTCCATCTCTGACCATAGGGGGAGAGGTGTTGCCCCCTGTAGATAAGGCATGCAACTTAGGTGTCCTCCTGGATGGACGGCTCAGTATGGAGGAGCAGGTGGGGAGCGCCAGGCTTTGCCCAGGTTTGCCTGGTACACCAGTTGTGCCCCTACTTGGACTGAGATTCCCTACGCACGGTCACCCATGCACTCGTTGCCTCCCGTCTTGACTACTGCAATGCTCTCTACCTGGGGCTGCCCTTGAGGACTATATGGAGGCTTCAACTGGTGCAGAATGCAGCCGCGCGGGCAGTGATGGGAGCGGCCCAATTCTCCCATGTGACACCCCTCCTGCATGATCTTCATTGGTTACTGGTTGCCCTCCGTATAAGATTCAAGGTGCTGGTATTAACCTATAAAGCCCTGCATGACTCGGGTCCGGGGTACTTGCAGGAGCACCTCCTACCAGCATCAAGGTCAATGTGATGCGCTCCCATAGGTGGGTCCTCCTGGGGGTGCTGTCAGCCAGACAATGTCAGTTGGCGGTCCCCCGGGGGAAGGCTTTCTCTGTGGGGGCACCCACCCTTTGGAATCAGCTACCTCTAGAGCTGCGTTTGGCCCCGGACCTGCGCTCCTTCCGCCGTGATCTCAAGACTTGGCTGTTTGTACAGGCTGGCCTGGACTGAGCGGGGTTGGGAATTTTAATTTAAGGGTATTTTATTGATTTTATAATTGGATTACAGAATTTGATACAGCTGTATTTATTGTTTATACATTTTGTGTAAGCCACCCTGAGTCCCCTCGGAGATGGGCCAGCATATAAATCCAATAAAATAAAATAAAATAAATAAATAAATAAATAAACAAACAAACCAGCCAGGAGGGACATGGGTCCAATAAACATGTGGTAGAACTCGGCCCCAGCATGATCGTGTCCACTTCATCTGGAGTCACAGGCTCAAACACATCCCAGATAGTGTCTACAAGTCCCGTTGTTACTCCCTCGTCAGACTCTAGCCAGTCGGAGTCCAGACCGGCTTGGATCTGAGTGATCTTGTCCAGCAGATGCTGACTAAACTCCTCAGCCTGCCCCTGCAAAGGGTCCTCCCTCACTGCCTGGTTAAGAAGGGAACGGTTGACCCTAACCAGGGCGGCCAGGTGATTATCTGCGGACACAATGAGAACGGAGAAGTAAGCATACTTCACCGCTCCCATTGCCGCCAGATAAGTCCTCGTAAAGGATCTTAACTGGGATCGGTCCGATTCAGATCGACTGGACCTCCAACTGCTCTCTAGGTCCCTCCTCCGATGCTTCATCTCCTGGAGCTCCATGGAAAACCAAGGAGCTAACCGAGATCTGCATCAGGTCAGGGGCCACAAAGGGACAACATGGTCGAGGGCCTCTGAGGCAGCCCATTGCCAGGCGTCCACCAGGGCTTTGACCGAGCTGTGGGTAAGGGAGGCAGGAAGCCCTCTGGGTCCATCAGGCACCTGGGACGGAACGACCTAGTTGGTTCCATATCCCAGTGACGTGGGGTGACATGCTGGAAGACCAGCTGAAGGAGGTAATGATCAGTCAATGACAGGGGTTGAATAGACGGTGAACCTCCACCTAGATCATTACACCACTGTCCAGAGATAAAAACCAGGTCAAGTGTGTGTCCCCCTCCATGAGTCAGGCCCTGAATCATTTGGGTCAGGTCCATAGCCATCATAGAGGCCATGAACTCCCGATCCATACTCGACGTCCCACCCAGAGAGGGAAGGTTGAAATCCCCCAGAACCATAAGTCTGGGGAACTCAACAGCCCCTCCTGAGAGAATGTCAAGCAGCTCGGGCAGGGCTGTTGTCACGCAGCTAGGAGAAAGATACGTGAGCAACAGACCCAGCTGACTCCCAGGGCCCAACCTCAGGAGGAGAGACTCACACCTGCAAATCTGCAGGACAGTTACCTCCCTCGGACAAAGGGTCTCCCTGATAACAACCGCCACCCCACCATCCCTACCCTGGGCTCGAGGTTGGTGTAGCATCTGGAAACCTGGAGGGCATAACTCACACAGGGGGACTCCTCCCTCTGAACCCAACCAGGTTTCCGTAATGCAAGCCAGGTCCACATCCTCCTCCTCAATCAGTTCACAAATGAGGGGAGCTTTATTCACTACAGACCTGGCATTCACATAAACCAACCTGAGCTAAGAGACCTGGTCTCCCGTATCCCCAGGGGAGCAGCCAGAAACAGGAGGATCAGAGTGCACCACTGCTCAAAGATAGCGGGGGTGTGCTCCCAAGCTCTGATATGGCCCTCCGTTTCTCCATCTCCTGCCATTCCCAATCGCCATGGGGATTGTAGTCCCCACCCTTTCCCCTAGAGCCTTGGGGGCCCCCACCCTCCCCCTCCCCACACCACAACACTCTCCCGACCTGGACACAGATTGAATATGATTCGGTGGACCCCCCCAGTTCCCGCCTGAACCTACACCCCTCCCCCTTCCCTAACCCTTTTAAAAATTTGATTAAAAAATTGCATAAATGACCCTTACCACCCCTTTTCCAATTAAAAGCCCTGCTTGCGCCATGCCACCTCTCAGGATCCCAGGATCCGTCATCAAGGTAGGCTTTCAAAAATCCCACGGGCCATCTTAGGGACAGAGGGACATTCCCCAGGGCCCATAACTCCACCATCGAGTAAGACTGTACAATCATGGGTATTCAAGAACAAACCACAGATGGGAGTGAGTAATAAAAAATAGAAGCCGGATGACAAAGACCCTCATGTCCAGTCCAAAGACCCCAGAGTCACACCGTCACCTATCCCAACAGTCCTCTCACGTCAAGTCGTTGGGGGGGGGGACCAGAGTAGAAAAAAGTCCAAACACCACCCTCTCACTGTGGTGGAAATCCCTAAGGCCAGGGTCAGTGGGGTAGGCTAAACAGTCACTGCTGCCCTCTCACCACAGCAGGCTGGGTAACAAAAGCCCCTTCACCCTCTTACCGCGATGGGGTAGTGTTAGGAAAATATTAATTAATCCTATGACTAATTAATTTGATAGACCGTAAACCCTTTGTCTATAATTAAATTATATAAAGAAAGTGCCCAGATGATTTCAAATCAAAAGTTATTTATTGTAACAAGCAGATTAAACAAATAAATTGTCAGAAAGTAGAACTTTCTGGAGTTACTATATGCAGTTTACAAATTAGTAGTTTGATGGGGTGATCAAACCTACCAATGACAGGGTGGCATTGAGCACCTCACTGTGATACTGTAGGACATGCCCCTAAGTATAAAAGGGCTGTCAACTGTCATTTCAAAGGGAGAAAGAAAATGAGGAGATTCTGAGGAGATTCTAGGAGATTGGAGATACTGAGAAGATCCAAGACTCTGAGGAGATATTAGGATCTGACAGACTGAGGTCTGTGTATGAGAAGATATAGCAAAGAGATCTGAGAGAAGATCTATAACCTAAAGAGAAAGGGACTTTCTAAAGAGGTTAGCTATATCTAAGAAGAGGTTATGAGAGGAAGAACTGTGAATCTCTCATAGTAACTTCTAGTTCCTTGAAGGACTGTTTAAAAGGAACGAAAGAAGAAAAGACTCTGTATATATTTAAGAATAATATATTTATTGATTGTTCTGTTATAAATAAATCTGTTTTGATCTGCCACAACTTGGCATTGCAATTTATTGAATGACTCTGTGAAATAGATATAGGTTTAAAGATCCAGGCCAAACTCAATTAATATTATTTAACATAAATATTCAGAATAAACAATTTCAGTGTCCTCTCTTCTTTGAAGTTCCTCAAGTCCTTTTTAGTTTGACAACTGCCTGTGCAGTTGGAGTCCCAATATCCCTTTCTCCCCAGAAAGGTGAGGTAAAGAAATCTTACAATAGTCTCTTGCCTAGGAATTGCCTTTCCTTGCAGCTTGAGATAGTTTTTCTTCTTTCTTGGGACTGTCTGCCTATGCAGCACAGCTTCCCTCTTGGTCTGCAGATTCCTTGGGACATCTGTGTTGGGACTGATAGCCTCTGATCAGTCTTGGGACTGAGGTAAATGGCAGTTGCTTGTCCCCTTTTATAACCTAGTATCAAAAGGGGCGTGGTTATCAAAGCCAGTACTTTGCAGATCTATCTGCTCTGCCATTGGTCCATTTGGCTTTTCAAAAACAAATGGTGAAAAGCGCACAGCGCATTGGAAATTCTTCCAACAGGTAGCCAACCCCATATCTGAACAGAAGGGAACAGGAGGGAGAAGCAGCCTGATGAAGTCTTCCATCAGTTTCTGGACAGCATAGTCCACAAGTTCTTTACAAACGGCAAAGCTCAGCAGATCCCAACAAGTGGAAGCAGCAAGCGGCATAATCACCACCACAAAGAGGCTGTCATCCAACTTCGGGACGGGCACTATAAGACCTGCTCCCCACACCAGAACAGCCTCCAAGCTTGCAAGATTGGAACTCCAAACAAGACCAGCAGGCAAGAGCAGGCAGCAGGCAACAAGTAGCAGGTAGCAGGCCCACAAATCTGCAGACGTGGCTCGGCTGGGCCGCCAGGTCACAACCCTCAATGGCAGCCAGTTCCTCCAGGCAGCCAGTTCCTTCAGTTCGTATTTCTTACCTGGCGTCGGGCCTCCACAGCCATGCCCAGCCATGCGCAACAACCATGCGCCCACTGGGCTGACTGTCAGGCCCTCTGCCGGGCCTCCTGCAGGGCCCTCTGTCAGGCACATCATCATCCTTGTACCTTCCGCTGGGTCCTCTGACAGGCTCCTCTCCATCCTCTCCATCCTCATCAGACATCATCGCTCTCTGCCACTGACAACGAACCAAAAAAACCCCACTGCCTTCACTGCCATCGCCTTCAACACCGCTGGCTGCCACCGCCACCGCCGCCTCCGCTGCTGCTGCCACTGCCTCCACTGCCACTAAACGCCGCTGCCAAGACTCGCCGCCATCCTGACACTGTCCTCACTGACCTCAGTCGTCCATCATCAGCTGCTGGGCACCAAAGAGTCCACCAGACCCTCAGGTAACAAAGCAGGGAGCTGGTGAAGAAAACGGAGCCCCCTACCCCCCAAACAGCACAAGAAACCCCACCCCACATGGCACTTACGATGGCGGGCGCCATTGCTGGCAGACATGTGCAAACTTATCTGTGTGCGCATAAGGAGCACCTTGCCTCACCTGGCCTCTCCTTGCCATGCCCAGCCTCGCCTCACTGCTCCCCTCCCAGCCAGTCCTTGTCACACCCGCCTCTCCTCTCCTTGACTTATAACCACAATTGAGCCCAAAATTTATGTTGCTAAGTGAGAAATTTATTGTGAGTTTTACACCATTTCATGACTTTCTTGCCACATTTGTTAACTGAATCACTGCATTTGGGTTAAGTTAGTAACATGGCTGTTAAGTGTATCTGGCCTCCAGATTTACTTTGCTTGTCAGAAGTTTGCAAAAGAGGATCATATGATCCTGGGAGACTACAACCTTCATAAATGTGAGACAATTGTCAACCATCTGAATTTTTATCATGTGACTGTGGGAATGCTGCAACAGCCAAGTGTGAAAAGTGGTCATAAGTCAGTTTTTTCAGTGCTATTATAACTAAATGAACTGTTGTAAGTCAAGGATTATCTGTACAAAAATACAAAAAGCTTCTTTGCTTCCAAAAAGTTGGCCTAAATACCAATCATTAGATTAGAAATACCTGCAATACATACTGAAGATCAATGAGTCAAAGCCATCATGAAATTCTAAACCATTGTGTCTGAATCAGGGTGGGATTCTATGGTTCTGACGGTTCTATAGAACTCCTTGTTAACTTTCTAAGCAGTTTGGAGAAATGGTAGTTGAAGCAATCTCCTTTTGTTTTTTTTTCACCCTTATTACATTCTTGCCAGTACGCCTAGACTTCCTGTCTCGAGCTTCTGGGCTTGACTTTCTTAAAGGGAAGGGTTGTTTTAAGATTTTACACTACTGTTGGGAGGAAATACTTCCCTGGACAATCAGCACTTTGAAGAAATAATTGAATAATGAAGCAGAGCTGTCAGAAAGCTTACATGGAACCAAGATGAGTGACATTCAACAAGGCTTCTTGGCTAGCTAGAAGGATTGACATTCAAACATGAGTTTACATACCCTTTCTGAGTTTGGTCTAAAACTGGTTTTGGTGAAGGTTAATTCTGTGCTTGGTGATGTTTAATCCTGTGTTTATTGATGGGATAATTTTCCCTATTCAGCTTCAACAAGCAACAGCTACTGTTGTGATTTAATTATTTGTATTGTGTTTGAATTTTTTCCTGCCTCATGGTTTCTTTTTCTATCTGGGAGGGGTCTTCCTTTCACTGCTTTAGTGGTATCTGGCACTGTCCTTTTGGGGTATACTTCCAAGAGGCAGGATGCAAGCTTGGCACTGATTTTTTTTACTGCCTTTCTGGGGGCATGTGCATTTCCTTAAATCTGGATGATTTCCTTAGGATATCTTGTGAGGTGAGTGAGACCAGCTGGTATCTTTAAGTGGTTCAAATGGATCTAAGGATTGCTTCTCCTGGATGTGCTCTTTCTGGAGAGCTTAAATGACCTCTCTGCTAAAGGGTTTCATTTTATGAGCAAGAGTTGGCTGCTGATAGTTATCACTGCATTTAACTATTTTAATTCCTCAAGGTGCTCTGGCACCCTGCCTGATTGTAACACCAGCTTGCAGGTATTTTTAATCTAATGATTGGTATTTAGGGCAGCTTTTGAAGCAAAGAAGCTTTTGTATTTTTGTACAGGTAATCCTTGACTTACAACAGTTCATTTAGTGACCATTCAAAGTTACAATGGCACTGAAAAAGTGACTTATGACCGTTTTCACATTGCAGCATCTGCACATGAGAGGCCAGGTGAGGAGAAATGCCCCTTGACATGAGTGATGTCGAGTTGGCCATGCCCACCCAGTCACATAACCACCAAGGCACGCCACCAACTAAGCCACACCCACAGAATCAGTGTTAAAAATATTGAATCCCACCCCTGGTCTGAATACTTTCTTTTTCATCAGCAATAACTGCAACCTGGAGTTACAAAACAGGTTAAGTGCCAGAGCACTTGAGGAATTAAAATAGTTAACATGCAATGATAACTATCAGCAGCCAACTCTTGTTCATAAAGTGAAACCTTTAGCAGGGCTGCCACAAACAAAATTGTTTATTTTGTCTTTCAATTTGTCAGAGAGTTCTTTATGCAGCCATGCTGATTTCTTTTGAGAACTGTTATTTTTCTTCTTCATTGTGCTAGATTGGTCTTTTACAATCTCACTTTTCAAAATTTCCCAAGCTTCTTGGCTTGTTTTCCCCTTAAGGATTCTCATCCATGGAATCCTTCCCAAGATCTCTCTAAGTTTATTGAAATTAGCTCTCTTAAAGTCCAAGACTCTAGTTTGACTTTGTTCTACTACTTGTGCTTGCATAATGTTGAATTCTGTGCATAATCTCTTTCCCAAGATTCTGTAGTTTCAACACCTTCTATCATTTCATCTTTGTTAGTGTGAATTAAGTCCAATATGGCTGATCCCCTTGTTCCCTTCTCTACTTTTTGGGAAACAAAGTTGTCTGCTAGGTTTGTTAGGATGTTGGATCTTCCACTTGGTGCAGAGTTTGTCTCCAGTTGGTGTCAGGGTAGTTGAAATCCCCATTACTATTGTGTGATGTGCTGCCTACATACCTTAGTTAGCTGACTAGCAAAAAGTTCATCTATTTCCTCTGTTTGGTTGGCCTGTAGTATAAGACCTTTGGCAATGTCATTTTTCCCCAACATTGGCCCAAATGCATTCAAGAGAATTTGTTCAATATCTGTCGGATAAGATTGCTTTCGTGGGATGGGTTACCTCAATTTGCAGTGGTCTGAGGAAGGGGTGCAGGGAGTCTGGCTATTGTTATCTGGGATGAGTTGATCCGGTTTCGAGGATGAAGTGGACAGGATCATCGGCCCGAATGAGTTCCACCACATGTTTGTTGGACCGTGTCCCTCCTGGCTGGCTTAACATGCGTGGGGAGAATCCCACCTGCTTGGTTGGCTCAGGCAGTTATTATTTTTTATTTATTTATTTTTAATTACATTTATGGACCCTTCTCCGGCTCAGGCTTACAATTGGGAGCAACCCAATGCTCAGTTATCAACGCTTCCTTAAGGGAGGGTGTCTTTCCCGCCGCCTTGAAAGGCGGTGGTGAGACCCTCCTGAAGAAGCCTGCCCTGGACCACTGTGTTAGACAACTTTCGTCCAGTCTCCAACCTTCGTTTTTGGCGAAGGTTGTTGAGAGTGTGGTGGCTCAGCAGGTTCCGCTTTTCCTGGATGAAGCGGACTACCTAGATCCGTATCAATCGGGCTTCCGACCCGGTTACAGCACGGAGACGGCATTGGTCGCGCTGATGGATGATCTCTGGAGGGCTCGGGATAGGGTTTTCCTCTGTCCTGGTCCTATTAGACCTCTCAGCGGCTTTCGATACCATCGACCATGGTATCCTTTTGCGTCGCCTTGAGGGGTTGGGAGTGGGGGCACCGTTCTTCGGTGGTTCTCCTCCTACATCTCGGGGCGGTCGCATCGGTGTTGGCGGGGTTAGGTCATCCCCTAGGGTGCTCTCTTGTGGGGTCCCTCAGGGGTCGGTCCTTTCCCCCTTTATTTTTATCTACATGAAGCGCTGGGTGAGATCATCCGTGGTTTTGGGGTGAAATTCCATCAGTACGCTGATGATACTCAGCTGTACATTTCCACCCCAGACCAGATCAGTGATGCCCTCTCCCTGATGACTCGGTGTTTGGATGCGGTACGGAACTGGATGAGCGGGAACATGCTTCGACTCAACCCGGCCAAGACTGAGTGGCTGTGCATACGGCGTCCCGGCCCAGTCAAGATTATCCATCTTTGGCCATAGGGGGAGAGGTGTTGCCCCCTGTGGATAGGGCGCGGAATCTGGGGGTCCTCCTGGATGTACGGCTCCGGTTGGAGGAACAGGTGGGGGCCGTTGCCAGGGGGCCTTTGCCTCCGCCTTGTTCGACAACTTCGCCCTTTTCTGGACCGGGCGCCCTGCACCGGTCACTCATGCCCTTGTTACCTCTAGGCTCGACTACTGCAACGCTCTCTATTTGGGACTGCCCTTGCATACCATCCGGAGATTGCAGCTGGTGCAGAATGCGGTGCGGCGGGTGGTGATGGGAGTTACCCGGTTCTCCCATGTGACCCCCTCCTCGCGGCCTGCATTGGTTGCCGTTGCGCTCGGGTGAGATTCAAGGTTTTGGTGTTAACATACAAAGTCCTTCCGACATGGGTCCTCAATATTTAAGGGGCGTCTTCTTCCAATATCGAATACGGTCGCCCTGTGCGAGCCATAGGCAAGGACTCCTCGGGGTCCCGTCGGCGAGCCAATGCGGCTGGCGGTTCCCCGACGACGAGCCTTTTCTGTCGCTGCCCCTGACCTTTGGAATCAACTGCCTTTGGAGCTCCGCCTGGCCCCTGACCTCCGCACCTTTGCCGTGAGTTAAAGACCTGGTTATTTGACCAACCCGGGCTGTGACCCTCTGGGGAGGAGGGTTTTAAGGTT